>JAAEAF010000283.1:0-320171 GCA_011037195.1 Triatoma infestans | reverse complement strand
CTCCTAGAAAGAGAAAATCTAAGGGCAGCATGCTGGATTCGAACCCGGGATCTCCGCGTTGCTAGTCCACCGCGCTACAACTGAGCTAATCTCTTCCTTCTCCCTTGGCTTTCGCCAATTAACTAGGGACGGAGACCCTAGTTTGTGTACTATGTTTTTCCTTGTCAGTATAGTGTAGAGTGTATGTAGTTTAAGTGTATTGTGTAATGTTCTGACGAAGTGCATGAAGTACTGAGCTGTGGTAACCCATAGAGTCGCTACTCCCCAAATAACTGCATGCAACAGATACCCCTTGCGGGTATGATAGAACCATACATAGAATTAAAAAAAAATTCCCCTGGAAAATATTTCAAATAAAAGTGATAGGCATTTATGTGTGTAGATAATGGATGAAGTTTCATTCAGTAAAGTCGCACTTTCGGTTGATGGGTATTGAACGAAATCTTCGGTGTCAGGTGGGTACTTAAACGGAATTTAAAATTTTAGAGCTTATTGCGATTTTTGTTTGTTTCTAGTTATTTTTGTTCACACCACAGACTATTCGCAGAAAAAACATGTTTTTCATACTGACATGTCTAAACATGTATTTCCGATGAAAACTCAAGTTACAAAAATTTGGCAATATCGTAATAAAAAAATTCAATTGCTAAAATACAATAGTACTTAAAATTTTTCATATTTTTGGTTTGTTTTTGTTTTTAAACTAAATTGTATCCAACTTATCTAAATGACACTACAGCCAAAAAGTCCTTGTAATTATCGCAACTATACTTTTTATTAAATATACTTCCATTAAATACTATAGCAGGAATAATTACGCAGTCAGTAAAATGTTCGACTTATAAAATTCAGATAATTTTTACTTTCTCTTACTCCTAGTAAGACGAAGTATTGTAATCGTGTCAAATTTTCGATATCGAGTTTTCACCGGAAATATCCGTTTTGAGGTCCCCTGAGTCCAAAAAAGTGGGTTTTAGCAGATGGTCTGTGTGAGTGTGTGTGTGTGTATGTATGTGAACAGCATAGCTCAGAAACGAAAAACCGTAGAAAACTGAAACTTAATATTCCGTTTAGATATCACCATGCGATCTGACTGTGCGTTATCTGTCAAAATTCCTCAACCGGAAGTACCACTTTACTAGTTGACTTTTTTACTTTTTTGCGTTTTTTCAAAAATGGCTCCAAGGATTTTCTTTAAACTTGGTTCATCAACTACATATACAAGGAGCTACAACTTTTATTTGAAACATTTCTCTGGGAAAATTGATTTAAGGACCCTTCTGGGGGAGGGGTGGGGTTAGGTTACCCTCTAAAGTGCTATTTCAGGTTATTACACAATTCGGTCATTTAAATAATGTTAATGACAATTCAATATGTTGTTGAAATTCCGAGTTTGACAAAAAATCGGAAAACCGGAAGTGCTTTTGTTTTAACACTTTACTAAATATGATTTTTTCACTTTTTCGCGATTTTCTCAAAAATGGCACCGACGATTTTCTTGAAACTACACATATAAACTAAACATTCATAGATCTACAACTTTTATATAAAACATTTCTCTGGGAAAATTCATTTAAGGGCACTTTTAGGAGAGGGGGTAGGGTTAAGCTTCCTCTAAAGTGGTATCATACTTGATTATACAACTCTATCATCCAAACAAAATTAATTAGAAATAAATAGTTGGCCAAAATTCCGAGTTTGAAGGAAATCAGTAAACCGGAAGTGCGCTTTTACACTGATCAGTTTTCGACCTATTTCATTAAATTTTGTACACAAACTATAAAATTTGTCAATTATAATTTTGAGAACTGGAGTAAGAGAAAGTTGTGTGAGTGTTTCACACCAGATTTTTTTTTACCTTTTTGTGAGGGGCCCGTTGCACTGCGAACTACTCCTGGATGGCTTTAGGAAGGGTATGCTCTCCTCCATTTTCTGGTAACTACCCAATTCCCTGAATCTTCTTTGAATGGCAACAATGCAGTTCTTTAAGGAGAGCTATTAGAGTTTCGTCCATCTCCCCACAGAATCTGCACATGCTGTCTATAATAAGATCCGAAGAGAGGAGAAATATAAAATTAAATCAATCTAGTTTCTCACTACCTAGGCCAGGCTATGGTAAGACTCTATATATACAGCCGAGCTAGCCCTACAGTGGAGAGTTTTACAACAGTTTACGACCAGTTCACAACCAGTCAGCAACCTTCAAAACCTTCTCAGCCAGTCTGTCTCTTTATGTATCTCTCACTCTTGCAATTTGTGTTTTCTTTCATTATACAGTATTATGTCTAGTTTATTTTTTTTAAATTGTCTGTGTGGAGGGAGCAAGCCCGATGCTATCCGAACCCTTTCTGGGCCCATATAGCTATCAGAAAGTTCGGAGCCTTCTCAGTGCACTGCCGGCCTCCGGACTCTCTCGTTACAGACAACACTGTCCATCACCGGACAGTGAGCTGTAAGGAGTTCCTAGGAAGAAAAAAATCTAAGGGCAGCAGCTGGGCTCGAACCCGGGACCGCCGCATTACTAGTCCAACGCGCTAGCACTGAGTCTATATCTGAATCCCTTCCCTATATTCTAGTTTATTTCTCAAAAATCCATCCTCTCCTTCTCACATCCATTATACTTTCACTTTCCAACCCCAGCTTCAGGTGGCCCCCTAATTCATTCAATGCCCCGTGAGGAAATCCTTAAGAATGGGGAGCCTTATTCTTACTGAGGCTGATGCATGCTTCCAACCTCCCTGGATTATAATTCCCTAAGCAGATCTTTGCCTGCCTCAGTCCTTTGGAAGGAAGTACCAGAATTGAGACCCCTCCTTGTTTCCTCCTCCTTCTTGAGATCCTTTTAGGAGAGACTGGTTGCTGATCCAATATAATGGTTCAGGCCTATTTAATGGAGATGCAAGCACTTTTCCTTGCCAGAGCGTCGGCCATATCCATTCCCTTCGATGCCACATAACCTGGCATCCAAAAGAGGGTTATTCTATTCTCCCTGCTCAGGTCATTAAGCATACCTAGGCATTCCCAAACCATTTTACAGATTATAATATGGAAGTTTAGTATTCTAATGGCTGCCTAACTATTGGAGAGGATTACAATCTCTTGGTTCCGATATCCTCTATCTTGGTTTAAATTGAACGCATCTTTCAATTGCGAGCATTTCTGTCTGGAAGATGTTAGGAAATGGCTCTCAACTTTCCAACTCACCACTGTAGGGCTAGCTCGGCTGTATATATAGAGTCTCCTACCCTAGTCTGGCCTAGGTAGAGGCGTAACTAGATTGATTCAATTTTGTGTTTCACCGCTCTTTGATCCTATTATAGACAGCATGTACATATTATAGACATGTGAGGAGATAGAGGAAACTCTGAATATCTCTTCTAACGGACTGCGATGCTGCCATTCAGAGAAGATTTAGGGACTTACCAGGAAGAGGAGGGGCATATCCTCCGTAGAGCCAATTACGTCTGAATGTTGGTACATGGATTCTGGGTGTTTAGTTCTTTGCTTAAACAACCCCGCCCCAATTCCCTGGAGAGTCTTCGATCCATCTGTATACCATTTTATGGCATATTCTCTGATACAAACCAGAGTGGAACTCAAAACACACTTTCTTGGTATACCCAGCTTCGCAGAAAATTTTTTTAACGAAGCTGTACTTTTTGGGAGGTGTGAAGAGTAATGTTTCTGTTACACACCACACTTGTTGGCTTTGTTGATTGTATGTGCTGGAGGATATAATTTGAGGAATGGGGGATTTCTTGTGAGATATCAGTTTAAAAAAAAAAAAACTGTCTAGGTTTAGAATACTTCTTGTTATATCCGTAAATAAATAATTAATAAATAACAAAACAAAAAAATTATCTCGTGTGAAACACGCACACGACTTTCTCTCACTCTAATTAATACAATTTAATCAAGAAATATTCATTAAAAATCGAAGTATTACAAATGTTTAGTTGAGCACAGTTTATATCACTTTTATTTGTAGATAAGGGAATAGCTAAGTGGTTGGCGTATTGGATTCCCATGCTGAGGACCCAGGTTCGAGTCCAGCTGTGCTACTCTTAGATTTTTTTCTACCTAGGAGCCCCTACAGCTCACTGTCCGGTGATGGACAGTGTTTGTCTGTAACGAGAGAACACTGTCTATAGGCCAGCAGTGCACTGAGAAGGCTCCGGGGCGCCAATGACCATAGATGTTGACGAGCCTTAAATTTAAAAAAAAGAAAAGTAGTTTCAAGAATATCGGCTGAGCCATTTTTGAGAAAATCGCGAAAAAGTGAAAAAAATTATTTAGTAAACTGTTGAAACAAACGCACTTCCGGTTATCCGTTTTTTTTTCAAACTCGGAATTTCAACAACATATTTAATTCTAAATTAACATTATTTAGTTGACAGAATTGTCTCTAATAAACTGAAATAGCAGTTAAGATGAAACCTAACCCCCCCTACCCCAGAAGTGTCCTTAAATGAATTTTCCCGGAGAAATGTTTAAAATAAAAGTTGTAAGTCTTTGTATGTGTAGTTGATATTCCAAGTTTAAAGAAAATCGTCGGAGCAATTTTTGAGAAAATCGCAAAAAGTAAAAAAAAAAAAACTATTCAAGTGGTATTTCCGGTTGAGGAATTTTGACAGCTAACGCACCGTCAGATCCCATGGTGATACCTAAACGTAATATCAAGTTTCAACTTTCTACGGTTTTTCGTTTTTGAGCTATGTTGTTCACATACATACACACACACACAGACCCTTTGCTAAAAACCACTTCTTTGGACTCAGGGGGCCTCAAAACGGATATTTATTTCCGGTGGAAAGCTCGATATCGAAAATTTGCCACGATTACAATACTTCCTCTTACTAGGAGTAAGAGAAAGTAAAAACAAACTTTTATTTGTATTGATGTTAAAACAAAAATATGTAAAATTTGGCTTTAAAGATGATTTGTCATTTTATATATAATAATTGTACTAATAGGATTAAGAAGGGGAAGTCTGTGAATTGTTTCATAGTAGGTTTTTTTTATTGTGTATGTGTCTATACATATGTATCGTGTTTCTCATAGTGTGTAATTTAATTTGTAAATTATATAAAAACGTTAAATAGTGAATGTACAGGTTTATTACCAGGTTTTCCGGATCATATTAGAGTAACACCATGTTGTACATTACCTGTATTTATAATGTAGCAAAGATTGTATAATAATAAATTTACACAGGTGATTAAAAGTACGGGCTCATTTCAATTGATAAAAATAAATATATATTCTGTCAATGTATTGCGTTTTATTACTTTTATTTACTTTCTCTTACTCTTGCTTTAATGAGAGGGAAGTATTATAATCGTATCAAATTTTCTATATATCGAGTTTACCGGAAATATATATTTTTAGGTCCCCGGAGTTCAAAAATGTAGTTTTTAGCAAATGTTCTGTGTGTGTGTGTGTGTGTGTGTGTGTGTGTGTGTGAACAGCATAGGTCAAAAATGAAAAATTGTAGAAAGTTCAAATTTAATATTCCGTTTGGGTATCACCATAGGACCCGACAGTAACTTATCTGACAAAATTCCCAAATCGAAAGTACCACTTTATTGATTTTTTTTTCATTTTTATTTTACAATTTTTCTATTAAACTGGTATATCAACTACACGTACAAAGATCTACAATTTTTATTTGTAACAATTCTCCGGGAAAATGCATTTAAAAAGGGGGCTTTTGGGGGAAGAGTAGGGTTATGTTTGCTTCTAAAAGTACTATCTTAGTTGATTATACAATAATTCTACCATCTAGATAAAATTAATTAGAAATAAATAGATTACTAAAATTCCGTGTTTCAAGAAAATTAGTAAACCGAAAGTGTGTTTTTACTGAACAGTTTTTTTTTTTTTTTTCCCCAGTTTTCTCCATAAAAACATCGACGAATTTCATTAAATTTGGTATATTAAGTGATAAAGTTTGTGAAATAAAATTTTGAAAACTGATGTAAGAGAAATTTGTGTTTTTTTAAGATCCGGACTCCGGACAGTGAGCTGTAAAAGGCACCTAGAAAGAAAGAAAAAAATCTAAGGGCAGCATGCTGGATTTGAACCCCGAACCTCTGCGTTGCTAGTCCAGCGCGCTACCACTGAGCTAATCTCTTCCCTAATTGCGTTCTATTACTCCGTATACTCTCTTTTACTATATAAGGAGTCGTTCCGTGTCACATATGATCCATAGTTACCCTTGTCTTTGATAGCATCATTAGGCACCAAATTTTATTCGGTTATATTTGGTTTTGTACTTTCTATATTTAAAAAAAAAAAAAATCTGGTGTGAAACACTCACACAACTTTCTCTTACTCCAGTTCTCAAAATTATAATTGACAAATTTCATAGTTTGTGTACCAAATTTGAATGAAATTCGTCGAAAACTGAAAAAACTGTTCAGTAAAAGCGCCCTTCCGGTTTACTAATTTTATTGAAACTGAATTTCAGCCATCTATTTATTTCTAATTAATTATGTTTGAATGATAGAATTGTATAATCAACTATGATAGCACTTTAGAGAAAAACATAACCCCACTCCTCCCCTAAAAGTGCCCTTAAAAGAATTTTCCCAAAGAAATGTTTTAAATAAAAGATGTAGATCTTTGCATGTTTAATTTATATATGAAGTTTCAAAAAATCGTCGAAGCCATTTTTGAGAAAATTGCGAAAAAGAGAATAAATCATTTAATAAAGTGGTAAAGTAAACGCACTTCCGGTTATCCAATTTTTTTCAAACTCGGAATTTCAACAACATATTTAATTCTAATTAACATTATTTAGATGACAGAATTGTCTAATAAACTGAAATAGCACTTTACATGGAAACCTAACCCCACCCCTCCCCCAAAAGTGCCCTTCATTGCATTTTCCCGGCAAAATGTTTCAAATAAAAGTTGTAGCTCTTTGTATATGTAGTTGATATTTCAAGTTTAAAGAAATCGTCGAGCCATTTTTGAGAAAATCGCAAAAAAGTAAAAAATCCAACTAGTAAAGTGGTACTTCCGGTTGAGGAATTTTGACAGATAACGTAGTGTCAGATCCCATGGTGATACCTAAACGGAATATCAAGTTTCAACTTTCTACTGTTTTTCGTTTTTTAGAACTATGCTGTTCACATACATACATACATACATACATACATACATACATACAGACACACACACAGACCATTTGCTAAAAACCACTTTTTGTACTCAGGGGGCCCGCAAACGGAATTTTCCGGTGATGAACTCCGATATCGAAATTTGACACGATGACAATACTACTTCCCTTCCTCTTACTAGGAGTAAGTGAGAAGTAAAAAAAAAAAAATCGAGCAATTAGGTCATGAAATTGTGTGAAAAAAAAAAACAACTCATATTCAAGTAAATATTAAGTATGTTGAAGTAAATGAGAACGTAACACTTTGAAAGTTGGCCGTGTACTTTTAGTAATGTGGCAAATACACAGTATATGGACTTGCAAGTGCAGGCATGTACTGACACGTACTTTTCAGGAACCTAAACCAATTAACCTCGAATATTAATAACGTTACAGGTTCTTATATGTCATATGGTATTTTATTACATTTTTATGTTTAGATATAAGTACTAATAATAATCATAAAATATAATCCTTTTAAAATAAATAATTAAGAAAATACAGCAAACACACACTGTAGGCGATCTTACTTTTAAAAATACGTACGTAACACTCTACAATGGATCTAGGTAATAGGACATATATGGGCAGGCCGTAGAGCAATGAACGTGTCAATAATTTCTGACAATAACCTGTTTATCACTAAGTAATTACCACCACTGTCTCTTTGTTTCTTAGGTGAAATTATTGTCTATAATTAGTTTGTTTACAATTATTTAACTAACGTGCTAAAGCTCTAAAATATCTACCTAAATTTGTATCTTTGAAATAACAACTCTATTTGTGTTGTAGCATAGATGAAAAAATAAAAAAATAAAAATCTGATGTGAAACACTCAAATAACTTTTTCTTACACCAGTTTTCAAAATTGTAATTGAGAAATTTTATAATTATTAATATACTAAATTTAATTAAATTTGTCGATGTTTTATGGATAAAACTGACAAAAACAAAAAGAAAATAACGCATTCTGGTTTATTATTTTTTTTTTTAAACTCGAAATTTTGGCAATCTATTTATTTCTAATTAATTTTGTTTAGATTTTTTACTTTCTCTCACTCCTAGTAAGGAGGAAGTATTGTAATCGTGTCAAATTTTCGATATCGAGTTTTCACCGGAAGTATACGTTTTGAGGTCCCCTGTCTCCAAAAATGGTGGTTTTTAGCAAATGCTGTGTGTGTATGGTGAACAGCATAGCTCAAAAACGAAAAACCGCAGAAAGTTGAAACTGGATATTCGGTTTAGGTATGTATCACCATGGGATCGGACAGTACGTTATCTGTAAAAATTCCTCATCCGTAAGTACCACTTTACTAGTTGGCTGTTTTACTTTATTGCGTTTTTCTCAAAAATAGCTCAGACCTTTTTCTTCAAACTTAATATATCAACTACACATACAACGAGCTACAACTTTGATTTGAAACATTTCTCTGGGAAAATTCATTTAAGGGCATTATGTGGGAGGGGGTAGGGTTAGGTTTCACCTAAAATGCTACTTCAGTTTATTAAACAATTCTGTCATCTAAATAATATTAATTAGAATTGAATATGTTGTTAAAATTCCGAGTTTCAAAAAAATCAAATAACCGGAAATGCGTTTACATTACCACTTTACTAAATGATTTTTATTTCACTTTTTCGCGATTTCTTCAAAAATGGCTCCGACGATTTTGTTGAAACTTCTTATATAAACTAAAACATACAAATCTACAACTTTTATTTAAAACATTTCTCTAGGAAAATTCATTTAAGGGCACTTTTTGTGGAGGGTTGGGGTTATGTTTTTCTCTAAAGTGCGCTCATGGTTGATTATACAATTCTAATCATCCAAAGAAAATTAATTAGAAATAAATAGATGGCCAAAATTCCGAGTTTCCAGGAAATTAGTAAACCGGAAGCGCGCTTTTACTGAACAGTTTTTTTGAGTTTTCGATGAATTTCATTAATTTTGGTGCATAAACTGTGAAATTTGTTAATTATAATTTTGAGAACTGGACTAAGAAAAAGTTGTGTGAGTGTTTCACACCAGATTTTTATTTTTACAGGATAGGTTGCACCAGGTTTTGGGAGAATCATTTTTTTTTAAAAAAAAACAAGATTTGTTTTGAAACTATATATTTCACATCATTAAAATGGTATTGCTATTAATGTAATAAATAATTTTATTTTTTACTGTTTTATCAGTTTTTATTATTATTAAATTTAGTTTTAAGGTCATCACTTCAGACCCGGCCCATACTATTTATCGCTTTCGTCAATTTTCCGAGGAGGAAACCCCGGCACACAACATCATTTGTGAGTGTGCCGGCGTGATGAAGATAAGGTTTTTTTCAACTGGGGGCAAATAATCCCGAAGCCACGACCTTTCATGACGGAGCCACTTTCAGCTTTGCTAAGCCTGATTAAGAGGGTGAAGCTGAAGTATGTGCTATAAGCCCAACTGATCCACAGTAGAGCTCTTAATGCAGGTCACAGTGGAATGAGGCTCTGTCCTTCCCGTTTTCAATCTAATCTAATCTAATGACTATGTTATGAACCGAAGTACGCGTACAAGACGCTAACTGGTCCTAGGAATTGATAAGTGGGGCAAGTGCGAGTGACAGACTTACCCAGCTAAGTATTCACGCCAAGAGCTCTGTGAAAGTTTTGCCGGCAAAGTTATTCTGTTACAGATATTTACTGTTTTTCTTCGTATAAGGCCCTTTTATTCCTACACTTTACAATACCTTTCCATCATTTACTTAAATAAGAAAATATTTAAAATATAAAAAACCTAGGGCCATCTCTAGGGCGGAATGGTCCAAGGGGTGGGAAAAACGCCTCTGACCTCTGTGGTTTACAGATGGTTCTAGGATGGATTGCGAAACTGGAGCAGGAGTGTATGAAATGAGCCCGCAGGTACTCATTGAGAGGCCGTTGGACGGGTATTCCACTATATTCCAGGCTGAAGTCTTAGCCATTAAGATCTGTGCCGAGGAGAACCTGCGTAGAGCCCCAAGGGGCAAGGTCATACGCATTTGCTCGGACAGCCTGGCCGCACTGAAAGCCCTAGAGGCGCTCAGAACTACCTCATCCCTAGTGAAAGAATGCCGTGAGGCATTGGTGAGACTCTCGAGCACAACAAGGTGCAGCTGCTATGGGTGCCTGGACATGCAGGGATTGAGGGTAATGAGACAGCTGATCAACTGGCCAGGAACGGGGCAAACACTCCGTTCATTGGTCCAGAGCCGGTCCTGGGGATAACTGGCGGAGCGATTAGAGAGTGGTGTCGCAGTAAGCATGAAGAGCTCTGGAGGAGGAGCGCGGGTGTTATATACAGTAAAAGGATGATGCCAGGACTGTGTAAACGAAGAACCCAAATGACTCTTAGTCTGAGTAGGAGCCAGATTTCTCTGGTGACGGGACTATTTACGGGTCATGGTAGGTTCAGGAAACATCTGTACAAGGTAGGGCTCATTCGAGCGGAACCCTTGTGCAGATTATGTCAGGAAGAGAAGGAAACGGCCCCCACCTGTTGTTTGATTGCATTGCAATAATTAAATTGAGGTATGAGACCTTTGGTACGTTGCGACCTGACCTGAGATAGTAGCTCAAAATGACCTGGTGGTGAAGGCCCTCAAACTCCTTAAGGAGGGAGGGTTTGTCTACTAGGAACTATCGGGGATGGCACAATAAGCCTCTGTTGGCTGCAGTGCCGGCATATAGCCCACCCGAGGTTGGTAATAATAATAATAATAGGGACATCTAGCTTCTTATACGCTTATACTTCGGTCACAATGTTCATAAATAATCTCAAAAAAAAAACCGAAAACATTGCAGGAAGATTAAACTTTTGGTATTACATTCAGGTCTTACTACCGTTTTTGTTTTTCAGGTTTTTCTCTCTCTCGAAAACGGTTCCAACGATTTTCTTTAAACTTATTATTATAATAATACTATTCTGCATACAAAATACCTAATTACTATTATTTGGAACGTTATTCCCCAGGAATACAGATTTTTGTTTGGCGGGGGGGGGGGATTTTCTGGGGCAAAACGTTACTTTAATCTTCCCTATAAAGTACCATTTCAGTACATTTTATGGTTTTTACCACCTACATAATATGAATACGGTTGTACGTTAGTCGGATTAAAACTTTGGGAGATGAGAGTGTTAAGACAAGCATCAGGATGAGAGTGTTAATGACAAGTGGAAGGAAACGCCGAGGTGCTTCCAGGACAAAAAATTTATCAAAAGTACTGTCAAAGCATTGGATTACCTCCTCTCCCTGAGTTGGATAAGATTGAGGAGAACTTTGGTAGGCTTAGTAACTTGGACACACATGGGTAGCCCGGTCATCTGCATAAAATAGAGTGGACATCCGGTCCCACTCTATTTTGGAATGTCAGAATTATGATGATAGAGTTAGGGAAATGATGTACGAGGTGTGTAAATTAAGTAATGAGACTGATTTTTTATCTTTTTTTTATTCAAATAAAATTACAATTCAACATTGTCCCCTTCAAAGTAACTACCTTGGGAAGCCACACAACGCTGAAGACGATTCTTCCATTCGTCATAGCAGTGCTGGAACTCGGATACTGGAATAGACTTCAGTTGGTCGGTTACGGCTGTTTGAATATTCTCCAATGTTCCAAAATGACGTCCCTTGAGGTGATTTTTCAATTTGGGGAACAAAAAAAAGTCACATGGGCTCAAGTCGGGTGAATAAGGAGGCTGAGGAGCCACAGGAATGTTATTACTGGCCAAATACTCATTAATAGAAATCGCGGTGTGACACGGAGCATTGTCGTGATGCAACACCCACTTGTTTTTGATGTTTGGTCTCACACGCATGACTCTTTTTCGAAGTCTCTCAAGAACTTCTCGGTAAAAATGTTGGTTTACCATTTGGCATTGAGGCACAAATTCTTTGTGAACGATTCCTTGGCTATCAAAAAAGCAAATCAGCATGCATTTGATTTTTGACTTGCTCATTCTTGCTTTTTTTGGCCTTGGAGAGGTTGAAGTGTGCCACTGCATGCTCTGACGCTTAGTTTCTGGGTCATACTCAAACACCCAAGACTCGTCTCCTGTAATAACACGTTCCAAAAAATTGGGATCGTTTTCAATTGCTCCCAAAAAGTCAAGGCTCCTTTCCTTTCTGATGTCTTTTTGCTCTTGTGAAAGATTTTTCGGAACCATTTTTGCACAAATTTTTCTCATCCCCAATTCATTAGTCAAAATTTGATGAACGGTTGTGTGAGTCAAATTCAACTCTTCGCCGATCATTCGGACTGTCAAACGAACGATCTGAACGCACGAGATCGCGGATTCTGCCAACATTTTCGTCGGTTCTTGAAGATGAAGGCCTTCCGCTGCGAGGCTCGTCTTCAATTGATTCCCTTCCTTCTGCAAACGACTTAAACCACCTAAAAACCTGTGCTCTCGACAAAACATTGTCTCCATAGGCCTGGCACAGTTTTTCAAACGTTTCCGTTGCACTGTGCCCAAGTCTGAAGCAAAACCTGATAGCACAACGTTGCTCGTAATTGATGTCATCACTCATTTTTAAAACGCACTGAAAAAACCTTGCTCACAAAAAAAGTCACTACGGACAGTGCAACAACTCTAGCATTTTCAAATTTGCACTGGACGTATATCAGATGTTTACTTGCCCTACCACGCATGCGCCGCGTCTCCAGTGTTGCCAGATCGAACACTAGAAAATCAGTCTCATTACTTAATTTACACACCTCGTATATGCTCATATTCAACATTTCCTTATGCAATCTTTAACTTTTCTCAGAAATCTCATTTTTCTATTTTATACGATAATTTTATATTTAGCTTTAGTAATCCAGGCAGGATATACTGATATAAATGCGTAACGATATAACCATGTTTTAATAACATTTTCTTTTACGACGATTTCTTTCGCATATAGTGTAGGCATATTATAGTTAAAAATATTAAATTTGTTTCAATAGCCTAGGTTTATATCAATAATTATTTAGAAAGTAGAGAGGAGAATTTTTCTTGCAAGCCATAACTTTAGTTTAAGATCTAGTGGCTAAAAAATGCCTGCTTAATAATAAACCAACTTATCTGGATATCCAGATAGCACTGTTACAGCATCTTTAAGCAAGATTATGTTCGCAAATAAAATGCTTCATCTACCCAAATGGTGCCTTACGTTCAAAATAGTTAATTCATTGTTTGTTAATAGACCATAACATAGGAAAACTTAAAAAGTGGAAAGGAAAAGCCAAAACCTTCAATGTAAATAAAAACGTAACTAAATCCCAGCTTTAAGTTAATCCATCGTGACTAAAATTTCTACCAATAGAGAAAAGAACTGTGGCATACAAACACCAGAATGAAATGGTTAAATATTAAACTGATGGTTAAATGGTCAAAAGAAAGATAAAGGTAAAGAAAAATGCGGGCCACGTGACAATACACATAGAAACAGATGTTTTTAAACTCAGATTCAAGAGAATTGAAGAAGAGTGGTGGTGGTTGTAGTAGTAGTAGTAGTATAGAGAAGGACCTTCGATTTGTAACACCCACCTGAAAGTTTGGTCGGTTTTTTGAAGAGCAGTGTAACCATTGGCAGAAGGTATAACTGACGATGTTGATTGCTCCAAGGGAAGTCAGTACCCGTATCCAAATCGGTGGACTTACCGTGACGAGTATAAGAAGAGTCCCTCAGGGATTTAGCAACATCTGCTTCCACCTACAACCTTTCTTCTTTATTTTCTGATGAATTACTACTTTTCTCGCTTTTATATATTTGCATTAAAAATATTTATTTTTAAAAAAAAAAAAGGAGAAAAATAAATTTGCTCAAGAATAATTCCAAAATCTACATTTAAGTTTTATAAAAATCCAAATAGAAATTTATTTATTTATTTTTTTACTACGATTGAAATAAAATAGGCATACAAGGAGAAAATACGTGTTTCCGTTACTTTATTCTATAACACTTATTTTATTAAGAAGAAGAAAATAAACCTTAGTTTGAAAATTCTTAAACTTAATTTTCCAAATTATAATGTCGAAAACAATTTGCTGTGTAACACCCCTCATGACTTTCTTTGAATATAATTGTTATAATTAATTAAAAGCGAATAAGTTCAATAGATTTCTTTCTATCAAGAACAGAAGTCCATTTCCAGTGGGTACCAGGACTCTGTGGGATTGATGGGAACGAGCACGCGGGCAAGCTCGCGAAGGATGGCTGCTTGCACCGTCAAGGAGATCAACCAGCCACATACAAATCAACATGCGGCATCATCAATTTATCTGTAAAGGAGGTAGTGAGGGTTTCTTAGGAGGCGGCTGCCATTGGCAAAAGATGGGAACCGTTCGTCACATCCAACACCATCCCCGACAACTTACCGAGAGACGTCACAGTCGCCACCTTCAGGATGGCTACCGCCCACGACTTCCTCCAGAGCCATCTACACCGCCTTGGTCTTGTTGACTTCCTCCTATGTATGGAAGGCGAAGGGACGGCCGAACATTTCCTTAGCAGCAATGGTCTGGAAGCCAATGACCGAGATAACAGTTTGCAAGGGCGCCAGGCTCTACTGGATGGCACGGCTTCAAATGGCCGAGCGGCCACGGACGGGCGTTGGATGAAGAAGAAGAAGATTTCTCCCTGCTTCCTACAGCCATCCACATAGGAAATTATAAAAAAGTATTTAAGATTGGCCAGGCAGAAAAGAGAAGAATGAAGAAGGAATATCACTAGCCAAAGGCTCTAACAGTTATGGTAAGACTGTTGACGAACCATTGTAGGCTTGGAATAGATGACCAGTCAACCAGATTATTGCAGTCTTTGATTGAAATATCACTCCATGTCTTCTTCCGTTAAGACGACCTGGCTAGAATCTCCAGTTTTCGGTTATATTAAGGAACTTCTCTAACGTCTTAGAAACTAGACTTGTATCTTCAAATCTTGAGTATGTGTTCTGTACCAGCAGATAAACTATGGGTGCCACAATACAGATCGTTGATGGATCGCGGTGAATTTAGGCCGTCAGGCTCGGTCCCCTTCTTGTATTTTTATTCTAAAAATTATCTGAATTTATCTTACATTCTTATAGTAAGGTCTGCAAAACTGGAAAGCATCAAAGATAATTTCCGTAATATCAGCCGGTTTCATTCTGTTGGTTTTCAACGACCGGTTTCGGTGTTCGTCCAACATTAGGATGTCTTGATAAACAGTGTAATAAAAGGGACATGCAGTGAGCATATCACACACCGTGTGTGTAAACTGATTATGCTGTGTGCAAGTCTCTGTAATCACACTGTTCCACTTACTTACATTGTTTGCCTTCTTCATTGGATTGTATTTAATTTCACAGGTAAGGATATTCAATAGTGACAAACCGATCCAGTTTTTTTTTATTGTTTTACATATTTATTCAAGATTTCTTGTACAAAACAATGTCTGAAGAGCCATACCCTTCAGTGAATGTCTTCTCATTCCAAATAAATGTAAAAAATCAGGTGTGGTACCCTTATAAGGCTTTTCACCTACAACAGTTAATTCAATTATAAAAAGACAAATGCTTGTAAACTTGGAATTTTTATATGGAGTCGTATTGTAGCTGTTTTCCCTGATAGAAATTACGTAACAAGGAATGCAGCTAAAAACACAAATCTTCTTTTGGAGATTATCCGAGAATGGCCTTGTGCCATATTTTTTATGAATAGTCTGTCACCTAAATGTTCTTTTGGAATTTATCCAGCCAATTTTATATAGCTTTATTCCTCCAGCTTATAGGCCCAGATAGTGGATTAATTATATCCGTTTGTTCAGACTAAGACTATTGCGTCTGTAATTTCTTTTTACTTAATTAGTGCTGATGAGAAGATGAGAAGATCTCAAGAAACCAATATATTAAATTGATTCCGAAAGAATATTCCATATGATTAGGTGACCAAAACTATTCACTAAAACATTGCCCAAGGACTGTCTCGGACACCTAACTCCAAAAGAAGATTTGTATTTTTACCTGTATTGCTTGATATTTATTTATTTTAGGACAACTAATAAAGACTTGAATCCAGAGTTTCTCTTTCCCAAGTAATTGGCAGTAAGTCTGTAGCTAGATAACACTGCTTGGAGGCCGGCAGTGAGAAGACTCAGGGCGGCACAATAGTTCTTCTTTTAGGTCGCTGTGCACTATTCACTAAAAAAATCTTGAAAAAAAAAATGTCTTGTGAAAGTACCACACCTAATCCTTACATTCTATCACTCCTAGTAAGAGGAGTGACGTGTGAATGTTTCTAAATTGTGTTTTCACCGGAAATACAAGGTTTGAGATCCTTCGATTATGAAAAAAGTCTGGTGAAGCACTCACACAACTTTCTCTCACTCCAGTTGTCATAATTGTAATTGAGAACTGAAATTCGTCGAAAACTGAAAAAAAACTGTTCAGTAAAAGCGCACTTCCGGTTTACTAATTTTCTTGAAACTCGGAATTTTGGCCATCTATTTATTTCTAATTAATTTTGTTTAGATAATAGAATTGTATAATCAATTATAATAGCACTAGAGAAAAACATAACCCTACCCCTTCCCTAAAAGTGCTCTTAAATGAACTTTTCCAGAGAAATGTTTTAAATAAAAGTTGTAGATCTTTGTATGTGTAGTTTATATAGGAAGTTTCAAGTAAATCGTCGGAGTCATTTTTTGTGAAAATCGCGAAAAAGTGAAAAAAATTAATTAATAAAGTGGTATTTCCGGTTGAGGAATTTTGACTCATAACTTACTGTCAGATCCCATGGTGATACCTAAACGGAATATCAAATTTGAACTTTCTCTGATTCTTGGTTTTCGAGCTATGCTGTTCATACATACGAGGGTGGTTTGAAAAGTTCTCGGAATCACCGCTAGATGTCAGTGCTAGAGCAACGAGGTTCCCGCGAAATAATCACACATCCTTTGTGAGTGAACACGTGGCGCGTCAGTGCTCTTGCTGCAGGAGAGTGGTAGTGACGACTCTTTGTTGTTGTTCCCGCGTAGTGATTTGTGACAATGGAAAAAAACTGAGATTCGAGCAGTGATTAAGTACTTTGTAAAGAAAGGTATGAAAGCAAAAGAAATTCATGCCGACTTTCAGAACACACTGGGGGACTCTGCTCCTTCATATTCAACTGTTGCCAAGTGGACCAGCGAGTTTAAATTTGGTCGGGAGAGCTTAGATGATGATCCGCGTAGTGGACGGCCAAAAAGTGCTACGACCCCAGTATTTATCGCAAAAGTGCATAAAATGGTCATGGAGGATCGTCGACTGAAAGTGCGAGAGATTGCTGAAGCTATAGGGATGTCATCTGAACGGGTATATCACATTTTAACCGAAGAATTAGGAATGAAAAAATTATCGGCAAGATGGGTGCCGCGGCTCTTGACATTAGACCATAAACGCACCAGATTGGAAATGTCCGAACAAAGTCTGGCCCATTTTAAGCGCAACCAACAAGATTTTTTGCGCCGGTTTGTGACTACAGATGAAACTTGGGTCCACTATCATGTACAAACGTACACACACAGACCATTTTCTAAAAACCATTTTTTTTTTTGGTCTCAGGGGACCTCAAAACGGATATTCTGGTGAAAACTGGATATCGAAAATTTGACACGATTACAATACTTCCTCTTACTAAACGTAAGTGAAAGTAAAAAATGTTTTTAGCGTATGTATATACATGTAAACCAAATATCTCTCAAATAACCAAAAGTCGTTTTGGAAGCTCAAACATTTTACTACCACCGCATCTGCTCGGAAGGTTTCGGACAAGCTTTCCTCCACTTCTAGAATGTATAGGTTTCTGCCACCTTAATTTAATTAAATTAATATAAATTAGCAACATTGCTAGAATTCCAAATTTGAAGAAAATGTGATAGTAGAAAGTGCGATTTTACAGAATAGGTTTTCTAAGTTTTTTTTTGGAATTTTCTCCAAAACGATTACAATGATTTCTTTTAAATTTGGAATACTAACTTCATAAATATAAACTATCACTTTTATTTGTAACATTTTTCAAAAAAAAAAAATAATAATTTGTTTTTAGGTCGTTCTGAGTGATCTGAGTCATTAAAATTCAAATATTTGCTTTTTCAATATTATTGGCGCTCTCTACAAGCCTAGCAGATTCCTAGTACTTGTCCCCCATCTACTCTTTATTTATATTAGGATAAGTGGGTAAAATTTGAAGAAAGAAAATTTATCATTTTATCAATATAAACAATAGTAATCAGAGACATTTTCCGTGGTAGCCTGCTTCATTTTGTGGTCATCGACCGGTTTCGGGCGTTCGCCCATCTTCAGGACGCGTTTTTCAGACAGTATGACAACACAGATTTGCTCTGTGCAAGTCTGTGTTGCCACACTGTCTGAAAAACGCATCCTGAAGATGGGCGTACGCCCGAAACCGGTCGATGACCACAAAATGAAGCAGGCTACCACGGAAAATGTCTCTGATGCTTTCCAGCTGTGCGGAATTAACCACCACCACAACAACAATAGTAATGTTTGGCCGTTTTTTAAGAAAACAAGCAAAATGTTGGTTGGCTGGAGGGGGCCAAAGAAATAAAACTTTTCCACTTTAAAAGTTTATTCAATTGACGACTGGTGATCTTCCCCAGGAACTGTCAAGGAGAGATAGAGAGTTAAATGTATTTAACTTATATATTAATGCACTTAAGTGTCTAGGTGTCCGAAAAGTAGATATAATAAACTTTTAAATTGAATAGTTTTTTTTATTTTATACTCTTCAGATATATTTTTACTTTCTCTTATTCCTAGTAAGAGGAAGTATTGTAATTGTGTCAAATTTTCGATATCGAGTTTTCACCGGAAATATCCGTTTTGAGGTCCCCTGTGTCCAAAAAAAAAAATGGTTTTTAGCAAATGGTCTGTGTGTGTGTGTGTGTGTGTGTGTTTTATGTGAACAGCATAGCTCAAAAACCTAGTAGTTTTCTTTAAACCAAATGTCAAAATTCTTTCACTTGAAATGTGAATCCGTTTTGCTCATTTTTTTTTTTTTACATCTTCTTTGCCGTAAAATGCTATGTAATAATTCCTTGAGAAAGCTAAACACAAAAACCGTAGAAAGTTGGAAACTTGATATTCCATTTAGGTATTACCATGGGCATTAGACAATACGTTATCTGTCAAGATTCTTCAACCGAATATACCACTTTACTAGTTGAGTTTTTTTACTTTTTTGCGTTTTTCTCAAAAATGGCACCGACGATTTTCTTCAAACTTGGTATATGAACTATACATACAAGGAGCTACAACTTTTATTTCAAACATTTTTTTGGGAAAACTCATTTAAGGGCACTTTCAGGGGAGGGATAGGATTACGTTTTTTTCTAAAGTGCTATTTCAGTTTATTACACAATTCTGCATTATAAATAATGTTAATTATAATTGAATATGTTGTTGAAATTCCGACTCTGAAAAAAAAAAAAACGGATAACCGGAAGTGCGTTTACATTACCACTTTACTATATGATTTTTTTTTTTTTTTTCACTTTTTCGCGATTTTCTCAAAAATTTCTCCGACGATTTTCTTGAAACTTCATATATACGAGAACTACACATACAAAGTTCTACAACTTTTATTTAAAACATTTCTCTGGAATAATTCATTTAAGGGCACTTTCATGGGACGGGTGGGGCTATGTTTTTCTCTAAAGTGCTATCATAGTTGATTATACAATTCTATCATCCAAACAAAAATTAATTAAAAATAAATAGGTGGCCAAAATTCCGAGTTTCAAGAAAATTAGTAAACCGGAAGTGCGCTTTTATTGGACAGTTTTTTCAATTTTCGACGAATTTCATTAAATTTAAGTACACAAACCATACAATTTGTCAATTATAATTTTGAGAACTGGTGTAAGAGAAAGTTGTGTGAGTGTTTCACACCAGAATTTATTTGTATTCATGTATACAATCACTCAATCAAATGACTTATAAGATTTATATAAAAAGAATTTTTAAAAACAAAATTATTATCCCTCTAATAAAAGCAATCAAAGTTTGTGTTAATATTTTTGATAAAAATCAACTTTCTTATCCAATAACAGCACACAAACAAACAAAAATATCAAGATTTTTTTTGGTTGAAATCTCCGAATATTTGACTTTATTGACCCCCCGCCCCTTATTATCTAACTTCCTTTATTATTTAATCAATTAATTTTTCACACTAAACCTTGACTTTTAATGTCCTAGATAATTTCATTTTAAATATTTTAAAGTCTAGATTTTTACTCTTTTATACAAGGTTAATAATAGCTCAGGAACGCTATTTATTGTAAGAAATAACAATGCGTAATAATTGTTAATTATTTTTATTATTATTATTATTATTATTATAAACTGTTAACATATCTCATAAATAACAAATTAATATATATGGTTATTAAACTTTATCAAGTATATTAAATCTACTAATTTGGAAGGTTGATTTTTTTAATAGCATGTTTTGGTCTACTTCCTTTTTTCAATTAAATAATTTACAAATTTAACACTATAGATTTGTTTAGATTAAATTATTATGGAGGATGTGAAGTTAATAAATAGAAAAAAGTCCAAAGCATATATCCAATATTATCAACTAGGAACAATACAAGATCTCTCATAATTTACCTGATATTCTATTAATTCCCTAGTATACTCAACCGATCTCACCTACTACGTAGTTTTCTTCATGCCAATTATCAAAATTCTTTCTCTTGAAATGTTGAATACGTCTTGCTCATTTTTTTTTTCACTCCTTCTTTGCCGTAAAATGCTAAGTAATAATTCCTTGAGGAAGTCAAACAAGCAAACAAATACGAGATCCGGCCGCTAGGAGATTGTGGCATAATTTTCCCCAGCCTAATTTTTAATATTTCCAAGTGCTGATTAATAAGGGGGGGCAAGCGTTTCCTTGGAATAAGAGTATCCATTTTCAATTGCAAACCATATTTCTCCGTAATTTCTTTTATCCATAGGTTGTCTGCATTCTTGAATTGAATCATTATACAAGGGGAGCAAAGAATTGGGGGATTACTCCCAAGATGATGTTTTGGATTTATGGTATGGTTATTAAACCTAGGTTGTTGTATGCGGTGTGATGGCGTCGCATTGAGATAAGATTGCGTTACAGCTGCAATGGAGACTTGATTGGGAATCCCATCGCTCTTTGTAGAGGTGAAAACTATGGCAATGAAAACCTATTATAGAATTAAACAGGCAGGTTTTTGGCAGGGTAAGCGATATGGTCACTCTACCATTCGTCGCGAGATGATTTTGAAGATTCCTGTTACAGGTTTTCCCTCTGATAGAATGTTGAAGACTTTTGTTTTCGAGCATTCTTACAGTGGCAGGTTACCCACTAGGGAAGATTAGTCAAGATTGGGTCCGTCTGGCATGATACCTGATAATTACTTCCGGTGTTACACGGACGGTTCCAGAATGGATGGTAGGTCAGGAGCTGCGGTCTATTTTGAGACCGGAGATCATTTGGCAGTATCTCTTGGTGAATGTCTCTTGGTCTTGGCAGTGTCTCTTGGTGACCACGGTCTTCCAGACTGAGGTTTATGCTATTCTTTGTTGTGTTTTGGATGAGAGGCTACGTAACACTAACTTACGTTTTCATCTGCTCGGACAGCCAGGCTGAGCTAAAGGCGCTGAGTTCATGTGTCTTCACTTCCAGGTTGGTATTACAATGTTCTGAAAGAGTGGACGAGCTTTCTTCTCTGAAGGATGTGCTTCTATTCTGGGTGCCAGTTTCATGGGAATTTTTGGAAATGAGGAGGTGGATAGGTTTGCCAAATTAGGCGCCTCTCTTCCTTTCATTGGTCCCGAGCCTGCTGATGGCGTCAGGCTTCCAGACATGGACAGCTTCACAGCATTCATCCTTATGGATGAGCTCAGTTGGTTTTCGGCAGTCCAAAATGCTCATCGGGGATCCGGACAGGTGAGACGTTGCTATGTTTTTCACGGAGCGCTCTCAGGCATCTGGTTGGATCTCTTACTGGACACTATGGTTTAAGGAGACATCTCTACATAATGGGGCTCATGCCGAATCCTTTTGTAGATTCTGAAAGACAGAGGAAAAAACACCCAGCCATCTTATGACTGATTGTCTGGGTTGTGACGAAATTAGGTTCAGGACCTTTGGTCGGAATAGGATGTCTGTGGAAAAGCTTAGGCTATTCCCTCTTAAGGTTACCGTCCGATTTATTCGGACCGCGGTGAATCTTAGATGGATTAGATCCGAGTCTGGATTTTTGTTATAGACCCGGTTTGTTGTTGTTTTTCTTGTGGTAGCTATATGGGCCCAGTGAGGTTTTGGATAGCATAGGGTTTCCTTCCCCACAGACAAATAATAATAATAATAATAATAATAATACGGTGAACAAAGTGATGCGAGTTGAAATTTCGTTTGGTCGTCCCACAGGATGCAAATCCTACACCACTGTTTGACCATTTCTGAATTGATCAATAACTTTGTAGATGTTTGCAAGATTCATACTGCTTATACCGTTATTGTTTAGCTACCGCTAGTAAATTTCAGATAGTTCACACCCTCATAAATCAGAAATCATATCACTACAGACTGTTCTTCTAAAGTGCAGACTTTTAAAGTAAGTGGTATGTTGCGTGAGTAATAACAGGTTATATAGTATACTAATAGCATTAATGTTACGCAGAAATTTGGTGAGGATCGGTCAAGAAAGAACAATTATGCCAACGTTTCTGTCTCCACATCTTCACAACAATATATATATATATTATTAATAGTCTATATTAATAGACTATATTTATATTATTGATTTGACAGAAGAAACTCTGTCGAAAGTTGGTATAATTGAATGTTTCTTTCTTGACCGATCCTCACCAAATTTCTTCATAACATAATTCATCAACGGTCAACAAATACTTTTATAACAGCTATTAATAATATTTTTTTATGAATAAATATAATGTACTTCTAAAAAAGGAAAAGAAAGAACAAAAAAAGTATATACGGGTTGGAGTTCTCCGTCAACTAGTGGAAATTGACGTTTAACAGAAAATAAATATACTCTACTTATATGTAGAATATATTGTGTAAGGGTGTTGTGAGGAGATGTTGGTTGTTGATGATGATGAAGATAAACACTTTAAGATTGGTTTAAGATGTATAATTGATATGTGTATATATTTATAACTGACTGCCAGGGACTTTACACTTTAGAATTTAGAACTGAACTGAACTGACAGACTGACGTGGCTAAAATGATATGTACGGAGTGTGAATCAATAGAATGATGTCTGACGTGTAAGACTGAATTCAACAGAATGATTTTTGACTGTCTCTCTCTCATATATATATCCACTGGCCGAACCTCTCCTCTCTGTGCGAGAGGGGCTGTTTCTCTCCGCTAGAGTGGATGAGTGGTGGGGGTTCACTACCCCTACATATTGTATGAATGAACGAAGTAATTAGAAAAAAGACAAATGTAATAAAAATAAATTAATAGTAATCATGATGATGATAATAATAATCACTACAAGAAAGTTAAAAAAAAAAAAAGAAGTTTTACGCGGAATTAATGAAAAAGAAAAATTACCTAATAAATAATAGATAATTAAAAATTAAATCCAGAATAGGTTTAAAACTGTAGAGCAGGTTAAGCGAGGATAATTTATAAGTGTCTACAATCCGTTGAATAAATTAAGAAAGGTTCTTAAAGAAAGTTCTGTAAAAGAGCAAACAACTAGGAAACCAACGCGAAGTTCCGTCAAAATAGGATATATTGGCGAAAAATAGACAATGACCTCTCTCTATAGCCTTGAGATTACATAGAAAACATTCCTCTCTCCCTCCCTGGGCATAAAATTAAAAAAATACAATAATTCACCTCTCATTTTAAAAACTCCCACCATAATTCATTTAAACCCAACACAGATTACATTTCTTGCAGTTATGAGAAAATGTGGGAATTAATATTGAACTGTTTATAAGAAATTTGCAACACACATCAGAAACTCATCCTGATATGTCAGTATCATCTTCTCTAACAGCTGATTTTTTTTAAAGAGCAGAATTCGGCTATGGAACGACTAAAAATCACATGAGTATTTCTCAGCTAATTTTATCGAATAATCGAATCAGAAAACTCTAGATTCGATGGTACTCTACTGCGAGTAGCCAAGGAAGTTTAAAAGATGGAAATCGCTAAGACTTTAGGACATTTCTTATGCTGAAGCGATAACGTAAAAGTTATCAAAAAAAAAACGTAAGATAACAAAAAAAACGCAGTAAAAAGCCTCCATCTCCATATCTGAGATTCATAAAATACACTCCATCTACAAACTGTGTTGAAAAGTTAACATAGAAAAAAAAAGAGTTATTGCCAGTCATGTCCTGAGCAATAAACCCAGTCCACATAGCATTAAGTGCCAAGTTTTGGATAGCAGAAGCAGATACAAAACAGATTATGTATGTTTAAAGTGATCAAACAGCTGTTTCAATTGATGACAGGGATGCCAGTTAATCATGACATTTACTGAAAAATATCGTAGATATTATTTTTTTAAAGATTTTTTGGAGTGACAGTCTCTTTACTTGTGGAATAAACTTATTAAATATTTAATTGAGAAATATCAATTGTGGTGACATAAGAATTAAAAAAGTCCAATGAAAATCGTTTTTAAGGTTCTCAGAAGAAATGACAGTAATTAATCTTGGCATTGATATTAATAATGACATTTGTGGGGAAATTTATGAGATAGAGGCAACACTGTCATATTAAGAAGTAGCAGTTTTCCTTTAGAATAATGAAAAAAGTATGAGTTTTGCATCTTTTTAGTTTTTTTGTGTAATATTTTAGAATTGTTAGTATAATTGAAGTGTAATTAGAAGTGTGATTAGAGACAATAAAGTTTATTTTTATTTTTATTACACAGTGTTTGTCTTTATTTGCTTTTTTTTATTATTATTTCGATCCCACAACAAACATTTGGCACCCGTTGTGGAGAATTGAGTTTTAAAGAACATTTGTAAATAGTATTTTTTTTTTATATACATACTAGCTAACCCGACCACGCTTCGCTGTGGCTCAGTTTCATTTTTAGTCTTATCCATGCGTGATTTTGATAATTTGTTTCGATGTCTACTAATTCTTCTTTTGAATGTACAATGTCGCAGAAATTAGATGGGAAGGTGATTTTTTCCGTTTCCGGATTTGTAGGAGCAGTGCCGTACCGAGTTCGAGTAATTGTCTTGAAAATGTGGCAGCTGTTGGATCGTTTTGAAGTTGAACTCGCATACTCGTTATTAAATGAATTTTTTTGACTGTGTTCCAAAGAGTTGAATATTTCAAGCAGACATGCAATTCATCAGCTGGTGTTGAACGAGGTAACACTGGAAGCGTTTGCCTAAAGTCACCGGATAGTAACACCAATGCTCCACCAAATGGTGCCTGATTATTTCGCAAGTCTTTCAATGTATGGTCTAATGCTTCCAATAACTTCTTGTGAGTCATTGTACACTCATCCCATACAATGATTTTTGCACGCCCCAAGAACCTTTCCCATTCCTGATGTTTTAGAAATGTTACATGTTAGGTTTTCTGTGAAGTGCATGTTTAAGTCATGACAGTTTAAGAGATGAATGCGCTGTTCTACCTCCTTCCATCAACGTAGCAGCAATACCTGAAGAAGCAAGTGCTAACGCAATATGGCCGTTTGAACAGATTTTAGCTCGAAATTTCCCGTTTCCGTGGGAACTTCGGAATAGAGGTACTTATAAGTAGTTGAGAAAGAGGTTCAAAGAGTGAGCCACTATCGCAACGCGATGTCTGTCTATTTCTGCCAACCTCACGAAACGCTCGTAGAAGTTTCCGTTTCCGTGGGAACTTCGGAGTAAAAAGTATATATAAACACTCTTATATAGAAATGCAACGTTGTGTAAAAATTTCAAGTCAATCTATCGACTACTTTTCGAGTTTTGCGGCCACAAACATACGGATGCTGAATTTTTATATATATAGTATTTCAACATGAGTGATTTCAACTTGTGTAGATTTAAGGCGGAGAGAACACATAGATTAGAATAGTTTTTACTATTATATGTAATTCTTTATTTGAAATAGTCAAAAATGGAAATACGAAAATCGTATATCATTTGAAGAATTTCAAGAGGTATTTGTAAAGGCAGAAGATAATGCACAAAGGCTATTTAAGATTGATGAACAAGTAAGTGATCTTTTATTTTTAATAGTTAAGGATGAGAAAGAATTGAAGGTTTTGAAGAATGAAGAAAGGATTGTAGAATGGAAGATGAAGATTTTGATAAAAACAGAAATGTATAGAGAAAAATACTTTTGTTTATAATTGTAAAAATAAATTATTAAAGAAAGACCAAGATAGTAAATGTCCTTTAATTAAATGTGACCATATATCAGAGTCACTAGTAGGAAACAATTTAAATTGTAGATTGTCCAAATTTAAACTCCCCAAATTTGATGGGCAGATATAAAATTGGATTACCTTTTAGGCACAGAACAACAAGATACATGAAGATAATTACTTAGACGAGGAAGACAAATTTCGTTATTGGTTACTAGCGACTAAACAAGGATCCCCTCCCCCGGGCGCGAGAGTTAATAGAAAAGTTTTCCACCCTCTGCCAAAAATTATGAAAAGGCAGGTGACGTATTAAAGATACATTTTGGAAATAAAAATTTGTTAAAGCGCTATTATGTAAGAGAAATATTGAAATTAATTCTTATACAAAATTCTATGAGAGAAAATATTAATTCGCGCAAATTGTATGACCAGTTAGTAGCGCAATTAAGATGTTTAGAAACACTAGAAGTTACTGCAGAACTGTATTCTTGTTTTCGTTTGTTCTAATAAAAAATGTAAGAAAATCTGGTGTGAAATACTCACACAACTTTCTCTTACTCCAGTTCTCAAAATTATAATTGACAAATTTTATAGTTTGTGTACCAAATTTAATGAAATCCATCAAAACTGAAAAAACTGTTCAGTAAAAATGCACTTCCGGTTAACTAATTTTCTTGAAACACGGAATTCTGGCCATCTATTTATTTCTAATTAATTTTGTTTGGATGATAGAATTGTATAATCAACTAAGATAGCACATTGGAGAAAAACATACACCCCCCTAAAACTGCCCTTAAATTAATTTTTCCATAGAAATGTTTTAAATAAAAGTTGTACATCTTTGTATGCATAGTTTATATACGATATTACAAGAAAATCGTCGGAGCCATGTTTGAGAAATCGCGAAAAAGTGAAGAAAAAAAATCATTTAGTTAAAGTAAACGCACTCCCGTCATCAGATTTTTTTCCAAACTCGGAATTTCTTACAACACATCTAATTCTAATTAACATTATTTAGATGACAGAATAAACTGAAACAGCACTTTAGAGGAAACCGTAATCCCACCCCTCCACCAAAAGTACCCTTAAATACATTTTTCCGGAGAAATGTTTAAAATAAAAGTTGTAGCTCTTTGTATGTGTAGTTGATGTATCCAGTTTCAAGAAAATCGTTGGAGCCATTTTTGAGAAAATCGTAAAACAGTAAAAAAAAAAAACTAGTAAAGTGGTACTTCCGGTTGAGGAATTTTGACATATAACGTATTGTCAGATCCCATGGTGATACCTAAACGGAATATCAAGTTTGAACATTCTACGGTTTTTCGTTTTTGAGCTAAGCTGTTCACATACACACAGACCATTTGCTAAAAACCAGTTTTTTAGACTCAGGGGACCTCAAAACGGATATTTCCGGTGAAAACTCGAAAATTTGACACGAGTACAATACTTCCTCTTACTAGGAGTAGGAGAAAGTAAAAATGATCCTGTGTTTCTTACCAGATGTTTTTTTTTCTCACTTTAAATAGATTTTCCAGTAGTTTATGACGTTTTTAAGGATTATTTATATGTATTTGTATAAAAGTTGCAGTTGCCGATTTGCACATTAACGTCAAAGATGCACATTTAAATCAATCATTTTTTTTTTTAATATATTGTCCAAGATGGTAAACAATATAGATATGACGTAACTAATGATGTAGTTTTATAAAAACTATTTCCCCATTGAATAAAAGGAACCAGATATATTCACTATATACTAATTTGTATAGTTATTAATGGTAAATCTGTCGGAAGTACTTCCAGAAGATTTAATCCTGATGATTAAGTTATAGATATAAAAAGGCATGCAAGAGTCCTTTCCAAGGATATATTGTATGTATGTGTGTGTGTTTGTGTGTTTTTCTCTGCTTCAAATACTCACATTATATAATGAGCATCACAAAACTGGTTGTGTGAAGGGTTCTTCTCTATTAGTATCAGTTATAGAATGTAGGATATGATGGAACGTTGTCCTAGATTTGTATCGCCATTTTGTTATTGTGTACTAAGAAGGGAAATAGGGCGAACTAACCCCTATGTAAGGGGAGAATGAAATGGTGACGTATTTGTTATTGTTTTTCAAAAAGAAATAATGGTCGGTAGTAGGGTAACTTCTACCCCTAATATCTGGATTTGTGTGTATGTATGAGTGTTCATCTATCTGTGAGTTGAGCCAACTGACTGACTCAATTTCTAATATAGATTAGTTACTTTTTGGTTTAGCACTCTTACATCCAGCTGTCGCAAGATCTTTCGGCCTGGTTTCATGACAAAGCTGAAAGATTTAAATATATACGCGGCAACTTTAAAGCAATGAAGTATGGAGAAATTTATTGACACACAGACAGACTTTGGCATTTCTGAACAGAATATATCCTAAATATTAAAAGAAACAATTTATTACTTTCTCTTACTCCTAGTAAGAGGAAGTATTGTAATCAAATTTTCGATATCGAGTTTTCACCGGAAATATCCGTTTTGAGGTCCCCTGAGTCCAAAAAAAGTGGTTTTTAGCAAATTGTCTGTGTGTGTGTGTGTGTGTATGTACGAGGCATGTCCAGTAAGTAAGTGACTGAATTTTTGTATGTTACAAAAATTTTTATTTGAACAAAAAAATTACCTGGTTACATTAGTACATATGTAAGCTATTTTTCGACATAGTCACCATTCCTCTCAATGCATGTGATGAACCGGGGTATTCATTTTTTGATGCCTTCCTCGAAGTAGTTTCCCGCCAACCCCTTCGTCCACTTCTCCACCTCCCCTTCACCTCCTCGTCGGTTGAAAACCTTTTTCCACCCATGTGCAGCTTCAGGGAGGTAAAGAGATAGTAATCTGAAGGTGCTAGGTCAGGGGAATGCGCGGGATGGTTCAGGACATCCCATTTAAACGAGGCAAGCAGTGTGTGGTCTGGCATTGTCGTGCAGCAGGCAGACTCCCTTTGTCAGCATGCCTCTCCTTTTGTTTTCAATCACACTCCGCAATTTTTTTAGAGTCTCACAGTATCTTGCAGAGTTGATGGTCTCCCACTGAGGCATATATTCAATTAAAATTATGCCTTGACAGTCCCAAAACACGGATGCTATGATTTTCTTGGCTGAAATTGTGGTTTTGAACTTTTTGGCAGAGGGTGAAGAGGTGTGACGCCACTGTTGAGACTGCCTTTTGGTTTCAGGTGTGTAGTGTGCAACCCAAGTTTCATCTCCAGTAATGATGGAGCGGAGAAATTCATCTCCATGGAGTTTGTAGCGTCTCAAAAACTCTTGCCCGGCCTCCACTCGATCACTTGGCGGGAGATTGGATTGACATTTTTCACGAAACATATTGTCGCGTCGACAGTTCTCAATGTACTGACCTTGAACCGGTCTCGTTGCGGAGGGGAGGAATCAGGCTACACGACAGTGTAGCCAACATGTCGAAAACAAAATCCCTTCGGCCTGAGAGCCTCAGTACACTTACTTTCTGAACATGCCTCGTATGTATGTGAACAGCATAGCTCAAAAACGAAACATCGTAGAAAGTTCAAACTTGATATTCCGTTTAGGTATCACCAAGGAATCTGACAGTAAGTCAGCGGTCAAAATTGCTCAACCGGAAGTACCACTTTACTAAATGGTTTTTTTCACTTTTTTGCCTTTTTTTCCCAAAATGGCTCCAACATTTACTTTAAACTTGGTATATCAACTACACATACAAAGATTTACAATTTTTCTTTAAAACATTTTTCCGGGATTGCACTTTAGGGCACTTTTATGGGAGGGGGAGGGTGGATTTGTCCTCTAAAGTGCTATTTCAGTTTACTATACAATTCTATCATCTTAATCATATTAATTAGAATTAAATATGTTGTTCTAATTCCGAGTTTGAAGAAAATCAGAACACCGGAAGTGCGTTTTTACTGAAAAGTATTATTTTTCAGTTTTCTGGTATTTTTTTTACTTTCTTGGAATTTTCTCAAAAATGGCTCCGATGATCTTCTTCAACTACACAAACTAAGATCTACAACTTTTATTTAAAACATTTCTCTGGAAAAATTAATTTAAGGGCACTGTTGGGGGAGGGGTGGGTTTTAGGTTTTCCTCTAATGTGCTGTTTCAGTTTACTATACACAATCCTATCATCTAAAAAATATTAATTAGAATTTAATGTGTTGTTGAAACTCCGAATTTGAAAAAATTCGAATTACCGGAAGTACGTTTTTACTAAAATGAATTTTTCGGTTTTCTGGTATTTTCTCTAAAACGGTTCCAACAATTGTCTGTAAACTAGGAATGTGAACTACACATATAGAGAGCTACAATTTTTTTTTTGAAAATTTCTCTGGTGGAGTCATTTAAAGGGGCTTTTGGGGAAGGGGTGGGTTATGTTTTTTTCTAAAATGCTGTCGTAGTTGATTATACAATTCTACCACCCAAACAAAATTAATTAGAAATAAATTGACGACGGCAATAATTCCGAGTTTCAAGAAAATTAGTAAACCGGAAGCGCGCTTTTACTGAACATCTTTTTCAGTTTTCGACGAACTCCAACAAATTTCATCAAAATTTGGTACACAAACCATAAAATTTGTCAATTAGGTACAATTTTGAAAACTGGATTAAGAGAAAGTTGTGTGAGTGTTTCATACCAGACTTTTTTTTGTATGGCAAAGGAGCCATTCAATTAATTAAAGCGACAAAGAAGTTCAATCGAAGAATGAATTAAGAATAACGATAGTTTTAGTATCATAATAAGTTGGTATCCCTGTTATCAGTTTAAAACAGTTGCTTAATAACCTTTATTACCAATAATTTATTAATTACACAATTATCTCAATCTAATAAAATATCCATTAAAAAAAAAACCTCTAACTTCTGTAATCTTGTTGTTCTTTGACTGTTGTGCATATCCCTGAAGAAGACAATAAATTTGTCGAAACGTTGGGCCTTATACAGAAGTATGCTTTTCTTTTTTTTTTGACGCTCCTCCTTAACTTCTTCAGCAATAAACGTACTTTGAAAAAGATCGTTCCGAAGAGCCGTTTTCAAGAAAATTGCGAAAAATCTGTAAAAAAAAAAATTCAGCATAATTGCATTTGCAATTATGCTGAATTTTGTCCAAAACTTCGCTTCAGATTCCTTGGTATAACTAACCGAAATATTAAATTTGAATTCTTGGTTATATTTTTATGTTACTCATACTGTTGAACTGACACAATTTTTGCCAAAAGGCGATATTTTTTACAAACACAATTTCACAATTATGTAATTATTAGGCAATATTTTATTGAACAATAGTCACATATAAAGAAAAAAAAAAAGAAAAAAAAAATAATCAATTCAAACATTCATAAAAGAGAAGAAAGGAAATGTTCGTGTGTAAAGTGGGCGGACTTAGCGGTACCATAACCTAAAAAAAAGATAAACAAGGGTGTCCATTTTTGTATTTAAAATATAAGATGGTGGATATATTAAACCTTAATAAACAAGTGGATATATAAAATTAAAAAAAAAATAATAAAAGAGTTACTGACAAATGAACGAGAGTTATACGAACACAAATTTTTCTATGTGTCTAGTTTGAAGGAACGGATTGGTCGGTGGACGGGTGTGTTATTTTAGTTTAGTCTTCAATCACGAGATGCCGTTCTATGACAGGTAATTACATGATGCCAAGATCCACTCATGGTACATACATCATCAGCAACAAGACGACCATAGGACCCCAACCACCACTTAGCAACCAACAGCTTCTTTATTAAAAAAAAAAAAAAAATATTATAGCAGCAACTGGTGACTGGAGTATCATCCTCATAACACCTTACAAGTAGCTAAATACACCGTACAGTGTGTTGAATCTATCGTTATTAAATAGACAAGGGGTGAACGGCTTCTGTCTAGTACAAATAGCGCATCTAAACCATTTGCGCACATGCCACCTGAATATCTCTCACACAAAACCTACCGAGAAATTTAGTTTTGTATACTGTTTTACAATTAATTAAAAATTCAGAAAAAAAATCACAATTCAGTAATAGTTTTATTATTATTATTATTATAAAAAACAACACTTCCGGTTGCAAGGAATTATTAAAATTAGCCGTAAATATATTATATATTTTCTAATTTTATTTCCAAAAGTTTCTTATTACGAGTACTGGTCAGTTTTTATTATGCAATTTTACGGTTAAAAATTTCTAATTATTCCTTATCGCCAAGAAAAATAAGCTTTTGGCATCTTAGATTTATAAAATTCCGAAGCCGTAGATGCGAAAAATCTATAAAAATAATATTTTTTGTTTTACTTTTTCGCCGATTTTGAACATTTTTCTCTTGGGAGATGGTCCAAAACAGAAAACAAATTATGATCAATTTGGAGATAAATATGGAGACCAAGTCATACAACACAAACGCATTTAAATGTTAGAGAGTCAGTGAATTCTAGTTAATGGTTTCCTCAACTTTTTCCAACCGTGGCCTACTTTTTACCTTCTTTTTTTCCTCGTTCATGCAAGTCCTGCTCCACTTGCTTCTGCAACAGTTCCGTTTCGTGGGGAAGGGGTTTATTCCTGTCATACAGGTATATATCTAAATAATTTGCCTTTGAATTGACCAACTTTACTTATACGAGGGTGGTTTGAAAAACCGCTAGATGTCAGTGCTAGAGCAACGAGGTTCCCGCGCAATAATCACACATCCTTTGTGAGTGAACACGTGGCGCGTCAGTGCTCTTGCTGCAGGAGAGTGGTAGTGACGACTCTTTGTTGTTGTTCCCGCGTAGTGATTTGTGACAATGGAAAAAAACTGAGATTCGAGCAGTGATTAAGTACTTTGTAAAGAAAGGTATGAAAGCAAAGGAAATTCATGCCGACTTTCGGAACACACTGAGGGACTCTGCTCCTTCATATTCAACTGTTGCCAGCGAGTTTAAATTTGGTCGGGAGAGCTTAGATGATGATCCGCATAGTGGACGGCCAAAAAGTGCTATGACTCCAGAATTTATCGCAAAAATTGCATAAAATGGTCATGGAGGATCGTCGACTGAAAGTGCGAGAGATTGCTGAAGCTATAGGGATGTCATCTGAACGGGTATATCACATTTTAACCGGAGAATTAGGAATGACAAAATTATCGGCAAGATGGGTGCCGCGGCTCTTGATATTGGACCATAAACGTACCAGATTGGAAATGTCCGAACAAAGTCTGGCCCGTTTTCAGCGCAACCAACAAGATTTTTTGCGCCAGTTTGTGACTACAGATGAAACTTGGGTCCACTACTATACCCCAGAGACAAAACAGCAGTCAAAGCAGTGGAAACATGCTGAGTCACCACCACCAAAGAAAGCAAAGGCAGTACGTTCGGCCGGAAAGGTCATGGCCTCAGTTTTCTGGGATGCAAAAGGCATTCTGCTGATAGATTATCTTCCTACTGGCCAAACAATTACGGGGCAATACTATGCAAACCTCCTAGACCAACTACAGGAAAAGATACGCGAAAAAAGGCCTGGTTTGGCAAGGAAGAAAGTCATCTTTCATCAGGACAACGCCCGCCCGCACACAAGTGTTATTGCCATGGCAAAACTTCATGAACTGAGGTACGAATTGTTGCCACATCCACCTTATTCACCTGATTTGGCACCATCAGACTTTCATCTCTTCCCCAAGCTGAAAATTTTCCTCGGTGGACGGAGATTTCCTACAACGGAAGAACTGACAGCCGAATTGGAGAGGTACTTTGCAGGCCTGGAGGAATCTCATTTTCGAGATGGGATAAAGGCATTGGAACATCGCTGGACCAAATGCATTAGTCTACAGGGAGACTATGTTGAAAAATAAAAGCAGTTCCACCGAGGTAAGACACTTCTTTCTAATACATTCCGAGAACTTTTCAAACCACCCTCGTAATATTCAAAATGCATACAAATCATACAAATGAATATAATTACATTTACAAAATTAGAAGTAGTTTTATTTTTTTTTTGTAATTTAAGGCGCGTCAACATCTATGGTCATTTAGCGCCCGGAGCCTTCTCAGAGCATTGCCGCCTCCGGATAGTGTTTTCTCGTTACAGACAACACTGACCATCATCGCGTAGAGGCTCTTAGGAAGAAAAAATCTAAGACTAGCACAGCTGGACTCGAACCCGGGTCCTTTGCGTAGGAGTTCAGTAGCTAACCACTTAGCTATTCCCATTTTATTAATATGATCCTTGTGGCTGATGTACAGAAACTAGTTTTTTTAAATCACTTACTATTGAAATGTCGGATAACTTCTAGTCCCACGGTCAAATTAAATTCAGGCTATCCCTGTTTGGCGGAGTAAATAACTCAACCAACCGACTGAAGCTGGGTGCACTTCCGGTATTCTCATAAAAGTGCAGAATGTAATTCCTCGCAGAATATTCGCGTGGCAGCAGGAATTCTGTAAACTGTGTAAATTAGGAGGAGAAATTGTTCGCGTCCGAGATTGTTCTCAAGTTTTCCCTGGATATCCAATTAAACGAACAACATCAGACACTAGTGCAGCCTTTTTATACTGGACCGCACGTTGTAAAAAAGCTGAATAACCGAAGTCATGGACTAGGAAGAGAAAAAGAAGAATTTTGTAAATCCTGGAACAGCTTCATGGCAAATTGGCAGCTACTTCATTTCGTGATTCCTTCATTATATTTATATGATCTTTTAGGTTTCCGCGGCCATTTTCATGAAAAAAACTTGAATTTCCGGGTTGAGGCCGCGTCAATGGTTTGCTAGATATCCGACGTTTCGCCTATATTGAACAACCCGGAAACTCAAGTGTTTTTTCTATTTTTATGTTTTTCTGCCATTACTTCTGATGTGACTCACCGCAAATCTTCTATGCAACACTTTGCTTTCTTCTAAAGCCGACTAGTTGTTGCAATGCATTCCCTCCTATTTACTGATTTCCATTTGTAACCTCTTGGAGATGACCTCGTTGACCGGTCGCTGGTCTACGAGTCATACATAGCAATACTGAATTTTTAGTTGTGAGCTGCGCCAGACATTTCTGAGCAAGATGAAATTGCTTAAGTTCATTGCAATCGGTGATATTACAATGACCTGATGGCAAGAAGGAATAATAGTCGATAACATTGGCCTAACATCACGTGTGGTCATCATTATTTCCTGAGAATTTAGATTTGATTTAAGCAAGTGATCAAGCGCTCTGTGACCTCTGTATAATCAATGTCCTGATCGAGGACGGTGTCACAGTTGATCCACTATTCGACCCATGTTACGATGCAGTTTACCAATTGAATTAATCAATTCTATCACTTATCAAGAAATTGTAGATTTTGTAACGTTTGTATGTTCTTAGTATTGATCAGTTCATATGGGACCAAGTTGTCTTGCGATGGACGGAGAGGCACAAAAGCTGTCAACGCACTAATAATGACGTGATGCGAGTTTCTCGGAACGTGAGATGAAAACCTACTTCAATCACACTTTCCGCTAGTCTCTCGCAAGTTTCTTGTTTTTTTTTTTTAAGCTGATATCTCTGGAAGAAAATAAACTAACCTCTATTAACGATCGTTACCATTTGCCTCCCCGAATATTGTATTAATATTTGGAGAAGCTATTAAATTTAAATTTGCAAAGACAGCGTATGATCTTCCAATTTAGAATTTTTTTGAAAAGTAAGTTGCTACATAGATAATTATTGAATTACTGAATGTAATTTCTTTATTTCTCAATAAGAAGATAATGCTCAAATGATTATTATATAGAAGGAAATTTGGACTTTAGAATTATATTTTACTTAAATTCCAACTAAAAATTATTTAAGATTATAAACAACAATTCAAAATAACAAGATATCCTGTGGAATTGTTTTGAAATTATCACTTTTTAAAAATATGTATTTTAGAATAGAATTTCTACTATTTACCCACAAATCTTAACCCTCTAAACTTAGTTACCCACAAAACTGTAACTATTTCAATATGGCGTCATAAAGTTCTATAAATGGAAGGGAGAGATATTGAACATTGTCTCCCCCTTTAAATTGGGGCTGTTGTAAAGGTTCTGGGGTCACAAAAGGGGGTGCTGCCATCTTTCTCACGCAGTAAACAAGTAGAGCGGTTCAAATGACCCCTATTTGACTTGTGACCCGTATATAGAAGTTTCTTTAGCTTTTTATGTATTTTTTTTTTTACTTTTTAGTGAAATTAATCATGAAAACAGAATTTTTCGACACGATGTGCAGCATTCGTAAAATATATTGTAACTCCACATAAATTTCTCTTTTTTTCCAAAATACGATGATTTCCAAAGTGTGATCTTCGAATCTTCTTCATGCAAAAGATTATTTTCTAAAAGCATCATCATATGATTCCAGGATCTTGAATACTGAAGTGATTAGCCACTTCTTCAGAGAACTTGGTGGCCCAAGAAGAATAACACTTACACTAACAGTTCGCACACTGCACCACACCTATAGCAGTGGTTGATTCCTCCATACATTACAGACATAAAAGACTGAAACACATCCTTTCTTAATATTTTCCTAAAGCTGCAGGTTTTTCCCTTTTTCTCTGCATATTGTTCCTCGCCTTATCCCAATCAGTCGCCAAATCTTCATATCAATGCAGGAAGGTTATAATGTTAATGAAATTGGAACTTCTATTCATTATTACATATTTACGTATATTTGTAGTAAAGCTTTTTGTCTATCTTTATATCTTAAATCTATAACATTCAATTTCAAGACTCTTTATTTGGTTAAAACATATCTTGATAAGTGCTCACGCGATGGTCTAGTGGCTAGTGCACTCGCACTTTCGTGCGAAACTTCAGGGTTCGATTCCCGTGAGGGCAAAGTCTATGTTGACCTAGCATCGTGAAGCTACAATAAAAACTGGGAAGCTACAATTAGTGGCGCCCTAGGTAGCGAAGGCCGGAACTAACCTCGTGGAAACTGCGGCGTGCTTACCACACATCCCCCTATCCAAATCGCTGTGTGATAAGCCTTGGCCCATGAAGGGCTGTTGCGCTATAGGGTTATATCTTGATAAGCTAAAATTACGATTATGATTATTGTAGCTGCAGTGACGTACATATCTCGGAATGCAAGAACTCTCAAAACGGAGTAAACAAATTATTTTTTAAAAAAGATCGTAAATTAATGTTTTAGATAATTACAAAGATTATTCTGATTTTTTTCTTAATATATCATATAAGATCAATTGAAATGAGATGTTAGTACTTTTCTCAGTAAAGTAATGCCTACTTTTTCAGGCTACTAGATTAGATGTCATGGACCAGGGTGAAAGCAAGATCCTTTACTATTAGAATTTTTTAAATTGATAATAAATTTAGCAGTTATGCGCGGGGTGCCTCCCAGTTACAAGTCCATGCTCACAATCATTACACCAAAAATCGTTCCTTATTGTACTTTTCTATAATCATATGTAGGATCATAAAACTTAACCCTGATAGGCTTTAATTACTATGTTATAGTTACTATGGCATCACAGTTGCAAATCGCAGCGTTTCTTGATGTTTTTATACGCGCTATTATAGAGATGTTTTGTATCTATAATATTGTAAAATACATATCCACTATTACCGGTGAAAATTTAAATACGTATAAACTCCATTATCTTTTCATTTTCTTTTTGTAAATTCTGATTTTATCCCCCCAAACAAATAAGAAAGAATATGTAATATGATGGATGATGTGTACATATCATGTATTGAAATAAAATTGAAATAAATGAATAAATAATTTAAAAATTTTTTTTTTTTTTTATGTATGATTTTGCAGGGAGCCTTCTAAATCATAGTTATGCTCCTGGATACTTAAATAGAATATAGTTCGATTTTTGAGAGTTTTTTTTTTTTTTATTGCATGGACTTGCAGTTTAAGCAACAACATTTTCTAAATGATTTATCCCCATATAAGGTCATATTAAAAAAATATATATATATATCGAATGTATGAATTTAAAATGAAATCTCCCCACCATCATTTATCTATTTCTAAAGATGCTGTAATCATGTTTTTTTGATAAATGCAGTCTAATAAATTTTTAAAAAAAAACTTTCCAAACTAATTTGAATATAAATGATTATAATCAATTTAATTTTGATTAACGATGTTTCAAAATGATTGATTTTTATTTTATTTTATTTTTTTTATTATTATTATTTAAGATTAGGCATTTTATTATTCCACCTTGTTTTCTTAAAATATATATATATATATATATATTCTATTAAAATTCGGTGAATAATGTGTGTAAACTTATTTGTTTACTTCTATATTTTAATTTTTTTTTTTTTTTTTTTAATTCTATAATTTGCGGAAAAATGCCCATTTTATTTTGCAAATTATCCTCTTAGCCTAAAAAATTTTAGCATTTATTAATTTAGGAAAAAAATTTATTCGTATTTATCTCTTTCTGCGAGAAATTGAAAATACCTTCACGTTTACACCATTTACTTTTTCGAATTTTTTTTTTTTTTAATCAATCAAAAGAAATCTGAAGAATAAACACGCTAGATAGATTTATTTTTGCAAAGATTTGTTCTCATAGAGTGGCCCCCAACAGCTTTAAAGACTTCTTCTAGAGATGGAAGATCGATCAGATAGACCCAGATTGTAACATCAGCGTATGACATCAGAACCAAACCAAACGGAGAAAATTCAGGACTAATAAAATAGTATAATAGCATTTATAAAAAAAAATCTGGTGTGAAACACTCACACAACTTTCTCTTACTCCAGTTCTCAAGAGTAGAAGTGACAAATTTTATAGTTTGTGTATCAAATGTAATGAAATCCGTCGAAAGCAGGAAAAACTGCTGTGTTTAGTAAAGGCGCACTTCCGGTTTACTAATTGTCTTGAAACTCGGAAGTTCAGCCACCGATGTAGTGCTATGTAATTATGGCTGGATGCTAGAATGGTATAATCAACTGTGAGAGCAATTTAGAGGAAAACATAAGCCCAGGCCTCCCCTAAAAGCGTCATTTGAAGAACGTTGCCAGAGAAATGGTTCAAATAAAAGTTGTAGATGTTTGCATGACGAGTTTATATTGGTAGCGTGAAGGAAATCGTTGGAGCCAGTTGTGAGAACAATGCAACAAAGAAAATAAATCATTTAGTGAAGTGGTAAAGTAAACGCACTTTCGGTAATCATAAATTGTTTCAAGCTCGGAATTTCAACAACATAGTTAAATCTGATTATTTAGTTGTGAGAATTGTCTAATATACTGAAATTGCACTGTAGATGGAAACCTAACCCACTACCCAATGAAAACCCAATATCGAACCCCAACCTCCCCCATAAGTGACCTTAAATGAATTTGCCCAGAGAAATGTTTCAAATAAAAGTTGTAGCTCTTTGTATGTGTAGATGATATACCAAGTTTGAAGAAAATCGTTGGAAGCATTTTTGAGAAAATTGCAAAAACTTAAAAAAAAAACACTAAGTAAAGTGGCACTTCCGGTTGAGGAATTTTGACAGGTGACCCACTGTCAGATGCCATGGTGATACCTAGACGGAATATCAAGTTTCAACATTCTACGGGTTTTCGTTTTTAAGCTATGCTGTTCACATACATACAGACACACACACACACACACAGACCATTTGCTAAAAACCACTTTTTTGTACTCAGGGGACCTCGAAACAGATATTTCCCGTAAAAACTCGATATAGAAAATTTGACACGATTACAATACTTCCACTTACTAGGAGTAAGAGAAAGTAATAAATAAATATATTGGTCCTAATCATCATATTGGAATTAATTAGCAATGAACTTATACAATTCTGATTTTTTCTTATTGCTTATCTTACTATAGCAATTATTATAGCGATCTAATCAAATTTTGTAAATTTAGTTTCTTAGGAACACATGGGTATGAAAATATTGTTTCTAGTGCAAGCTCTGTGTATGAGTGATGAGTGAGAGTGTGTGTGTGTGAGAGAGAGAGAGTGAGAGAACAAAATATATCAAATTTTAAAAAAAATCGCAGCAGAAAACTTAAACTTAATCTAAATCCACCAATCGAAATTTCGACTTTAACTGAATGTTTTATAATTAGCAATTTTTTTTACTTTTTACTTTCTCTTACTCCTAGTAAGAGGAAGTATTGTAATCGTGTCAAATTTCCGATAACGAGTTTTCTCCCGAAAATATCCGTTTTGAAGTCTCTCCTGAGTCCAGAAAGTGGTTTTTAGAAAATGTTATCTGTGTGGGTAAATAGGCCACTGGCGCCCTCATGATATGTAGGAGGATGGCGGACAAATCCTGGGGATGCCCCCCGAGAATCCTACGGTGGATGTACACCATGATGGTGAGACCAGTTATCACCTATGGCGCGGTGGCTTGGTTTAGGAAGACCAAAGAAGTATCGGTCAGGAAAACTCTTGACAAGGTACAGCGGCTCGCATGCTTATGCATGACGGGGGCTATGAGGACTTGCCCCACTGCCGGGATGGAGGTTATCCTCAATCTGTCACCTTTGTACCTAGTGGTAGAAAGGGCGGCGAAGGGGGCTCTTCTTAGGATCTCCAGGAGTGGTGCAGGAGGGGGGAAGGGCTGGGGGTTAGAGAGTTGGTATTCTCACCTTTGGGCTCCCCCATCTGGCACCTTCCTAGGGACGGTATGAGTAAGAGGTACAGCTTCACTAAAAATTTTTCGTCGAAGCTAGGGTCCAAGAGTGAGTGGAGCGAGGGATCCGCTCTGTTTGGCATCAAGGAACATGCCATTAAATGGTATACTGATGGGTCGAAGACCCTCGAGGGGACTGGGGCGGGGGTGGTTGGTCCAAGGATCAAGCACTCGGAACCCATGGGTAAATTTCCCAGCATCTTCCAGGCGGAGATATACGCTATCGGAAGATGTGTTCAATTTAACCTCGATAGGGGATACAGGAATCAGGAGATTGTAATCCTTTCTGATAGTCAAGCAGCCATTGGAGCTCTGGGTGCACCAGTCATTAACTCTAAAATGGTTTGGGAATGCCTAGATAAACTTAACGATCTGGGCAGCAGGAACAAAGTTGCACTCTGGTGGGTGCCGGGGCATGTTGGCATTGAAGGGAATGAGATGGCCGACGCCCTGGCCAAGACAGGCGCTATGACCCCACTTCTGGGGCCGGAACCTTTTTGTGGGATTAGCGACCAGTTTCTGTTAGAGGAACTTAGGAAGGAGGAGGAGACGAAGAGATCTCAACTCTGGTACTCCCTCCCCGGGTTGCGGCAGGCCAAGATCTGCTTGGGAAATTATAACCAACGGAGGTCGGAGGCCTGCATTGGATTGAGTAAGAACAAGCTCCGCGTACTTACGGGTTTCCTCACGGGGCATTGCCGACTTAGAGGACACCTGGTGAAGCTGGGCTTGGAAAGTGACAGCTCATGCAGATTCTGTGGGGAGTTGGAGGAAACTCCAATACATCTCCTAACAGACTGCGAGGCTGCCACTCAGAGAAGGTTCAGGAACCTGGGCAGCTACCAGGTGGAGGAGGGGGACATACCCTCTCTAGAGCCCGTAAGGGTATTAGGATTCCTCAGGGATCTTAACCTGATGGAGGTATTGTAGAACGGATGTTCAACTGGGCATCCGTTCGGGTGCTATGGGCAGGCCTGTGGCACCCAGGGGGCATAGCACAATAGACCTGATTGAGGTCGCAGTGCGTTGGCCCCCCCCCCCCCGATAAAAAAAAAGTGGGTAAATATGTGTACAATATAGCTCAAAAATAATAAATCGTAGAAAGTTCAAACTTGATATTCGGTTTAGGTTTCTCAACCGAAAGTAACCACTTTACAGAATGTTTTTTTTTTTTTTTTTTTTTTTTTTTACTTTCTCAAAAATGGATCCAACGATTTTATTCAAACATATTACATTAACTACACATACAAAGAGCTACAACTGTAATTTAAAACATTTCTCTAGAAGAATTCATTTAAGGGCACTTTTGCGGGAGGTTTGAGATTAGGTTTTCCTCAAAAGTGCTATTTCAGTTTACTATAGAATTCTGTCATCTAAATAATATTAATTAGAATTAAATTTGTTATTGAAATACCCCGAATGTGAAGGAAATCGGATGACCGGAAGTGTGTTTTTACTGAAATGTATTTTTTTAGATTTCTGATATTTTCTTTACAACAGCTCCAACGATTTTCCATAAACCAAGTATCTGAAATATACATATAAAGAGCTACAACTTTTATTTGAAACATTTCTTCTGGTAAAGTGGACTTTTCGTTTGGACTTTTTTGTAAAATAGGTTAAGGGGGCTTTTGTTGGAAGGGCCGAGGTTATGTTTATAAAGTTCTATTATAGTTGATTATAAAACTCTACAATCTTAACAAAGTTAATTAGAAATAAATAGATAGCCATAATTCCGAGTTTCAAGAAAATTAGTAAACCGGAAGTGTGCTTTATCATTTTTTTTCTTGGTTTCTTTGTGGGCGTCCTTAACTTGCCTTGGAACCCATTTCACACAAGTTTTCTTGTAATGCAGCTAATTCTGAATAATGTTATGACCAGTTCCAACACTCGCGTGCATTTCTTCAGCTATCAATTCAACAGTAATAAGCCTGTTATCCTGAATTAACGCGTTAATGCGAGATTCGAGGAAGGAAGTTACAACTTCAACTGGTCGTCCACTTCATTATTCGTCACAGACATTCCACATGGCAACTTTTAAACTGTTCTACCAATTTGTAAACGTTCGAATGGTTCAAACAATTATTCCCATACACTTTCCACATTCTTTCGTGGATTTCACTACCATTGATACTTTCTGCAACATAAAAACCTAATCACTGAGCGTTGTTCTTCCGACGTATAATGCTCGAGCGGACTCGCTATTGTTAACTGAATACATTTGAGATTATGTTAATAAAGTTTCTCGACCGATCTAATAACAACTGAAGGAGATCTCGAGGAGCGGTCAATAAAATCTACACTTATTTTTAAAATCTTTTCCAACGTTTCGACAAATTTATTGCCTTCTTCAGGGACAAAATTAAAAAAATAAAAGTTAATCGGTGTTACATATAAATTTCCATAGAACAAACTAAACACAAAATATGTAATAAACACAAAATAAACAGAGAGAGAGTTGCTAACTACATGAGCTATACATCATCAGAAATGAAGGTATGTGGTAGATGAAGAGGTTATTACTTCTTTCCCTAATACTACCTTTTAATAACCTCTTCATCTACCACATACCTTCATTTCTGATGATGTAGCTCATATAGTTAGCAACTTTCTTTGTTTATTTTGTGTTTATTACATATTTTGTGTTTAGTTTGTTCTATGGAAATTTATATGTAACACCGATTAACAATTTTTTTTCTAATTTTATCCCTGAAGAAGGCGATAAATTTGTCGAAACGTTGGAAAAGATTTTAAAAAAAAAAATGTAGATTTTATTGACCGCTCCTCGAGATCTCCTTCAGTTGTTATTTGAGATTATGCTTACCAAATTACTCTCGAACAGCTGATGAGAAACTATGTACAAGGATGCCTAACTTGATGCAGTGAAACTATTTTATGGATTAAACGTACCATTTCTGAGCTATAGCAAATTATTTCGTTCCTTTATTGAATGACCCTCGTAGTATTAAATATCTACTTATTGGAACTCTCGTCTGAAAGTTAATTTTTTTTATTTGCTTACTTGAACTAGATTATGCTGGAGTTTTGATTCTTTTGGTTTTGGTTTCCATTCATTTTATTATTTTTTTCCACATTTAGAAAATAATTTGTTTAATTGTACTATAATTGTAACAATTTGTAGTACTACATTCGTAAACAAAGTCAAAATTAAAAAAAAATAAAAAGACTAATTACTATTGAAATAATGATTTAAATGAAATGAACTCTTTTAAAGTTTACAGTTATTATAGTATAAACAAATCATAAGGAATTAAAAATATAAAAAAATTATTTGAAAGAATCAAAGTTAAAAAGATATGTCAGTACATGGATATGTTTATAGAGTTATAGCCTCATGGTTTAGAGTAGCCTAATAGAAAATAATAGAATGGGTGTTTAAAAAGTCAAGACGAATGAGAATCTGTTGAAATGATAATTCACAAAATCATCACACTTCCATATTTAAATCAAAGTTGTTTTTAGTTTCGTTATTGCTTAATTTGTATTAATTATTAAGCATAATTTATGGGGAGAAAAAAAGTGTACAATTACAGATCTTTGCTTTTTATTACAGCATAATATTTCGTATGTGTTTACAGTTATAATGGTCTTGTATTTTGTAAAACATTTGAATAGGTCATAATGTTTAGTACAAGTAATTGGTATTTTGTAAAAGAAAAGTACATCTTCATTTTTAAAGAAAACATTAGATTTCATCAAACTGTACATACATACCCCAGTATCTTTATCTTTAGATTTAATTTCATGATATTGGTTAAAAAAAGGGAGACAATAATTATAGTAGCGATACTGTATAATTTGGTGGATTACATTTCTGTAATGTTTATATACATTGAGAGAGAAGTTCGGTACATTCTCATGGGAATATCAAGATTTTTATGATCTTTTTGTATAAACACAGCTATAGATAGATATGTATGTGTACTTAAAATAAAAATGGCACAACCAAACATGTCTGCGTTTCTTTTCTGAAGAAATCATTTCATTAATGTTATATTTCTAAATGAAAATACTTCTGTACTACCTATTATACATATTACAAAATAACTAACAAGAAAATAAATCAAAATAAAAATAAAAATCTGGTGTGAAACACTCACACAACTTTCTCTTACTCCAGTTCTCAAAATTATATTTGACAAATTTTATAGTTAGTGTACCAAATTTAATGAAATTCGTGGAAACTGAAAAAAAAAAAAAACTGTTCAGTAAAAGCGCACTTCCGGTTTATTAATTTTCTTGAAACTTGGAATTTTGGCCATCTATTTATTTCTAATTAATTTTGTTTGAATGATAGAATTGTATAATCAAACATGATAGTGCTTTAGAGAAAAACATAACCCCACATAAAAGCGCCCTAAATGAATTTTCCCAGAGAAATATTTCAATAAAAGTTTACATCTTTTTATAGGTAGTTTATATCAGAAGTTTCTAGAAAATCGTCGAAGCGATTTTTGAGAAATTCGCGGAAAAGTAAAAAAAAAAAAAACATTTAGTCAAGTGGTAAAGTAAACACACTTCCGGTTATCCGATTTTTTTGAACCTCGGAATTTCAACAACATACTCAATTCTAATAACCATTATTTAGATGATAGAAATGTTTAATAAATTGAAATAGCATTTTAGAGGAAGCCGTAATCCCACCTCTCCACCAAAAGTGCCCTTAAATGAATTTCCGGAAAAACGTTCAAATAAAAGCTGTAACTCGTTGTATGTGTAGTTGATATACCAAGTTTGAAGAAAATCGTTGGAGCCATTTTTGAGAAAATTTCAAAAAGCAAAAAAAAAACAACCAGTAAAGTAGTACTTCCGGTTGAGGAATTTTGTCAGATAACGTACTGTCAGATCCCATGGGTGATACCTAAACGGAATATCAAGTTTCAACTTTCTATGGTTTTTCGTTTTTGAGCTATGCTGTTCAAATACACACGCACACACAAACAGACCATTTTCTAAAAACCAGTTTTTTTGGACTCAGGGGACCTCAAAACGGATATTTCCGGTGAAAACTAGGATATCGAAAATTTGACACGATTACAATACTTCCTCTTACCCTTCAAAATTGGGATTTTTAATATACGTTTAGTTAGCAGTATGGAACAGTACATTTTACATAATAACAGCTACACTATATGTGACTACACTGTACACCACGTGGCAGCGCTGCTAGTGATGTCCAACAAAACTCGAAATGGCAGTTTACTATTAAGAATAGAGCCGTAAATCCCTCACAACAGTTTTTTTCAAGAAAATTAAGAAAAATAAAAACATTAAAAAAAGGGAAAAGGGAAGGGATTAGCTCAGTGGTTAGCGTATTGGATTCCCACACGGAGGACAGCTGCGGACAGGATTCGAGTCCAGCTGTGCTCTCCTTAGATTTTCTCTTCCTAAGAGCCTCTACAGCTCACTATCCGGTGGTGAACAGTATGACCATAGATAACGAGGTGCCCTAAATTAAAAAAATGCGGCAAACACTGTCAAACTTAAAATTCTAGCAATGGAGTTTAATGGAAAGCTTATCGTCGCAGCTCCTCTGTAATTCCAAAAAAAAAAATCAATTTGCATGAAAAATACTTGCCGCATGTGTGGGTAGTTAGTACACGAGGTTTAAAGAAAATCGTTGCATTTGGGAATGAGGAGGAGGATAGGTTTGCCAAATTACGCGTCTCTCTCCCTTTTTCATTGGTCCCGAGCCTGCTGTTGGTGTGTCTTCTGACACATGTTTGTCAGGCTCCCAGACGTGGATGACCTCGCAGCATTCATCCTTATGGATGAGTGCAGTGGGTTGTCGGCAGTCTAAGATGCTCATTGGGGGTCTGGAGGGAGCTTTGAGTAGCGGGATCCGATGTCTTTCACGGACCTCTCTCAGGCATCTGGTTGGCTTCCTCACTGTGCCTTAAGGAGACATCTCTGTACAATGGGACTCATGCCTGACCCCTTTTGTAGAGTTTGTGAGACAGAGAAGGAAACACCCATGCATCTAATGACGGATTGTTTTGGCTGTGAGGAGATTAGGTTTAGGACATTCAGCCGGAATAGGATATGGTAGAAGATCTTAAGCTATGTCCTTTTAAGGTTTTGGTCCGATTTATTCGGTCTGTGGTGAAACTTAAATGGGTAAAACCTGGGTCTGGACTTTTGTTCCAGACACAGTAGTTATTATTCTTTAGGGTAGCTATATGGGCCCAGGGTGGCTGGCTTTGGATAGCGTAGGGTTTTGCCCTCTCCTTCCTTGAATAATAATAATAATACTGAATCTCTCATACCACTCGCTCACCTTCATTGATCCTATTTCCAATAGAATCAATAACATCCTGAAAAACTTTATCCCCAACTTTCGAACAAGCTTCTCCTCCACCAACACAAGCTCCTCCGAACAAGCTTCTCCTCCACTAAATAAAATATTCTCAAAAATTAAAGACCCTATTGAAATACCTAACAAAACACATACTGCATACAAAGTTCAATGTATTACACCCAACTGCAACGCTTGCTACACAGGTGAATCCAAACAGTTTTTTTTACAAAAAAGCCTCAGACAACATGAACTAGAACATTATTAACAAAAAAAATTGACAGCACGACTCTCTCTAAACATATTCTGACTTTTTTAAACATGACATCTATTTCAATAACCCTTCCATTTTTACCACTTCTATCCGAATCCTTACAAATTCACCTCCATCCGAATTCTACCAATTTTAAAAAAGACAAAGAAATCATAACTTCAACTTACAACAATATTTTTCTAACCCTAAAAAAAGACACCCGTTTCTTCCAAATTTGAAATTGCCGCAACTCATTATAAACATTTTTCTTATCTCTCCCACCTTTTAACGGGTTTTTTAAATTTTAAAAAAATATTCTCTCTTCATTTCAATCACAACGTTTACTCCTCTCCTACCCTAAAAGTATCTTTATCTATTTTATACTCTCTTATTGCTAATATCATTTTATTTAATTTACTGTCACTTCTATGTTATAATTTTTTCGGTTAATTTTTCTTTAATTTAAACTTTCTTTTGTTTTGTTATAAATCTGTGCACTTTTTCTTAACTCCAATAATATATTTTCTCCAATAAATTTTACAGAGCTCTGGAAGAAGGGCATCAACCCGAAACGTAGAGCAACAAAGGCTTCTTTTTCTTTATAAACTCCTCTGGCCATTGCCGTACAAAACATCTCATTGTAATTTTATTTTTGTTTTCCGAATTTCCCTTTCAATTTCATTGCACAGGTGCACGGAATGTAAATTTATTTTTTGGAAATTTTTTAATTGTGTCATAAAAATTAGTGGGGGAATTTGGAGAGAACTTGTGTTAAAATATACATAAACAAATCTGTACTCGTAATTTCAGCAAGTGTTGCAATATTCATTGAATTACTATTGTTTTAAAATTATTATTATAAATAATAGGTTAAATTTGACAAATTGTTAAATTATAAAAATACAATGAGGGTTGACAGAAGCCAAAATATAAAACTTGAAAAATAAACTTAGCTCAAATTTAAAAGTTTCCTTCTTTGGTTTTTTTCAACCATCGTTGTATTTTTTGTTTATTTGTTTTAATATAGAAAATAATTTAGGCAATCCTTAAAAATCAGCATTGTCCTTTATCATTTTCTCTGATTATTTGAGTAATAAATGCCCCAACTACTAATTCAGTAAAAGCATTCTTATAATATCAATATTTTGACACGTAAAAATCAGAAAATAAATTATATAAATTCCTAGCCCAGATCGCACAGTGATCTAATAAATTATAATTATTGTTTCTTCGCACAAGTGAGAATTAAAATAAAAATAAAAGAAAAATGAAACATACCCTTTTTTTAAAAAAAAACTGCAAAATAGCATTAAACATAATGACAACAACAAGATAAAAATAAAAAGTAACACCGCCTCAAATTATCCATTCGATTTGTCAACCAACTCTTCTTTCATTTTGTCGATAATGGTAATTTTCATTATTGTATTATAATGCCGACTGAAAATACCCCATTATACGTAACTGTTATCTCTACGTTGGTCAATGAACGCTACGTTTGTCATTCTTTAAGACTTCCCCATGATTACTTTCAAAAATTAAAAGGGGAAAAAGATATGTTGCAAGGAACGGTACTTGTTGTACAGTAATTCCAAGATTTCTTGATTATTCAATCAAAATTTTGTGAAAGAACAAGAAAGACTAGCTGATTAAAAATCACTTTTTACGTGTCACTCATTTTTTTCTGTTTAGTCTTTCATATTTGTTTCTTATTATTCTATAATTCATCATCTCTAAAATCTCCAAGGAGAATTCACTAACTAAGCTTGGCAATTTTTTAAATAGGATTAATAAGGTTAGTTAAATTTTAAACTTCCCATTCTTTAAGTTTTTAGGTCTCGTAAATTTAAATTATTTGATCTAAATTAGAAACAATAGATTCCTAATTATGGCAATTAGGAACGTTCAATTAGGTTTGAAAAAGTTGACTGAGGTTCAAGAGTTGCTACGAACTTTCTTAGTAAATTTGCAAAAATCTTCGCCATAACGTCAGCATTAGTCTGGAGACTAAGAAGGTTCTATTGATCGCACGGGTTCTTAAACTGAAGACGTGGTATTTGGTGGTTATAGTACTTAAATGAATTTATAATATTCTTTTATCATTAAAGATAAAAAAAGGTTTAACACAACTGTTTTATTATGATTAGTCCAAATTTCACAATATACCCAATCACTTAACCGGCCAGATTACTTACAAAAATATAGCGAACTGGCTTACCTTAATGTCCTGCTAGCATAATATAATATTCTTCATAAACCTTTAAAAGTTTGTACACTTTAATTCTCTACAACGGAACACGGTAAGTGCAAGGCAGCCATTTTCTAAAAAATTGCAACCAGTTTCTGGCAGTCATAGTTGACATTTGTAATCGATTATTCGATCAATTATAGAGCATTAATTTATTGGGTGGTAGCCCCCCGCTGATATAATATACATCAATCATAGGCCGTATTCCATATTAATCCGTGAACCAAAACCATATAACTAAAATTGGAAAGGCTTTAACAAATGTCCTTATGTTGCCGGGCCTTTACGACTTACACAAACAGTCACACCAGTAAATTTAAATCTTAAATTTTTAACCAATTTTATATTATAAAAATACTTATAACAAGTTCAGAAAATATAAGTTCAATTACCTACATTTTAAGAAAATTATTAAGATACTTGATTTGATGAAGATAGATATTTTTTCTGTTTAATATCCACAAGATGTACACTGGTACAGATGGACTCCTAAGTCTTATAAAACAGCTAGGGCTCCAGAGTATGCTCTAAATAGTGGGTGCAGGGAATAGCTAAGTGGTTAGCATACTGGCCTCCCACGCGGAGGACCCGGGTTCGAGTCCAGCTGTGCTACACTTAGATTTTTTTTTTCTTAGGAGCCTCTACAGTTCACTGCCCGTTGATGGACAGTGTCGTCTGTAACCTGCAGTGTCCGGAGGCCTGCAGTGCACTGAGAAGACTACGCATCAGTGACCATAGATGTTAAAGCGCCTTAAATTAAAAAAAAAAAAAAATAGTCGGTGCTCCCTGGATGATTCAGGAGCCCCTTTCCAGATTCGAAAGTCTAACCGGGAGGACAGGACCTGGGAGGGAACTCTAGATTATGGGTGCCTCAATAGAGCCGTAGAGGTCGCGGTAGCATCGGCTGACTAGGCTACCCCACCATGCAATCTAATCTTTAAAAAAGAAAAGAAATCATCAGGCGGCAGGCCGAAAACAAAGCCTTGGCAGACTGCTAGGTTGCAACCTCTGCTCTAGATTTTTTGGTCCTCGAATCGTAATAGGTCGCTTTCCTTAACCTTGAGAAAATCAATTACCTATATGTCAGTACTGGCCTGATCAGGATCTTTTAATGTCAGAACTTGTAGTACCCAAGATAAATTCACTTTTCAGATATTGCATTTCAATACAGATACCAGATATGTGTATGTCAGTGTGATTATCATTAGTTAACCGTGAGGGTTTCACTATAGATACTTTTGAGTCGACAGAATTATAATAAGAGTCACATTTCTCCGGATAACGCACTTAAAACGACTGAAATTTACACTTGTTTCCGTTTATCCGGAAAAAAATAATTATTTACCGGAATTATTATCCGGAATAAAATAAGAAGAAAGGCATTTGATATATATATAAATAAAAATGAATAAAGGAAGGAAAAATAAAAATAAAACAAAAATCAACTTATTCCATCTTGGTATACAATACTGTTGTTTTAACTCCACCTTAGCGTTGTACTTGTACACCATAATATCTTGTAATCTGTTGTATAGATCTCTAGTATTAATGGCTCTATCAGCTGTAATCTAGATACGGTGGCTTGGGCGGCCATCTTGAAACGATTGCGGGGGCGTAAATATCGACACTTGGCCGCTTGTTTTTAAACAGCGGCATCCTTTGATCATTTTATTATAGTTTTGTTTTGTTCTTCTTTTTTTAAATTATACACTATATTTGTAATATCAACTCATATATTATAATATGATATATATTAGATAGAGAGGAATTCTAGCGGCCTACTTTGATTTTTACTCATTGTTAATTTGAAATTTATAAACCTGTCTTATGGTTCTATTTCCTTAAAAAAAAAAAAATTACTCTTTAAAGCTGTTAACTAAATGGTTTGAACTAAATTTTTAAAACTATAAAGAAGCAAACATACAATTCTTATAAAACTATTCGTTCGTTTGGAATAATTTATTTCAGTATGAATGTTAAAAATAAAATTTCATTCCAAAATAAACCGGTTTTTTTTTTGTAACTTATCTTGGACTTGGTGAGACCAGAAAAGTAGACCAGTTTACTAAATTTGATTGCATAAATTTGTATAATTTTTTTTTTACCCTTTTTTTTTTTTTTAATTTTGATTATAATAATTGTAATTTATCAAAAATTTGTAGCGATAGGAAAGAAATATATCAGTATGGTGGTGGGCAAGTTGTCACATTATAGTATTCACTTTTTTGGACAATATTACGGCAACATAACTAGCAGGTGGTCTTCTATAGTTTTATAGGATTTCTTTTTCATTGTCGGTAGACTTTGACTCAACTATTGTCGGTTTCTTTTATCTATTGTAGAAAACAGCGGTGTCCATAGCAGTTTGTATATATGTATTGAGTGCAAGATTTCTTTTACACAAAAAAAAGAAACCAATAGAAAGTATTGCTATTTTATTGTAAGTACTGAATGGACAAATACAACTTCTATTAAATGCAAATTATTTTTTTATTGGTAAAGTAAAGTATCCAAAAATTTGTTTTTAGTATTGTTTTTGTTTATAAATTGCAAAACTGTTTAACTGAAATTTCCAATATGTGGGCAAAAAAAAAAAAAAATCTGGTGTGAAACACTTATACAACTTTCTTTTATTGCAGTTCTCAAAATTATAATTGACAAATTTTTATAGTTTCTGTACCAAATTTGATGAAATTCGTCGAAACTGAAAAAAAAAAACTGTTCAGTAAAAGCGCACTTCCGATTTACTAATTTACTTGAAACTCGGAATTATGGCCATCTATTTATTTCTAATTAATTTTGTTTAGATGATATAATTGTATAACCAACTATAATAGCACTTTAGAGGAAAACATTACCCAACCACTCCCCTAAAAGTGCCCTTAAATGAATTTTCCCAGAGAAATGTTATAAATAAAAGTTGTAGATCTTTGTATGTTTAGTTTATATAAGGAGTTTCAAGAATTTCGTTGGAGCCATTTTTGAGAAAAACGCAAAAAAGTAAGGGAAAAAAAAGCTAGTACAGTGGTATTTCCGGTTGAGGAATTTTGATAGATAACGTACTGAAAGATCCAATTGAGATATCTGAACGGAATATCAAGTTTCAACTTTCTACGATTTTTTCTTTTTTGAGCTTTGCTGTTCACACACACCACACGATAGACCATTTGCAAAAACCACTTTTTTGAACTCAGAGGACCTCAAAACGGATATTTCCGGTGGAAAACTCGATATCGATAATTTGACACGTTTGCCAATACTTCTTGTTACTAGGAGTAAGAGAAAGTAAAAAAATCTAATGTGGCAGTTCTCAAAATTGTAAGTTACAAATTTGCATCTCATATTTGTAAATAATACTTAGATTTGTCAGGCTGTGATTTGTTCCGACTTTACCAAAAATTACTTGAAATAGGCTTGTGTTAAGAAATTAATATGTCTGTGTGGGGGGGAAATACCTGTTTTTTTTTTTTTATTTTATTTTATTAATTTTTTTTTTTAAGGGGTTCTGTACCGCGACTATTTATGTTTGATCTATTATACCACCCTTGGTGCCCAAGATGAGCTAGCTCATCTAGAGCACCATCTCCAGGTTTAGCTCCCTGAGGAATCCCAGGATCCTGGAAGGTTCTAGGATAGGTATTTCTTCCTCCCCTATCTGGTAACAAGCCAGACTACTGAATCTTCTTTGAGTGATGGCGTCACAGTCCGTAAGGAGATGTATCGGAGTTTCTTCCATTTCTCCACAGAATCTGCATGCGCCGTCATCTTCTAGGCCAAGCTTCCTCAGGTGCCCCCTGAGTCTGCAATGCCCCGTAAGGATACGGATCCTACTCTTACTCAGACTGATTAAGGCTTTCGACCTTTTCTGGTTATAGCCACCAGACAGACCTTGGCCTGCCTCAGACCCGGGATGGTGTTCCAGAGACGAGCTCTTTCAGCCACCTCCTCCTTCTTGATTTCTTCTAGAAATACTTGGTCACTGACTCCACAAAAGGGTTCTGCCCTAATAAGAGGAGATACAGCGCCTTCTTTTGCCAGGGTGTCGGCTACCTCATTACCCACCACGCCGACATGTCCCGACACCCAATGTAGGGTAACCTTATTACTCCTGCCTAGGTCATTAAGCTTGCCTAGGCATTCCCATACCATTTTAGAACTGATTACATAAGAGCTCAGTGCTTTAATGGCCGCCTGACTGTCGGATAGGATAACTATCTCCTGATTCCGATATCCTCGATCAAGGTTCAACTGAACGCACCTTCCAATAGCGTAAATTTCCGCCTGGAAGATGCTAGGAAACCTACCCATGGGTTCTGAGTGTTTGGTTCTAGGCCCAAACACTCCTGCCCCGGTTCCTTCGAGGGTCTTAGACCCATCTGTATACCACTTGGTGGCATGCTTGCTAATACTATCCAGGGCGGATCCTTCGCTCCACTCCCTTTTCGTACTTAGCTTCGCAGAAAAATTTCTAGCGAAGCTATATTTTTTGGTCATACGATCTCTAGGAAAGTCCCAGGGGAGGGAGCCAACAGAAGGAAGCATTCGCTTCCTAGATCTTAGCCCACGTCTCCCCACGTCCTGCCTAGAATTTCTGAGGAGAGCTTCCTTCGCCACCCTTTCCACCACTAAGTGGAGCGGTGTGAGATTGAGAATGACCTCAATCCCGGCTGTGGGACACGTCCTCATTGCTCCCGTCGTGCATAAGCACGCAAGGCGCTGTACTTTGTCAAGAGTCTTCTTGACCTTCTCAACCTTTATTCTGCTATACCACGCTAAAATACGTTATGTACTCAAGCGTTTGTCTAGTGGCTAATGCTTTTTGATACGCTGAATTCAGTATTCGATTCCCGTGAAGCAATTCCATTCTCGTGAGAAAAAAATGGGAAGCTACAGTTGATAGCGAAAGACAGAATTACATAGTGCCTCAGTAAAAAAAAAAAAAACAAAATTCTGGCGTGAAACACTCACATGACACTCTCTCACTGCAGTTTACACAGATTTCAGTCACAAATATTCTTCAAACTTATAATTTTTACAAATAGTTTGCTTTTGTTCAAATTTTTATATCATTGGAAAATCTAAATTCAATAAAATCTCTTTTTTTGAGGGAACTATACACTCTCCCTCCCGTCAAACTTCTTTAAGTGAACTTTTGCAGAAAAAGTTCCTAACAAAAGTTATAGGTCTCTTCTCTGTACACGGTTAGTGTAACACATTTAATGCAATCTGTCGATGTTTTTTATGGATAAAATTAAAGAAAACTAAAATAACTTTAATAAAAACACACTTTCGATCAACTGATTTTCTTCAAACTCGGAATTTTGGGATCATAATTAGAGGTAGATAGATAGATAGATAAATACTTTTATTAACATACAATAATATACAATTATTCCATACAAAAAAGTAATTTAGTGACAATGGCAAAGGCCGTCTGTCAACAGCACAGGTTTGTGAACTTAAGTATTACGAAGGTCTTCTAAAAATGAAAATTAATTTGATTGGTAGTTATTGTACCTTTGTACACAGCTAAAAACCATTTATTTTTTGGATTTCCGACGTTTCAGCACTATACGTGCCATTTTCATAGGACCAATTTTGTAAGCTAAGGCACATCTTCCTATGGGGCTGAATGTAGAATTATTAATACAGATATTTCATTTCACAGTACTGGCATCTTAATGCTTGCCTTTCTTTTAGTGAAAAATAAAATCGCAAAATAACAAATTTTTGTAAATTACTAAATAATTATTACTATAAATAAAATATATTTTTATTCAATTTCTAAAATGCCAAGCATTGTATGTTAGCATTGTAATCAAATAATATAATGCAAATTTTAGAAATGAAAATATAACTGATCATAATTATTATAAAGAATACAAATCTTTTGTTTATATGATTTGTTACAAATCTTTGTTTATATAATTTGAAAAGAAATTCATAAGTATGTTCTGCTTAATCGCATTGTAATAACATTCTCTGTGTATTGTGGTGATTATTAGAAATAATAAATATTTTTCGGCGCCTATTATTTGGTTAACAAGGTTAACAGTTAATTCACCAGACTGAATTACTGCTAGTGGACGATGTTCACATACTGAAAAGCTGAGTGCACGATCAATTTATGCTTGTATTTATTTATTTATTTATTTGCTATACAGCTACATTGCTTTAAGCAAAGGAGATGGCCAAACAGTTTAATGTAAAAATTATTCTTAATAATAATAATAATAATAATAGTAGTAATAATAATAATAATAATAATAATAGTAGAGATGTGCGGAACCATGTTCGATATCCTTGGGCTCCACCATACCTTGCTAGTCAAAGTATTGTGCTGGATGCCATAAAGGTAAGTAGTAGAACATGTGCCATCTTGACTGAGCAAGTAAACGGATCGAGAAAAAAAAAAAATAATAATAATCGAAAGGCGCTAATGACCTTAGTTGTCGATGCGCCAAAAAAAAAAAAAAAAAAAAAAAAAAAAAAAAAAAATAGTAATAAGATAATAATAATAATAATAATAGTAATAATAATATAATATAATTGTAATAATATAATAATAGTAGTAATAATAATAAAAATGATTCATACAATATAAGTATTGAACAGAACTTAAAAGTAATTCTTATAGATGATGAGAAAGTTACAAAAGTATTTTTTTGGCTTAACAAAAGTAATTTTTAATAATTCATTAGAAATTAATAAGTTTACAAAAATTGTAAGAAGCAATATTTGTGCAAGGAAAAAAATAAAATAGTTGCTTGCAAGTAAAAAACCATAATTTACAACCATAATAATGTTAATCCATTTTGAATAATTTATAAAAAAAATAATTTAATTCCTTCTTTTTCTGTAAAAAGTAAATAAACTTTCTGGCTAAATAATAAAAAATATAAATATAAATAAAAAATAAACTACCAATACAAATAAAATAAAGTTGAAGTTGATTATTCTCCTAGCACAAAACTTCTAATCTTAACGGCTTGTTTACAGAAATTATATGTGGAGCTTAGTTGTTCTTTAGTGTTTATTGTAAACAATTGCTCATATTTATGCGAGTTTGACACAAGACCAAAAGGTAAATATTTTGATAGAAAAAAAGTTCTAATTGGCAACAAGGTTTTACATTCAAAAAGGAAATGAAATATTGAATCACAACTCCGAAGTGAGCCTGTGCTATGTTTGATTTTGTGGTTGTTTACAGGATTCTTATGCTTGTAAACAACCCAGGAATACATTAGAAGAACTATTTTGTAGGCGCATTGTGACACTCAGTATGGAACTCGTGCTGCATTACAGTGGATCAGTGTAATAAGTTTTTAAAAAAAAGAGAACACACACACACACCATACGACAGATACATATACAAAAAAAAACAACAACTTATAACATGTCAGAAAAGCACTTCTTCCGACCAAAAACCATTCATTCAAAACATTCGAACATATATATATGTATATGTGTCTGTGTGTGTATGTTACATTGAATGTTTCATCTTTTCTTGTTGACCGAGGAGGCCGACACAATCTCTACTGTCTGTATAACAAATGTGGGATTGCCCTGTTTGTCGGCAGAATTCTGACACACTATGACACAGTCCGGCCCCTACTTGTGTGTTGACAGATAACCGTGTGTGGTCATGCCGACTCTTACCATAATACAAACCTTTGTTCCATCACATATTTCTCACATCCACTAATATATTCTCTTTCCATCCACTTTCTCATAAATATATGTAAAGAAAATATTAAATGAAAGAAATGCACTGCCCTTTTTAATATCGCTAAAAAAATTAAAAACTACATCATTTAACCTTGTTAAGAGATGTTGTTAGCTAATAATCAATTAATAAATCGAAAAGTTTTTTTTAAACAATCGCAATATACTTCCTCTTTTGGCAAAACATAAAATTGAAAATTAAAAAAATGTTTGAGTATAGCTAATGAATAAGCTAAGAAGGTTCTACATTTCGAAGCATCGGTGCTAGCTACACCATTCCTTGTTTACATTATTACAGTTATTCAATTGCACATTGAACCAAGAGTTTTATTAAAGTATGTACAAATTTTATTAAATTAAATTATGTCCAAGGTTTTTCAGGTTAAAATATAGAAAAATAGATAGGTAGGTCTGGAAGAAAAGTAATTGGTTTGGGGATATGCTTATTTTTTTTTTTAAAATAAAGGCAGATCAACATCAGAGGACATTGTAGGCCGGAGCCTTCTCAGTGCAGGTCTGGAAAAAAGTAATTGGTTTGGGGATATGAGCTCTTGTTTTTTTTTTAAATTAAGGCAGATCAACATCACATTGTAGACTGGAGCCTTTTCAGTGCACTATCATCCTCTGGACTGTGTTCTCTCATTTCAGACAACTCTGCCAAACACCAGACTGTAGCTGTAGAGGCTCCTAGGAAGAGAAACATCTAAAAGCAACTGGGACATCTACTTTCCCAGCTTAGTGCTAACTACTGACAATTCCGCCCTTCTTTAAAGAATTTTACGCCTTAGAGCCATAATTTTTTTTACTTTTAGAATTTCTATTTTAATAGGAAGACAAAGTAATATTTAATGGAATCTAGTAAAAGTTTCAAAATTGAGTTTTCCTAGCTATACATGCTTTGAGTTACTTGAGTTCCCAAAAGTATTTTAAGCGATTAAGGCTGCGTGTGTAATTTGGTAGTTGGATGTTGAGCACGCCAGCAAAATAGGCATTAATTTACTTTTACTTTATAAATATATATCTAAAGGGTGATCTATAACAAATGTAAAAAAATGACGAATGTAAAAAAAAACTTGGGAAAATCATTTTACTTAAGTATAAAATGTTATACGAAAGTAGTTCTTATTTCGATCAATTACAGAACTACAACAGTTCAAAGTTTTATTTAGACAAACATACATTTTTTTATATCTATTTATCAATGAAAAATAAGACGAAATCGTTAGCAATTGTTATTTCTTATAACAACAAAATTAGTGATCCATAAAAATTGCTCAAAATGGACTCCTTGAGGTCGTTTGCAAAGCTTGACACAAAGCTTCGAATCATAGAGTTATAATCATATTATTGTTGCGAATTTGAATATTATTGTTTCGAGTAATGTATGTTTATCTTAACAGCCTATACGAGCTGCTTTAAGTGATCCACAAGATAAAATTCAAAAGGATTTAGATTGGGTGACCTTCAAGGCCAAGCGATAGGGTCTCCATGACCTATCCACCTGTCAGTCTAATGCCTATTTAGCCACTCAGTTACATGCCTTCCATGAGTGCTTGGACACTATCGTGTTGGTACCACATTTGTTGCCACATCTGGTGGTGGAATGTCTTCTAACTATCCTTTCATTAGGAAAGTCATTCATTTAGGAAAATCACATATCCTTCAGAATTTACGACTTCTATTTCAAGGAACTGAGTATTATTAATGCCAATAAAGAGATGTTGAAATCGCGACTGTTGCACGAAATGTGAATTTTGTAGAGACCATAAATTATGATGGTTTTTGGTACCATTTAGCCTCGTCAGTCCACAGAACATTGGACAAAAAAACCTGGGTCTTCGGCAACCATATGTAACCTCTAGGTGCAAAACTCCACAAGTTGGCCATAATCGTCTGGTTGTAAAGCCTGAACCCGATGGACAGGAAAGGAATGCTGTTCTTCGCGGTGTAGTATTCGCCATACAAAGTTCGGTGAAAGACGCAATTGCCTTGCGTAGTTACAGCAGGTGTTTCTGTCTCTTGAAGCCTCTGAAATGTACGGTCGAATACCCTATGGAAAAGTTGACGTCTATTCGAATATCTCTGTTGGTATTCTCTTGACACATGAAGACCATTACCATTCAATACCATCGCGAATAAACAAAACATCAGCATATTTAGCTACACTGAAGCACTCCATTTTCCTCTAAATTCTCCACTAATACTAAATTATTATTTACAAATGATATTATGTGTTTTGTTTTTAAGTAACAATTGCTGGCGATTTTGTTTTGTTTTTCATTGGTAAATAGATGCTAGAACTTTGAACTCTTGTAGTTCAGTAATTGATCGAAATAGGACCTATGTTCATATAACATGTTTTTACTTAAAATGACTTCCCCAACAAGTTCCCAAAGTTTTTTACATTCTTTATAAATCACTTTATAAGTAATTATATTAAATTTAAAAAAAAAATCAGGGAAAAATGATTATAAAATAATTTTTTATAAGAGAAGCGGGATCAGTGGTAGCGTGCTGGAACTTGCATGGCAGAGGTCTACTCGATCTAGAGTAGACCGAGGAAATCTACGTAAGAGGAAACTCTTATGTAGATAAGATGGTTTCTCACTCTTCAAGTCACCGACTCCATGTCCATTGAAAGGCAATGTCTGCAACAAGAGAACACTGTCCGAAGGTACACTGAGAAGGCTCTGGGCTTCAAGGACAACAGATACTAGCGCGCCATAAAATAAAAATTATCAAAAAGCTGCTTACTACTGTTTTCACAATAAATAAACTTTACAAATCATTCAAAGATAACAAAGTCATTTAGAAAGCTGCACTTTAGAAGAACAAAGTTCAATGATTGCTGGCTTCCTGAGATCTTAAATTTACTTCCAAAAGCTTAAGACTTACTTACAAGATTTATTTAAGAGGGTGTAAGTTTTATGAATCATGCGAACTTCTTAAATTAGGACTGATCAATTTCAAAAGTGGCCGAAAACGTGTTTCGAGTTTGCAATGTTCAATCGAGGTCTCGTATCACTATCACTTGGTTTCGTATTGAATTCATAAATAACTCTCATAATGTTTGTAATAAAGAAAGCAGACATGTTATGACAGAAAAAAACAAGCCTGCTTTACTGAAAAAGCAACATGGTTCGCAGAGGGAAGGAAATGGAGGTTTTTATTCCAGGACAACGCGCTCCCATATTATTATTATTATTATTATTAAGCGGGGAGAGACGTTATCCAAACCCCCCAGTGAGTCCATATAACTACCCCAAAGAAAACACTTGGAACTAACGAAAAATTAGCTTGGGAAGTGCTACCATATTCATCTTATCTCCTCAAGGGGTGATATGGCTTGAAATTTCGCAGCATCGAAGAAGGCAAAAAATCTGTTTGAAACACTCACACAACTTTTTTTTACTCCAGTTCTCAAAATTATAATTAACAAATTTTATACTTTGTATACCAAATTTAATGAAATTCGTCGAAAATTGAAAAAAAAAACTGTTCAGTAAATGCGCACTTCCGGTTTACTAATTTTCTTGAAACTCGGGATTTTGGGGCCATCTATGTATTTCTAATTAATTTTGTTTGGATGATAGAATTGTATAATCAACTATGATAGCCCTTTAGAGAAAAACATAACCCCATCCCTCCTCTTAAAGAGCCCTTGAAGAATTTTTCCAGAGAAATATTTTAAATGAAAGTTGTAGATCTTTGTATGTTTAGTTTATATATGAAGTTTCAAGAAAATCGTCAGAACCATTTTTTAGAAAATCGCGAAAAAGTGAAAAAATTTTTTTAGTAAAGTGGTTAAGTAAACGCACTTCCGGTCATCCGATTTTTTTCAAACTCGGAATTCCCGCAACAGATTTAATTTTAATTAACATTATTTAGATGACAGAATTGTCTAATTAGCACTTTAGATGAAAACCTAACCCAAAACCTCACCCAAAAGTGCCCTTAAATGAATTTTATGAAACTCTTTGTATGTATAGTCGATATAACAAGTTTGTAGAAAATCGTCGGGGCCGTTTTTGAGAAAATCGCAAAAAAGTAAATAAACCAACTAGTAAAATGGTACTTCTGGTTGAAGAATTTTGACAGAAACGTACTGTCAGATCCCATGGTGATACCTAAACGGAATATCACGTTTGAACTTTCTACGGTATTTCGTTTTTGAGCTATGCTGTTCAAATACAACACACGTACACACACACACACACACACATACAGACCATTTGCTAAAAACCACTTTTTTGGACTCAGGGGACCTCAAAACGGATATTTCCGGTGATAACTCGATATCGAAAATTTGAGACGATTACAATACTTCCTCTTACTAGGAGTAAGAGAAAGTAAAAACAAATGAGCAATACTTCCTTTAATACAAGAATTTATTTCTGCAAGCTACACAGATCAGAAGAGAAATGGGATAAATAACAAAGTATAAATTGTATTAGGACATTATGTCTAAGAATAGTTAAATTGGAAGGTAAATCTATTGTTCTCTTTATTGCTTTAATGACTCTTGTGTAAGTACTTAAACAATTTGAATGTAGATAATTGTAACAAAGGACTTAGTTTTTATCATAATAACGCATGTGTGTTATTCAATTACATTATTATTTTAAAAAAAGTTTAACAAAAAACAGGAGAGGAAGCAATAAATTTTGTTAATGTAAACTTATCAGTTTACGTTTAGAGCTTTTAGCCAGTGAACCTGACTAAACACACTGTCATACAAAGTCCCATAGAATTAAATAAGTTCTACATCAGTTTTGTGAAATAAAGTGAAATTTAACATTGAGGTATTCTTCAAACATCTACTTCATTGTAATTTTTTTTTTCCAGAATATTGATAAAACCGGAAGAGTGGGCGTAAATTTATGCCGGAATGAAGAAGAGAATACAAAAGAAGTAGGTCAAATAGCTATAAATTTGGTCAACTTGTGATTTTTGTTTACTTTAAAACTATAGATAAACAAACATTTCCGCTAAGTCTAGGTGGTGGCCTACACAATAGAAAGCCACACAATAACTGGATATCCTAGTCTTTTTGCCAATAATCATTATTTTCACTTTGTAACTTTTGTATGTGATAGTTTTGTTAGTAGGAGGTATGAGGATCTTCTACCAGGTAGATTTCCTGCTCCATTCTTCCAAGGAATCAATGAAATTTAGTTCAATCCACATAACAATGGATTTTCATTTTATTGGGATATTTGTCGACAAAATTAATAATGTTTTATAATATATACTTTATGTATTTGTTCAACATAAAGTTATTGAAAGATGAATCCCATTGTTGATGAAATTTGGAGTTTTACTATTATTTACAATAATAATAATAAATGTTTATACAAGCCGCAGTATCATCTGTCTGTCTATTGCGTCCATAACGGGGGCACAATTCTCGCGTTGAACAATAAGCAAATTTCTATATCGTAACTTTATTTTTTGAATAATTCAAATTCAGTGCATTTTATCAGTATCACCAGCTGTACAATATGGACTAATTAAACGGTAAAATTCCAATTTTTGAGCAAATTGATTCAAATACAGCTGCAAAAAATTACAGAATACAGAATTAGAAATTCTGTGAATGTTTCATACTTTTTTTAAAAAAAAGTTTGTGTAAAATTTTGCAAAACACATACAACATTGTAAATTTTTATATTGACGGTTTATTTCAGTTTTTTTTTTTCAGAGACATTTTCCGTGGTAGCCTGCTTCATTTTGTGTTATCGACCGGTTTCGGGCGTTCGCCCATCTTCAGGATGCGTTTTCAGACAATGTGACAACACAGACTTGCACAGAGCAAATTTAGTTTACACTCTCTGATTAGAGCTTACACACTCTGATAAATTTAGTTTACATACACTGAGTGTGTAAACTAAATTTGCTCTGTGTAAGTCTGTGTTGTCACACTGTCTGAAAAACGCATCCTGAAGATGGGCGAACGCCCGAAACCGGTCGATGACCACAAAATGAAGCAGGCTACCATGGAAAATGTCTCTGATGCTTTCCAGCTCTGCGGAACCAAGCACCACAACAACTTTCTTTTTTTTTTTACAGATTATAATTAACACCTAAGAAAGGAAAACCTTTTCTCAAATACACTTACTCCTGAAGTTAAATTAAATCTTACCTAGCCTTTCTTTAAATTCTATATGCATACTACAACATTTCTATCAAATCAGAGATATTTTCCGTGATAGCCTGCTTTATTTTATGGTATTGACCGGTTTGGGGATGTCTTGATAAAACAGTGCGATAATACAGACTTGCACAAAGCTAAATCAGTTTATGTACACAAAATTGAAAATATCTCTGATGCTTTCCAGCTCTGCGGACACAGCCACATCAATTTCTATCAAATTATTTTTTAATGTTTTTAACATGACCCTAAATATCTATAGACAGAGTGAGAGCATAAAAGAAAAGTTAAAAATAGATAGTTATGTTTTTCATTTACAAAGACACGATGGGATAAAACTATGACATTGAAATATGAAACAAGATTACTGAAATGATTTTAATTTTCTGAACATTTTTGTGACACCCCCTGGATATTTTAAATAGAATTAATGTTAATGTGATCCATTTGTTTATTTTAGCTTTTATTGTTATAATTCTCTAAAAAATATTGAATCAATTTATTTCTCTAAATCAATCAATGCTCGCATTGAAACATTTTATATTGTTAGAATATCTATTTATTTTTTCAATCAATTATAAATAAAAGTTTTTTTTTTTTTTAGCCCTGTTGACGCTTATTAAAGTTGTTTTATTTCAAATATAAATTAATTTTTCAGAATCTAACAGTTGAGTGAAAAGTATCTATGTGCGTAATTTATTTCGTAACACAATTCTTGGGCCAAAAAAAAAAATTCCAATGGTATATGTCATATGACATGCTTAAAATACGTTTTTCCCTCACCAAACAAAACTCAATGTTTATAACTTCTTATTAGGCGAAAACGTTCGTTCGGTTTTTAATGTAAGAAAAACGTCCGCTTTTTGCCAAATAAGTGGCCTCTAAAATCGTATTCATTTTTCAAGCTATAAATTCAAAAAACGTATGGTACAGTGAACTGCCGCTATGAAGCAGACTAGACTAAAATAATTGTTCCATTTTACTACTTAGTATTAAAAATTGCCATCAGGTAGCAGCACTAGCTAAATTAGTGTACTCTAGTTACTACTAGTTTGAAAATTTGCCGTTTGGTAGCAATACTTGGAAATCTGGTTTTTTATCCATCGTAGTATGCATATTTCTAATATTCCTGACAGTTTTCGGATTTTCATCCGTTGTCACAGTAAAGTTATCAAGTTCGTGTAGAGAGTTTGCTTCAACTTAATATTTCCGTTACATACTACACATATCACAGGATGACATGTTAATCTCAAAATTCAATAAACAGTTCATGGTGGTTTTTTAACAAAATTGACTTAAATTTATAATAAATTAAATTTGAATGATTATATTCTTCTTCTTTATTCTTTATAAATTGTTTGATATCTATTTATGTGATCATCTTCAAATTGATAATGTCTTTTACGATAAAAATAATGATAAATGTTAAATTATTGGAATTACAATGTTCAGTAATTCAGTACAGGGCTACTGGTGCTGAGGAAGGGGGGAGGGGCCACTTGTCGATTAATCACCATCAACTAGTCAACAAGTGTAGTGTGCACAGAAACATAAAGTTAAAGTAAACTCCGCACATTGGAAAGCATCAGATAGTTTATACACTCCGACTTTATGAACTGATATTTTGCTCTGAGCAAGTCTTTAACGCAGTGTATTATTAAAACGTCCTGGTGATGGGCGTACGCCCGTAACCGATCGATGTCCACAAAATGAAACAAGCTATCACGGAAAATATATCTGATAAATGTTTAACCGTTCTGCAAAGTTATTTTGTACTTTCTTATCATTATTGGTGACAAAAAAAAACAAAAACATTTCTATCTAAATAATATAACAATGCTGTCAAATTGAATTGTGTTATAGTTATAGTAAGAAAGGTCAGGAGTATTTTGGTCCACCTTATGTTAAAAAAGCTAAAGTTAAAAAAAAAAAAAATCTTGTAACTTTTTTTAAAAAATCGTTTACTTACTAAAAAATTTAATTGATAAATGGATTACGATTATGGAATGAACATACTAAAAATGTAAGCAGACACAACATTCTATTAATTTTTTTTTTCTCTTTGCTTAAGGCATACCCTTTTTGCAATCTTTGGTTAAAATGAAAATCCCCGAAGCCCTAATCAGCCGTACTAACATTTTACATTATTTAAACTATTGAGATTTTATTTGGAATACACTCCCGAAATACAAATAAAAAATCCAGCTTTGGATCTGTGAACATAGTCCAAAGAATTTACATTTTGGCGTCCGAGCTTCACATGAATTCTTTCGAAATTTTCCATTTTTTAAAAAGATGGCTTAAAAGCTCCCTTAGAACAATTCTCATTGTTTTAATTTTAATCACGCCATACGGCTCTTTTCAATGTGTTCACTGAACGCTTAAAATTTAGTAGGGATTTACATACAAGTTTACAATTTTTGCCACCAATATTAACTATCTTACTAGTAATTAGAATTATTTGATATTTAATAAACCTTATGTTACACAAAATTTATGAGACATACGAAAATTGAATGGACAATATTTGAGATTGTATTTTCACAGATGCTCTCATGCTTTATTGCACACATTCCTACATTTGTACACAATCTTAAACCGGATTCTTAATGATGACCAACCGAAACTGGTCAAAACCAACAAAAAGAAGCACACAATCTAAGACATATTTAGATTTTATCTGAAACTCTATTAATAAAATTAAGTGTGTTCTTGATGAAAGATATAAACGTTCCCGTTTCTGTAAATTAAATGGTATAAAAAAAAAAATAATAAAAAAAAAAGTGCAACACAACAGTCTGCCTAATTCGCGGTTAATAAAAATGTCACATTGGATATTTATCAATAATTAAAAGGATCAACATTTAATAAAACATAAAATTAATAAGCGTTTTATAAATTGTAATACAATGAACATTTAAAAATTACTTTATAAAAATAATGTAAGGATATTTTCTATTTAATTAAATACCAAATACATTTATTTATTGAATCCTACATTCATTAAAAGGTACCATGAATATAAACGAACTATGCTACAATCAAAGATCACAAAATTTTAAAGTTATTTTTTTTTAATTTGAAACCATATACAATTTCCAAACTTTTTCCAAAGCAAACGATTTTATTGGTTTTAGGCCAAGCAGACTAAACCATCATTCTAAATAATATTTAATACATTATTAACATTTCTGGAGGATTTTTTATATCTTCAGTACAGAATCATTTCCAACTTCTGTATTTTTATTTTTACAATCCTATATAATACAAATATTACTAGTTCAAATTTTACAAAAGTCAAAATTACCTAGTCAAAATTACAAGTGTAGGTAATTAAATATGTGGAACTTTAAAAAAAAAATAATAAAAAATAAAAAAGCTTATAAACATAACAAAAACATTTATTTAGGAAGGTCCCACTCCTCCTTCAAGTTCTGATGTGGAAGCGTCTGGTTCTTCATCATTATATATATTTTCAGCCATTTGCCAAACCTGATAACAAGTATTTATATTAATATTTTTGAAATAAATATCTGTAAATTAAGAGATTTATTACATTATGAAATGTAAACAATTATTTAATTGGAACAAAGGTTTTTTTTTTATTTTTTTATAAAGAATCCTTAGATCACTCTAGCTCAAATGATTGTTCTCCGTAAAAGAAACAGCTGTTATTTTGGAAAAACTACCAAGAGCAGGAGCTGACCGAAGAAGTGATATATTATACCACTTTAAAAAGACTTACTCACTCAGCGGTCTTTCATAGAAATAGAATTGAAGTGCTACATTCCGAAGGATAAGATGAGGGACAAAAAATTAGCAGCAATCCAGAAGTACGCCTCTGGGTCTTATCATTGCAATCCCAATGATTTTTTGTGGTCTGTAATTCTGTGGCCTTAATAAAACTTAGAAGATTGGAGGACATAACCTAAAGCATAAACAAGCTAAAATTACTCAGGATTTTCCTCCCGGGTGAGGGAGGTTCTCGCAACAGCTGAGAACGAGCAACCTGTCTTCTCCGTCTTGTCTCTACAGCTATCAAGTCACTATCAACCACATCCAACAGATTCGCCGAACCGTACAGTGACTAGTAAGCAACCATAACCACTGAGAATCATTCATCAAACAAGGAGACAACAAAAGAAAGTTCTATAGCATTTTCGATCAATAGTTTATTCCATATATCTCACAATTCGCAATATTTTCCCCAATTTAAACGCAAGAAGAAGTTGGAAGATTAAAGTTGCTCAACGTGATGTATTCCGTCAAACATCTCCAATCAATAAAATGGCTTCTAGAGATGACCTCAAATAACAAGTGACATCCAACCGGGAATTCGTGCATCTTCTGATGGATGCCGCTTACTGCTTTCTATTGTGAGAGGACGCATTTTTTTTTTTGGAAATCTTAACAAGGAAAAACAATCTATCGTGAAACTAGAACATGTTTTTCTCTTAGTGTCTTAACTTTCAACTGATAAAGTTCCTATAAACTGGAATTTTTAAATCCATTCAATGGTATTTAATTCAGTATAGATGGGAGCACCGTATTTTACTGAAATAGCACTTTAAAACGAAGCTAAACTTTATAGTCACATAGAACCATGTAAAATCTATGTTCACGGAAAAAGCGATACACATAAAAGTATTAAGAACATGTTTTGATGTCCCCTAAGTACAAAAAAATTGTTTCTAGCGAAAAGGTTTGTATTTCTCAAAAACGGAAAACCACAGGAAGCTCGGAAACTTGACATTTCGCCTAGGTAATAACACCGCATCTGACCGGAAGTGACCGAAAGTTTCATGTCAACCGGAAGTGTGACTTCTTTTTTTTTATTTTTCGCGATTATCTCGCAATCGTCTACAATGATTTCCATTAAACTTCCAATGCTATCTACACACGTAATATATAAAGTTGGTTTTATGTTATTGGCGCCCTCTTCGCTTCCCTACATGTTTGAGTTGGTAGGTTCGTAGCCCCCCCCCACCATTATTTTTATATTAGGTTAAATGAGCAAAATTTTAATTTTAAAGGAAAATTGTGAAATATACAATTATATTAACAAGGATAAGAGAAAGTCATGTGAGAATGTCACACCAGATTTTTTTTTTTTTGTAGTTTTGGGGGGAAGGGAATGCACTGCAACCTTAAGATCTTTTGTGGGATGTTCCCTGGGTGCCGCAGGCTGCCCACAGCGCCCAAGCAGATATCCCAGGCGAACATCGTCACTACCACACCTCCATCAGGTTAAGGAATCCTAATAATTTGACGGGGTTTAGGAAGGGTATATTCCTCTCCTCCATCTGGTGGAGTTTTACCCGAATATTTCCGGTAAAAAATCATTTCGAATAGTTGATACAATAGCAATCTTTGAAATAAAAAAAATGGAACCTATTGTATTCCTAGAAAATAGATTGTTTGCAATAGTTTCCATTATAATATTACCTGCATAATATTGTCTTCAGAAACTGAACATATGACCCACGGTTCATTTGGATTCCAAGAGAAATCAGATATTTTAGCAGTATGCCCACCATGGATGAACTAAAACATTAAAAACAAAAAAGTAATGACAATAACCAAATAATTTTAATTATAAGCTCTTGTATGGTTGATCTACTTACTAATAACTCTGGAGGTCCATCTTCGGCATCTTCTGCTGATTGCTCTTCACCAATTTTACTCAAGTCCCAAACATGTAATCTTCTGTCAGTACCACTAGATGCTAAAATAGTTTCATTATGAGGTGACCATTGAACCTGTAAAGAAAAAAGAAAATGAATTCATAAAATTATAAGTTTATTACTTGTGAAATGATTTAAAACTATAACTATTATATCTAAAAAAAAACGAACCTGGAATATTTCATCCTTATGTGATTCAAATGAATGAAGTTTCAGCTTTAGATTTCTTAAATCCCATAAAGCAACAGTCTGAAACAGGCAGGATAATGATTTTTTCATTGTGTGAATTTATTTAATTCATTATGAACCCCATGATCAGTAAGTACATAGGATAAATATTTAAAGGAGATGGTGAGACAGGCATGGTTACGCTATAATAAGATGCGTCTTCACTGGACGCTCTGCTCCGCGCCGAAAAGTTCGTTTTGGAGCGACGCAGAGCAGAGCAGGCTATTGTGACGGCAAGTTGCGCCACTCCTTGCAACTTGGAACCACAAGGAACGCTATCCACTCGGTGTCGGTACATCAAAGAAAACGTTTGTTCGTGCGCGCTGTATTGAGACGGAGTTTTTGACTGTTGCTCGCGTTCCTTTCTTGTTTTTCATCACAATGGAATGGGACCATCAAAAAGTTGAACAACTTATAATTTATATAGGAACCGACCAGAATTGTGGGATCCTAAGAATAATAACTACCATTAAAAAATAAAAAAAATGATGCTTGGCTACAAATATCGAAGGAACTGGACTGCAGTGTCGCAGATATTAAAACGAAAATGACTGCGACTTATTATCTTCCTATCGCAGGGAAAAATTGAAAACCAAGAGATCTACTGGCACATCAAACTCGTGAAGGAATCACCGGTTGCCAGGAAACGAAGAGTTATAGCTAACCTCTCATTAGGTGGTATGGCAGTTCTGAAATTACTATCTTTTTTTTTTGTATAGCCGGTTGGACCAAATTAATTTAGTATCCGAAATCTTCAGGTGACATTCTACAAAAGTTTTCAAACTGACCGACATTTCCTATTTCCAGCTCCTTTAAAAGGCATTCCCCACCAAATAACTCCCGAACCTCTAATACCGGAGTAACCTAATGCCGACGTTTCCTACGCTTTTTAACTTTATTTTCGTCTAATAAATGAAGCAATACTATGAAAGCAGCATTAGCATTTCGTGTCCGTTCCATGATGAGATGCTTGTATAATGACGAACCTTCAAGGTACAAGGAGGAACAATCTGCACATTCACAAACGTTTCGCGCAGTTCTGCGCGGCTTAACTATGTTCGAGGGAGTTTGTTGTGGCGCCGCGCGGAGCCAAGCATCCAGTGTAGATGCACCTTAAGTCCATCAATTGTCAAGTATGTCGGGATTGGTGTGCAAAATTGGTGGGTAATGGTGTGGAGAAAAAAAGAATTGCTGCAAAAAAAAAACAAACAAAATACCCATGAATAAATACTTAGTACTATAAAGTTTACTGTTACCTTATCAGCACTGCCAGTGGCAAGAATGAATTCAGAATATGGATTAAATGATAAACAATTAACTTCAGCTGTATGGGCATCTACAGTATGTGACGGTTTGCTTGTGTTATTTGACCTAGTATCCCATATCATTAACTTTTGATCATCAGCTACAGATCCAAAGAGAGATTCGTGAAGAAGATGCCATGCAACGTCCTACAAAATTATGAAGTATGCCCTAAATTTTTTTTCCAATCTGGGAATTAAAACATCTATTTTCTATGAAAATCAAGTTCGAAAATTTGACACGTTTGCAATACTTTTTCTTACACTCATAGGAAAAAGTTTGAATACTAAATTAATTTTAATTTCATTAAATTAACATACATTATTTCCATTCCCTACATCTGAAACAAGTAAATACTAGATCGCTAGGTATTAAAACTAATTATTCATAATTAAAGCATGAAAATTTGTTAAATTAAATCACAATGATTGTCAATTTAAGTAAAAATAAATTTATAAATATAATCCAAATTATTTGAAGTATGAAGTTTTTTTAATTGATTTTTTTTTTATAATAAATGATTATTGATAGTCAAATTTAAATAAAACAGATGTAAAAGTGCACAGATGGCAATATTTATATAATTTATGATAAATATATGAAAATGACAAATAAAAATAATTTTGTAGCTTAGCAAAAACAAAAAAAGTTGCAAGTAATTTGATTAACGAAGGTCCTAGGGAAATTAAAATGAAAAGAAATCATAGCTGGTCTAAAAGACTGTAAGTTTATATGGAATATACTAAATTTTATTAAATTTATTTTGTAAGCAACAGAACTTTTAAGTAATTTTTTTGGGAACAATAGATAAGTAATTTATATAATAATTCTTAGATTAGAATATGCTAGTTCAATTTAACTATCTACCTCAACAACTGCTGTATGGCCAGTAAAAATGGTTTTCGCATCAATTATTCTATTTTCTTTTGGTGTAGCATTAATGTCCCATAAGCATATTGTATGATCATCTGAAGCACTTAAAAGGTAACCATTCAAATTTGGATTCCAAGATAAACCATATCCTTCTTTTTGATGTCCTCTTAACCTAAAAACCAATAACAAATGAAACAAAAAGATTAAACTAATTCAAATAAAGAAAAGAAAAGACCATGGTTGATTATAATATTAAACAAAAGGAAGTAAAACTAACCTGAGATCAGGATGGCATTCTCCACTAGGATCTGGCTTAGAAGGATGTTTTGTATAATCGAATACAAGCACATCAGATGATGGGGTCTTGGTGGCTATTACACAAGGATTTTGCGGCATATACCTAGCTCTATTTACTTCACCTTCATGGTTGATTTTAATTTCAATTTCAATTTTACCACTTACCGACCCAAAACCGCCAAATTCTGCTCACAATGTTCAAAAGAAAAATTTAAAACAATTTAAATAAAATGCATATACACGCTAAGTTAAAATATATCCGAACTTTTGAACTTCCAATTATCTTCATAAATTTAAACTTCAATGGATAAAACGAAGCAGAGTACTACCACTCTAATATTTTGCATGTGTTAAGAAATGAAGTAGCATATTCTATGTTTATTAGTTTTGCAATTAGCTAATTAATATTCTTGGGTTACAAGAAAAATATTCTTTCTGTAAGTAATGTCGGTTTAGAAATTATTTTTAGTACTCTACCATCAAATACCATCGATTATATTCTCCCGACTAAGTATCTTAAGGCTATTTATTTTTCGTTTGTTCTCCAAACCTTTTAGAATGGACACAGAATGGATTCATAGGAAGAAGAAGGACAAAACACTTACTTTTAGATAGGCACCAAAAGAGTTTAAGGATTTAGAAATAACATGACGAAATATTGTAAGAAAGTGAAGGAAAATATTTAACAGATTAAAGATGAAGAAAGTATAATTATTAGTATTAAAAACTTGTACAATTTATGGGATGATTTCTGTTATAATACTGTATTAGGGCAATCACTGCCTTTCAAGCTAAACTTTAAATTACGATAATCTCTTCCATGCATTGAATTTGTATAAGACATAATAATCTGTACCATGCATTGAATATAATAAGTGTCCATTTATATGAAAAATGTGGAAACTCATTTTGAATTAAAAAAATATAAAGAAAATTCATTCTATTAAGTAATGCCGGTTTAAAATTATTTTTAGTACTCTACCATCAAATACCATCGATTATATTCTCCCGACTTCTCCGTATGAATGAGTAAGAAGAATTTAAGTGCAAACCAGTGTTTTATGGGATAGTTTATGGGAAATACATAACTGCGAATATATTGGTTAACTAATAATAAAATGATAATTATTATTCATTACCTCCTTTTTCATTATCATAGTGGGACGCGTCGAATTGTGCATCTTCATTTGGGAGCTGCACACTCGCAATGAGCAGGTGATTCTGCTCATCGGAAGTGTGGGTTCCCAAGATGAGCCTATGTATGGAATAATCCTTGCCTTCTGGTCGTGTAACATCTGGTAACCATTGTGCAGTTAATGAAGGCCATTCTAGAGCATGTGTCATGACAAGATCATACAAAAATGGTGTATTTTTCTTCCATATTTTGTATTCCTCATTGATAACCCTCTCTTCAACGGCATCATCAAAAGTTTCTGCAATCGAACGTGTCGTCTCTGTGAAAGCAATACAAACTTCCACATATAGGCAGGATAGGGTTCATAAATGTGAGATGAAGTGACACAACAAGACACGGTATAAACATTAAAATTTATGGAGTAAGAAATGTATTAACAGGAAGGGAATATAATAGAAACTGTATTTTACCTGCATCTTTGTCACCCATTACTAATAATAATAAATATACTTTTTAAGTAGGATGAAACTGGTATAAAATTGATGTAATCCTTGTAAATCCACTTTAAAGTGATATAAAAGACTATCAGACAAAACAATGCGTCCCTTACACGACTAAACCCGGGTAATATGGCGGCAAGATGCTGTTTTCAGTTAACCCTACTTTATAAAATTTCCAAAAATGTGATATTAAAAATTTCCAACATTTAAATATTATTTTTGTTAAGAATTAAAATGCAATGTATCTCGGAATTATTTCTTAATGAAATTTAAAACAGTTACTTCTAAATAAAGTGTTATCAGATGTGTTGCGTAATATAAATCAAAAACGTTATCATTTATTTCTTCTTCAATATTTCACAAACATAAATGATAATAAAACAAAATGTTTAGAAAATGGAATTTGAATTCTTTGTTTCAATAATTAAGTAGCTAATTATATTTCAAAGAACTTTGAATTTATTGGATATCGAATAGGGCCTGCTATCGATACCTCAATTTTGCGGGCAGTGATATTCATAAATGACAACAAAAGTAGTTGATAGTTGGACGAAGTATTTTAACGTAAATAGAAGTGTTTGCTTTTCTGTATTCCGTTGTCTGTCGTTATCTTAAAGCTGAAGACATTGAGAATATGAAGAGAAGAAATGGCGAGTGCCCCAAACTACGAAGGCCAATAAAACGAAACAAAATAACAGATGGTATATATGGGAGGTAAGGGTCGCCATATGTGTTTTTACATCTGTATAAAATAATTCTAGTAAATAAATGGAATAATATAATAACGTTAATTATAGTATCGAAATAAGGAATAAAGGAAATCTACCTTATTATCCTAATCATAAGTTGATTTCTTGTTAAACAGTTCCTTCATTCCGAACAAATCTGGGTGATTAACCTGATAGCAATATTGGTGTTGAATATTATCACCTAGGCTTAAACGTTTTTGTAATTTTTAAGGAGAGATTTTAATTTTATTTACACCAAAGGAGAAAGCAATTCTCTGAAACAAATCTTATAGAATTATTTTAATACTGCGCCATTAATCAGTTAATCTCTTAAGAATTATACTGCTGATGGAATTTGGTGTACAATTGATTTGTCTGCTTTCTTACAGCACAATTGTTTATGTGAAGTTTTTCATACTATGGGTTCTTGTTCTACTCGCAGATTTTCTTCTTGAGTTTCGCTTTGAATTTCTTTGGCCATTTTGGCTTTTACTTCGTAGTGTGTACGATTCCTACAAATACCAAGGTTTGGTAAGTATACATTTTTGTTTTTTGTAAGCATATTTATTGTTTGTCTATTCATTTACTTTATTTGATCAGTGTCTGTCACTTTTTAACATTCTGGAGTGTAAAATTTTCTTTATCAGTCTCAGTGTTATAATAGTATCTAATTAAAAATTTATTTTATTTTAGGCATTTTCAGTGTTTTTCGTGTCGATAGCTCTTACTTCAGACATGATATGTTATTTCTTTATACCAGTACAGTGGCTGTTCTTTGCAGCCAGTACATATGTATGGGTGCAATATGTATGGCACACAGGTAAATACATTTTTTTTTTTTAAATATTAGTTTTCATTTAATCTATATGATTTAGTTAAGAGGAAGTTGTATAATCAAATCATTATTCTAATTTGTTACGTTGAATGGTTCAAGCCTAATTTAACTTCGAAATTGTTTTTACATTAGTGAAAGTTTACAGTCTGAGGCATTTTGTTATGGACAAGGAAAAACTTGAATAAATCTATTAAAATTATTATTCATACCAAAATCTAGATTTATATGATTTTGTAATATATATGCATTGAACATTTATTCTTAGTCTTCATTTTCTGGTCAGTTCAAACTTCTTTTTGTCTCAGATTGTTTTTTTGCCAGTTAACCAAAAAACTGTTCAATTAAGCAATTAAAGAATTAAAACTAGATAAAACTCTCTTTATTTCATGTCTTATTGGTAATTAAAGATGTTTAATTGCTGTTTAAATAGGTTGTATGGTTGTTTTTAGGACAGAAGAATCTATCAAGTTTATAGATTTAACTAAATAGTCAAGGCATTGAATATAAAATTAATATTTTAATATTAAAAACGATTGTCTTGTTTGTGTTTTTTAAATTTCAAGGTTTTATAAACAACAATATTATCAACATATCGCTTCATTTGTCTTGTTATAATTTTCTTAATTACAGTGGGGTTACTTATTTTTTATATAATATTGAAACACTGATCAAAAGCAAATTTCTGACGAAATTGATTTCAATTTTTACTATTAATAAAAGCCTTCATACACAAGCTCAGTTGTAGTTACTTGTTCAATGAAAAGATTTCGTAAAATAGCATTTTTACATCAAGAGCGGTTTTATCAATTATTACAAAATTGTAATAAACTTTAAAATGTATATATTACAAAGTTTTATTTGTAAAAGGTATTGTTTGTTTTAATGTTCACAGAATTACACTGTTGCTATTTCACTTTTAAGTTTTCAAAAAACTTTTCGGGAGTATGTTCTAATATCAATTAAGAGAATTCAGTAATTTGTGTTTTCTATAGTATCAAATTTGAGGGCTTTGTTTTAATATATCATTATGAAATTTTAATAAGCACAATCTTTTTTTTTTTTTGGTGTTATTTTTGTGTTTCAACGACTTTCAATTTAGATGCAAATTAAAATTTATAAAACGGCAGAATTGTGAAAATCAACAAATGACATGTCTTATTTCTTTCTCACTCTGAATTGTATCTTAGTATTGTTTGATTTAGTTTTGAACAATTTGTGTATGAACTAAAACCTTACTGACTGATTTAGAGCATAAGTTTTTAATCATTTTTTTTTTTTTGACCGTCTTCAAACTAAGCGAAAAGATTTTTTCTAGTTTTCGGGGAATTATTTTGTTACTTATATTCCTAGTAGGAAGCAATTATAAGTGTCAATTTTTCTCGGTTCTTAAATCTTTTTTGAAAATCAACATAACTTTTTTAATCAAAATTCAAAAGTTACTGTTTACACATTTTAAAACTTAACAATATTTATGTAACTCTTTTTCACAGGTGAACTCAGTTTAAAGAAAACCATATATATTACTTATTAAAAATCAGAAGAATATTATATAACGCCAGTAAATATTGTACTTTTTTCCTTGTTTTTTTTTTTTTTCTTTAATAATAATTTTAGAAAGTTCTTTTCGGAACAATCAAGTCGCTTATAATTCTTTTCGTGCAAATTCAAAAGCTACAATCTTTAAGATACAAAAAGAGTTAAGTTCTGATATGATTTCTAGAATTCAGGTTCATTTAACATCTTTTTATGGTTTTGCACTCAAATTTTGAAAAGTTTCAAAGCTCTACTAATTAGAGCAGTAACAAACTCTTACAGATTGGCTTCTGATAAAATCCTTTCACTAAGTGTATAACAATTTTTATAAACAGTGAAAAGTTACAGGTTAATATTTTTTTTTGTTACTTATGTTTTAAAATGTTATTCAATATTTCTGGTTTCCAGTTGTAATTGATATTAAGAGCACTTCATATAATAAAAACATACAAGTAATCTTATTAATGCTAGTACTGTCTATATAATATGGACATTAAAACAAGACGTGGATGTTGAAAACATCATTTTTAACTATTAATTATTGACTATTATATGGAAAATATATTTATTTCTGTTTCAGAAAAAGGGATATGTTTCCCTACAGTAATATTGTGGTTAATTTTTGCGTATATGGAGGCTGCTGTTAGATTAAAAGATCTAAGGCACATGCCTTTTCATCTTGATTTATGCAGGCCATTCGCTGCACATTGGTGAGTCAAACAAAAGTTTTTGTAACTTTATGTATCTTTCACATTGCCTTAATAAATTTTATCCAGCTCTGATTTCTTTCCGTTCGTAATTCATAGCTTGCTGCTTAAATCAAATTAAGTTCATTGGAAAGTATTCGTTTCTATTAGATACTATTTCGGTCTAAATTTTGCTATTATTAGTATTGTAATATTGTTTCAACAATATGCAATAAATGTGTATATAAAATTCAGTAAACTCCCGATTATCCGGGCTAATGGTGGGGAGAGGCGGCACGGATAGATAATCGAAAAACACGGATAATCCGAACTATAATTATTTATTTCTAAAATACAAGATACTATACCTTTCTAATTTTAACATGTTTAATGCTCATTATTATTAAGAAAATCTGTGATTTGGGTTAGTTTGCAGTAATCTTTAAATGATTTTTTTTTAATATCAGTTCGAATTTTTCTGTCGTTATCTTCGAATTCCCATTGATCGATGTACTCCAATAAAGTATCAACAGAATTGAGGCCGTGTTGTGATTAATGCGATTGATAATTTCTTCTTCTCCACTTTCAGCTCAAGCGAGCAAATATGTATTTAAAAAATACATATACATATAATGATTTTTTAAAATTAAATTCATGCACGGATAATCCGCACACGGATAATCGGGAGTTTGCTGTACATAGTTTTTATTATTATTACAATCATTTCTATAAATTAATTGTTTACTAACATTCCAGTATTGGGTATCCCGTAGTAACGTTAGGATTTGGCTTCAAAAGCTATGTCAGTTACAGAATTAGACAGGTGATATTGTAATACGTATGTATGTTTTAATTTTATATTTCATTTTATAAATATTTTAATTTTTGTTTTTAAATATTTTAGCGAAGGCAAAGAGATATTAGAAAAGAGAATGGTTTTTATATGAACCTTCTCTCTCAGGCTCTTCCAATTGAAGCCTTACAATCTTCCAATCAACAAACTTCTCTACCAGAAAAAACAAAAGGTCCGTTATAAATTTCATTAAAATAAGTTTTATTTAAACATTTTACTTTTCCAAGTTTAAAAAATATATATACAGACTGATCTATAACGAATGTATAAAACTTTGGGAACTTGTTGGGGAAGTCATTTAAGTAAAAAATGGAAAATGAACATAGATCCTATTTCCATCAGTTCCAGAACTTCACTAGTTCAATGTTAAGCATTTATATCTATTTACCAACGAAAAACAAAAAAAAAATCATCAACAATTTTATAAAAAAGCAACTGTTATTAAAAATAAAGACACAGACATCTAACAATAATATAGTATTAATGGAAAATTTAGGGGAACATGGAGTATGAATATACTGAACAATGTAGCTGTATATACTGTGAGTAATTGTGTTTAATCATGGTTTCTGCGATGGTAGGGCTCTTCATGCATCAATAGAATACCAACGGAAATTTCCAAATAGACTCTAACCTTTCTCTAGGGTATTCGGCCGTAGATTCCAGAGGCTTCAAGAAACAGGAACAACCGCTGTTGGAAATAGCCGAGGAGGTAATGTTCACAATGAAGAAAATTTAATCAACGCAGTTTTGGAAAATCCTACAATAAGTACCAGACACATTGCGCCTTTCACCGAACTTTGTACGTTGGACCCGAGAGGAACTGCATCCCTATTCATGTCCATCGGGTTCAGGATTTACAACCAGAAGATTATGGCCAACTTATGGTTTTTTGCATCTGGATGCTACATATGGTTGACGAAGCTCAGTTTACGAGATTTGGTATCAGTAACTACCATAACTATCATCTTGGCCTCTACAAAACCATATGCCGTGCAACGTCCGCGATTTTTCAACGATCGCGGTAGTCTTAACACCTAGGCTGGCATTTTCAATACTCAGTTACTTGGAATAGAAGCCTATACATAGTAGGCTAAATTCTGAAGGATATGTTACTTTCTTAAATGAAAGGGTCTATGATATGTTGGCTGACATTCTACTCCAGATGCGTAAGTACCAACACGTAACAGTAGCAACATAAAAAGCAAGTAACTAAGTGGTTAAATCGGCATTACGCTGACAGCTGGATAGGTCGTGGAGGCCCTTCAAGGTCACCCGATCTAAATTCTATTGATTTGTATTTTTGGGATCACTCAAAGCAGCTCGTGTATAATGTTGAAATAAACACTCGTGAACAGTTATTCGAAGGAATAATGGATGCCGTCAATCCAAATTGGCAACAATAATGTGATGGTACATGTTTATGACTCTATGATTCGCAGAAAGAATGCATTCATAAGCCTCTTGCTACATTTTTTTTTTTTTTAGCTAAATCTTTCGTACGAATCCACCTATCTTAAGGTTTTGGGCACCTAAATATTGGAAATTAAATTGTCTACAATTTGTCCGACGATGTTTAACGTCGGATTGATGGTAAGCGAGACATGAGAAAAAGAATGCATGCAAAAGCCTCTTGCTATATGGTTTTAGATTTTTTTTTTTAGTTTTTTTTTTATAGATATATCGTTCTAAAATATGCGATTGTTCCATATTATATTCGATCTCAAGGAGCACATTTTGTACAATTTTTATGGATCACTAATGTCGCTATTATAAAAAATGACAATTGCTGACTATTTTGTTTTGTTTTTCATTGGTTAATAGACTGTAATTGCTCGAAATAATAGGACCTATGTTCATATAACAATTTTTACTTAAAATGACTTTCCCAATAAGTTCCCAAAGTTTTTCACATTCGTTACAGATCACCCTGTATATGGAACATTCACCCTTTTTTTTAATCCTTTTTTTTTTCTTTAAAGGAGTTTTGGGAAGTTGGGCTTTGCTCTCTAAACTGGCACTTCAATAAGTATAGTCCGCCAACAATTTAAAGTTAATTAAAAATTCCATCTCTGACAAACATTTGTCAGTTGGAACTGTTATAGATACAGTTAAGACTATGTCGTATAATTGTATCTTACCCAAATTATTTAAACTACATTATTTTAGATATTTATATCGTTTTACACATCCACTATCGTTATAACCATTTTCACTATCTTGAGATTGCTTCCATCTTAGAATCTAGAACCTGTCTAATATTTATCACAATCCTCCTCATCGTCTCATCCCAAATACGTGTGGGTATGTGTAACTCAAAAACAAAACAAAAAAAATTATAGCAAATTAAAACTTTACTTTTTTGGTTGGATATCATCAGAGGATTTCCGACTGAATATAACGAAATGGCCTTTTGCTGAATTATTGTATTTTAACATTTTTGGCCACCATTTTCTCAACAAAAAAAAAAATGATTTTCTTTATCTAGGATATTTACCCCAATTTATAAACCTATTTGAAATATTCTCCGATAAAATTGGTTTTAGGAGGTTTCCGAGAAATTATTACGTTACAAACCTGTATCTTACCCAAAAAGAGTTAAGTTCTGATATGATTTCTAGAATTCAAGTTCATTTAACATAAATGAAACAATAGGCCAATTTGAAATATATAGGTTCCATGGCCTTTATGGTTTCAAAAACTATTTTAATTATGATACAAAGTTTAAATTAAGTATGACAATTGGAAAATTAAGAAATGCATTTAGAAAAAGTCGTTTGATTGTTTGTTTTAACTTGCAGAGATTTTTTTTTTTTTTTCTTGGAGGGAAAGAATTCAGAAAATTTTGTGTTTAATAGTATTATAGTAGATTTGATATAGTAGACTCATAATCCTTATGTTTTATGTCGTGAAATCTCCAAATCTTTATATTTTTTCGTTTATTGAGAATTAAATATTATTTTTGAAAATAGTTTTGTTCCTTACATAATTCAAACATTTTTTATTATAATTGTGTTCTTATGATTTAAGGTGGAAGTGAAAGTAATGGCGTTTTACATAGCGCTAATTTTAGTAGTAATAGCAGTGGTAAAAATTCTCATAGAAAATCTTTGGACAAAGGTGATAAGTCCACAGAACCATATGCCAATGGATTGGCGCATCAAGACTATGAATATACTGAAAAAAGTTTTAAGTAAGAAATTTCTTCTTCATTTTTTTTCTTTAATGTTTATTACTTGAATGCCTCACATCTTTATCTTGAAAACTTAAAAGTAATTTTTCACAATTTATTATTAGTAAGCCTCTAATTTAGCCTAAGGTTTAAGTTTTCATAAATATAAAGGGTTTTGAAATTGCGGATTTCGAAAGTATCTTATTCTCAAATGGAGTGTAGCATTTTGTTTTATTAATTGGAAACTAAATTTTTTTATTTAAGATTAAAAAAAAAATAAAAAATTCTCAAATTCAAAATGTTTAGTTAAAAGAAAATTAAAAATTAAACAATAACAATTATTGCTGGAAGTCACGATAGACATATTTCTCCAAGAATAATTCTAAAGAAAGAAAAAGATTAAAAATAGATCTTTTGAAATGCAGGTCGACAATTTACCCTTCAGTTACCGATCTGTCATTTAGGAGACTAGCGATTTATGTATTGCTTGGCATTTTTTGCATTTGTGATGCTCCCCGAGTTAAGAGTGATGGCGGACATGCAGTGGTAAGTCTTCCAGCATGATTGGCATCTCCGAACAAATGCTGATTAAAATTGTGAACCAGATTTAAACTAAAGCTGGCTACGGTAAAGCTTCCAAAGATGATAATTTTTGATGTACCAAGCGACCTCAATGATGCGCAAATCATGATAGCAATGTATGAACAAAACCTAGGATCGGTATTGCCGAAACCTGAATTCCAAGACTCCTTTAGAGTCACCCAGTCGACTGGGTGACTGGTGATTACAGGGCTATACTTTTCGAAGTTGCCTGTGACACCAAGCTATGAGGGTCTAGAAAGGTACTCAGTCAAACATGCTGACTGAGAAAGGCGTAAGACTCTCCTTCAGCGCAGTATTGCTCCCATACATGTCCAACAGGATACCATTGCTGGTGTTGATATGGCGGTCACGGAGCTGAGGCAATAGCGGACTGAGGCTTTAAAGAAAATACCCACTAGTCGTAAGCGACGTGTTCCTTGGTGGACACGGGAGCTGACAGCAGCCAAAAAAGAAGTAGCCAGGAAGCGAAGACGGTACCAACGGGAACGGAATGAGGAATCCCGTCAAAGATATTTAGATGAGTATCGGGGTGCCCGAAGGCAGTATAAAAAGATGGTGTCGCAGGCCAAGACCTCAAGCTGGCGGGAGTTTGTGAGTCGGAAGGCAATAGAGATCCATGGGGTATGGTATACAAGGTGCATCTAGTAAGATAAAGACAGACCTGATACTAGCCAGTCTAAATATAGACGGAATATCGGGTGCTGGGTCCTGGAATCAACTGAGCACTTATTGAAAGTACTCCTCCCGGAGGATAACCCTCTGGATGACACTCATTTGCAAAGAAGTCGTCGCGAAACAGCCTATGAGTAACCGACTCTGGATGAGTCCATGACTGAGTTTGATATATATGATATTAAGTTTGTTATTGGTAAAATTAAGAATAAGAAGGCACCAGGGATGGATATGATTAATGGAGAAATTGTCCAGCAAAATGAAGACATTCTAAGCCAGTATCTGCTTGACCTTTTCAATGGATGCCTGAGACTGGGATATTTTTCCAGTCAATGGTAAACAAGGCTTGTCAAAGTATTCAAAGTATTGTATAAAGGGGGAAACAAGCCCATCGATGATGCAAAGTCATATCGATTGATACAACTCCTGCCCGTTTTTTGGAAACTGTTGGAGAAACTGATTATAATGAAATTGAAAAGCTTTATCAGTTTCAGTTCCAGTCAGTATGGTTTTGTTGTGACTCAGGCCGGCGAAATTTCCAGGCCAATAACTAAAGGTTGTCCGCAGGGCTCGGTGGTGGGCCCGTTCCTGTGGAACGTGGTCATGGATGGACTGCTAGAGCATATAGAAAATATGGATTATTGTGATTCGGTTGCATACGCTGACGACCTTGCAATAGTCGTACACGGTGATTCTCGTCGGGAGTTAGAAGAGCGTACTAGCGCTGTAGAACCCGAATAAAGAATTGGTGTCAAGGGGAGAAGCTGCAGATTTCGTTCGATAAGTGTAAAGGATGCTAATGAAAGGCAAACTTCATCCTAGTCGTCCTCCCTAGATTAGGGTGGACGATCATAGAATAGTCCACGTGACCCAGTTTGAGTACCCGGGCGTGCTGCTGGATTGGAAGGTTTCTTTTAAGCCCCATAGTCAGTGGGTTGCCTCCAGATGTCTCAACTTGTACCAGGGAATAAAAAGAGTAGCCCGTGGTGAGTGGGGGCTGAAGACTGGCGTGGCCCTAACCATTTATAGGGGCGTAATAGAGAATGTCGCAGCGTACGCAGCTGCCTGTTGGGCCGACAAGCTTGACATGCAGTCGTACAGCGGCACTCTGTTGCGAATGCAAAGAGCAATTCTATGCTCTGTAACAAGGGCCTATGCGACATCATCCACGGCTTCCTTACCGGTGGTCGCTGGTGTGTTGCCGCTTGATCTCCTCGTTGAGATGAGAGCCCTTACCCATAAGTTTAAAAAAGGGGTCAAGATTGTCCTCGATGGTGAGGAGCTGTCCAGTCAGATGCCTACTACTTTTGCAAGAAATAAGATCCGAAAGTATGAGATTGGGAAGTGGCAAAGACGCTGGGATAAGGCAGATACAGGAAGAATTACATATGAGTTCTTCCCAAATGTGCATCACAGACTATCGATGCGGTGGCTGGAGCTATCCCAAACCGTAACGCAATATTTCACGGGCCACGGGGAGTTCAATTCTAAGCTCAATGAGTTGGGTTTGAAAGATTCCCCGAATTGCGAATGCGGTGAACGGGATACAGTGCATCACGTTCTCTTCCGATGTTCTCTCCTCGACGAGGCAAGAATCCATATGGAATTCAAGCTGAAAAGGAGAGGAGAGAATTGGCCGGGAGAATGTAAAGAGTTGGTGAAAAGTGCTGAAAATTTTAAAGACTTCGCTCTGTTTGCTCGAGAAGTAGCGGTAATGCGCCGGACTAGACGGATATGTAGAGGTCCGCCTCCACGTGGCAGGGATGGAAACTTGCCTACTATGTAGGCAAGGCTAAGTGACCATAGGCACCGGTTTTGGCGCTATGCGCTAGGTACGGTGGCTAAGAGTGCGCTCTGCTTTTGAATTTTTTGGCATACGGTATCCATCCGAAGAATCAAGATTTCCCTTTTGGGTTTTTCTTTGCAGAATGCCGGATGTCAACATCGTTTAATGAGTGATCATGTATTAAACGTTTGTTTAAGAGCCTTTTTAAATGACCGCAAAGTGTGCTCACTTTTATGTTTTTTAAGTAGTTACAATGATTTCAAGGAAGTTTCTTTCGATGTATATCCCGAGGTTGCAGACAGTGGTTGTGATATAAAGATTTCACACCCCTAGTAAGTACTTAGGGTAAAGGTTACTTGGTGAATTTGTTATAATTTAATTTAAGTTGCCATTTTTTTTTAACCACCTTTCTCTAAATTAGAGAGATAATTCTTTAATTTCTGTATGTTAGTATTGCTACTACATCGGGTTCTTATGAAAATTTATCAACATCCTCATCTCAGGTAGAAATGATAGTATTAGAAGACTATGGGTGGAAAGAATATAATATTACAATTGTGGTGGTTGGTTTCGCAGAGCTGGAAAGCATCTGAGACATTTTCAGTGGTAGCCTGCTTCATTCTGTGGTCATCGACCGGTTTCGGGCGTTCGCCCATCTTCAGGATGCGTTTGTCAGACAGTGTGATAACATAGTCTTGCAAAGAGCAAATTCATTTTATACACTGACTCAGTATTTAAACGGAGTCAGTATATAAACTGAAGCCACAAAATGAAGCAGGCTTCCGCGGAAAATGTCTCTGATAATATTACAAATTTGAAAAAACTTCGTTTTTATAAAATTAAAAGCTTTTTACGAGATCTATAATTTCCCTAATTATTAGAAAATTTTTTGAATACAAATTTAAAGTCCTCAGATAGAATTAAGAGTTAACCAATATATAAACTAAACAATATATTAACTTTGTTTTTTCAAAATAGAGGTGTTTTGCATTCAGATGAGACAATGAATATTTATTTTAATAATTATGAATATATATATATTTTTTGTCCAGGAGTCCTACAAGTTCTAATCATAATATAGTAAAAAACAAGCCACATCAACAGAATGGTGGTGGGCCGGGCTTAAAAATGCTTTGCTTCAGATCAAAAGAAGCAAGCTCAATATCAGAAAAAGAGGATGGCAGCATAAATTGTGATGCTTCTACTTGTGGTGATAAAAATAGTCCTCAAGGCGGCGGCGGTAATGGAGGTGGTCGTGGTAGGAGTAAGGGTGGAGGTGGTGGTTCAGTGAATCAACAGCAACAGTCAGGTTTGTCTACCGGAGGTGGACAACAGCAAGGTTCCTCCAGAAGAGGAAAATCTGGAGCTAACAAGGAGCTTCCTTCTACTACTCCAGATCATCACGCAGCAAACACGTCTGCAATTCCAAATGCACAGAAAGATGATTATTGCCTCAGGTAATTATATAGTTACTTATCTTTTAAATTCATTGAATCTGGTTTTATTTTTGAAGCATAAATTTCCAAATATATATATATTTGGAATATCCCTTCGTCAGAACCCCTTATTTATGGCCAACGAATCCGAATACAAGATTTAACAGTCGATATATGACATAAAACAAAATTAGACAAACTGAAACACAAGAAGCACCATTAAAAGAATATATTTATAAACTAGGGAGTTAACGAAATTATTTGGATTACTTATGTTATATAATAATACATTATTACAATATATTACTTGAAAGAGGGCCCGAAAGCGTTGCTGCGTTATTATCCATTAGCCCAACAGTCTAATCAACACTACTCAGGCTTAGCTCTTTAGTTGGGTCCAGCCCAATACTCGCCATCGGTTTTTTTAGAAACCCACTATTTATGTCATCATATATGCCATCATACATATATGTATTTTATAATATTTAACATTAATTGATTTCAATAGTGTGAATAAAAACAGATTTTTATGATCTCTTTTTATAATGATACATAATTTATGTACGACTTATTGAAAAACATTGGATGCATAGACTTGAGTCAGAGGTAAAGAGACTGAAAAGTGAACTGCAATCTAGCAGGCAAAGTGAATCAGAATTAAGATCTCAACTTAATTCAGCCTATAGTAGTGAAAAACAGGCGAGAGGTGAACTTTCTTCACTCCATCATCACAACGAAGAACTACAGGCTAAGTTAGTAAATCTTCTACTTGAAACTAAATATTACACAACATTTTGTGATAAATAATAAATAAATGTTTCTTTGCTTTGTAAAAAAATCAGAGTACAAAGCCTGTCGTCGGCACGTGCTAGTGATCGTGCAAATGTATCGTCGCTTGAAAAGCGTCTTGCTGAAGAGCGCCGCCTGCGCAGTGCAGCAGAGGCTCAGTTGTCGCAGGAAAGAAATAAGGCCAAACGAGCCACACAGGAAGCAGCTGCCGCACAACAAGCCGCTGTACAGGCAGCACAAGTTGCGGCCGCCGCAGCTGCACATCACCATCAGCAACAACAGCAACAGCAGCAGCAGGTAACGAGGGGTGATTGCTCATCCGAATCGTGCCGAGCACGCCGAAGGGAAATGGATACGGAAATTAAAGTCCTTAGAAGGGACTTAAAACTTAAAGAAGAAATCTGCGCCTCTACTGATAGAGAATTGCAGGTTACTATATTACCCTTTTATTGTCTGTCCAAAGCTATCTATATTAAAAGCTAGTTGTAAATTTTGTTTTCATTACGGAAGTGATTTATTTTTCAGAGCCTGATACAGTACAAAGAGAGTCAGACTGGAGCTGAGATGCTTATGAAAGCAGTGTCCGTCCTTCAGGACAAAAACTCTCATCTTGAGAACTCCCTCAGTGCTGAGACAAGAATCAAACTTGATCTTTTCTCGGCACTTGGCGAAGCTAAGAGGCATCTTGAGATCAGAGACTGTTAGTATAAAGGAAATTATTATATTAATCAAATAAACAATAGTTAAGTTAGGCTGTGGTTAATAAAACAAGCAAAGTGTTTGTTGGAGCCAAAGACAAAGCTTTTCAACCTTTGAACTTTATTTTATGGTGTCCTTCCTCAGAATATGTCACGGAGAGGTAGGGAGTTAACTCTACCCTAGATTAAATTTCTTTTTAGGTGTCCGAAACGTCGATAGAATAATCTTTAAAAGTCGAAAGTTTTTCTTTGCTTGATTTATTAACTGTTGAACCAACATTTTGCTTGATTTATTATTGTACTCGTAGATAAAATTATATTAATGAAAATTTTATTTTTTAGCCATGATAAGGGCACAGGAGAGAGAAATTGAAGAACTGAAGGGTAAGATGGCTCAAGTGTTGGCCGTAATGCCATCAGAGTTTGGACCCTTGACTGCAGGCTTATCTGTAAGTGGCGCATTAGTAGGCAATGGTGGAGGCAATTTGGGTGCAGCGACTAAACTCAGGGTAGCCAACATTGTTGCGACATCGCCAGATGGCGTCCCGTCCACGCTAGATCCAAATGCTTCTGTCTATACACCTAAGCAGGGCCATCTCACCACCGAGGCATAGCCGTTATGTAAGTAATATTATATTTAAAAAAAATTATTAATGATTCAGCTAGTTAGTTTAATATTTATACTATAGAGAAGAAGGTAGGAATATGATACATCTATTGAAATAATATAAGAAGTGTCCATTATTACTAAAATTAAAAAAATCTGGTGTGGTATCAAAATTCACCCGACTTTCTCTTACTGCAAGTATCACAATTATTTAACAGACTTTCTTTTAATCTGAAATTTTTAATAAACGTATAATTGATCTTTTGTAAAACACGAATTTCCGGGTTGAGACTGCCCGAGAAACGTATAATTGCCCTTGACTATACGTATAGGTGGTGGAGTACCTTATATTACACACGTTAGTTTTAAGATCAGGTAGTGTGAATGTGATTACATAGCAGACCCATGACAGCACTGCATCTAGCCCAGATATACTGATCCCCCAGGATCGCACCAAAAAAATCAGTTTTTGCAGAAAAATAAAAGTGATTGGTTTATATACGTGCAATGAGCACTCGCAAGTTTAAAGAAGAGCATTCCAGCCGGCTGCAATTCTAACAAAACTCAGAATCCCATTCTGTAATGTCGCACTTTCCGGTTAACCAGTTTTCTTCACACTTGGAGTTCTACGGATCTACAACATGCATTTAACATATTATATAGGTGGTAGAACCTATACATTAGACTGAAGTTGACTTTTGCGGAAAGCTTTAATGTAGCGGTTCCCTCGGAACTGCCAAAAATAAATTTTCTTGGATAAATATCTGAAATAAAAGTGATAAACATTTATAATTAAGAGGTATACGAAGTTTAAAGAAAATCGTTGGGAGTCATTTTCGAGAAAAGCGCGAAAAACTGAAAAAAAAATAATCATTTAGTGATGGATATTAACCAAAACCCTCCTGTCAGATCAGTGGTGGTATCTAAAAAGAATGTCAAGCGTGAACTTCCTGCGATGTTTCATTTTTGAGAAATTTGGTTCACACAGACCATTCGCTAAAAACATTTTTTTTCTCGTACTCAAAGGACCTCAAAGCATGTATTTCCTGTGAAAACTCAGTTTCGAAAATTTGACACCTTTCAATAACTTCCTTATAAAGCGCAGTTAGAGATGTGAAAAAACTGATTTGGAACATTCACACGTCTTTCTCCTACTTATTGCATGATTTAATCCCCACCAAGTTTTAGAACCGTAAATTGTTGTATAGATGAGGTATTATTGTAAAAAAAACTCTTAATAGTACCCTCTCTATAATAGAATTTGTAGACCTTTATATTGTAAAAGATATACCAAATTAAAGAAAACTGTTAGATCCTTCTCGTGAAAATTTGTAAAGTTTGAAAAATCCATTCAGAGAAGTGTACATGGATGTCGATTTTCTCCAGAATGTAGGCAATACGAGGGTGAGTCAAATATAAACCGGACTTTTTTTGTATATATTTATTTATGATAAGAAATTACAAAAAACATATTTAATATTTTTCAGCATAGTCTCCTTTACCCTCTACACATTTTTCCCAGCGTTTTGGAAGCTTAAAAAAGATCCCTTCTTCAAAGAAGTTTTGAGGTAGACTCAGCAGCCAATTGCGCACGAAATCTTCGACAGCTTGATCGTTTTCAAACCGTTTTCCTCCCAGTACTTCTTTCAAGGGTCCAAACAAGAAGTAGTCTCAGGGAGATAAGTCTCGACTGTAGGGAGGGTGTTCAAGGGATTTCCAATGCAGTTCGACCAATTTGTCCTTTGTCAAAGTCGCCGTGTGAGGCCTGGCATTGTCATAGAGGAGCATGACATCTCTGATTGGAATACCCCGTCTTTTGCTTTCGCTGACTCCAACAGCTGGCAGAAGTAGGCGCAATTCACTGTACATCGATCGAGTAGGAAGTCAACGAGTGAAACTCCCCTCCAGTTCCAAAAAACAGTCGCGAGCACTTTTCCGACAGAGAGACGGATTTTTGCCTTCACAAAAGAAATGCTTCATCTTTTTTCGCCACTCCTTACTCGCCATTTTTTATTCCGGCGTGTAGTGGTGCACCCACGTCTCATCACATGTCACAATGCGGCTCAAAAACAACTCCCCTTCCTGCCGGCATTGATTCAAAAGTCTCTCAGTGATTTGCAATCTGACTTCTTTTTGATTTGTGGTCAGTAACCTCGGAACCTATCGAGCACAGACTTTTCTGAAGCCAAGATGCTCTGTGATTATGGTATAAGCACTTCCATGGCTGATTCCTATCTCTGAAGCGATTTCATCGATTTTTAAGCGGCGGCCACCTTCAATAAGGTTACGTACAACACGGATGTTGTCATCTGTGACACTTGATCTTAGGCACTTGGGTCCGAGAAAGGGGTACCTTCACCAAACTGTGCTTGTAATCGAGTCAAAATTTCCGTTGGTTTAACACCTTCGTCAGTGAAAAGCTTAACAATACTACATTGTGCAGCGCGCGATGTAACCTCATGCTCAGTCATGGCTGTACTACCGACAGGACAGAAATAAACAATTGCCGATTAAACAGAGATAAACAATTGCCGACAGAACAGAGATAAACAAAACCGATCTTGTTTGGGACGGCCTGATGAGGCACTAAGAAGAAGTCCGGTTTATATTTGACTTACCCTCGTATCTGGTAACTGTTGATTGGGATATCCCCAAGTGATCCAAAATCCATAAGGAAATGGGTGCTACATCTTTACGGTGGATACTTTGTGGCGCCTAAATGAAACATCAAGATCACCTACTGTTTTTGAGTTATGTTGACCCACTTATAACACACAACAGACGAATTTCTAAAAAAACACTTTTCTTCTCAGGATATCTCAAAACATGTAACCACTCAATGTCGAAAATCGACCTAGTCACAATACAAAAAAAAATAGGAAAAAGGAATTAGTAAAAATTAATTATTCTGACTATTGTCATTAAATAAGCCAGGAACTGCAATATCATTTCTTTCAGTATAACCGGAATAACCCATACCGTAAGGACATGCCAAGGATTTAGGTTTGAGAAATCTATCTTTATGAATGCATTTTATTTTGAGTAAACCTTCTTTCCAAAATCGAGAATCATTTTTACAGAAAAGCATTTGAAAATTCGCCACAGAAAAGGGTCTTTGGGCAGGACTTTTCAAATGCGGCGAGAGTCACCCCATTGAATCTTGGCCCCCATTAAAAACATATTTTACCGTATTATAGTAAATGTTTTTAAGAGTGATCTGATAAATACTATCAAAAAATTCTTTATATATTTGATCTTTTTTGGATCTCAACATTCCCATCAGCCCGCCACCCATAATAGATTGGAATAGGGAATCCCTTTAAACTAGCGGGATCATGACCTCCACGAAACCAAGGATTCTGCTATCAATTCTATAGCCATGATATTCGTAAGATGACAATAGAGTATAGAATACATATTCGTAGAGATGACACAGAGTATTTAATCCGGGGTGTCTCATATTTCTACCATATCTCAAAACTTTTCTTTCGAATTATGCAAATATTAATAAAAATTAATATTAATTTTTCTAGATTATGTAAGAAAACACAAAGATGGAAGAAATAACAACGTTCCGCCTCACACACAACCCATTTGAACTTCATTATTATTTTTTACAAAAAAAAAAAAAAAAAATTACACTTATGCAGTGCAGAATTTGATTTAGTTTTTCCTTTTGTTTTTTTGTTTATTGTAAAAGTTTTTATTTAATTTTTTGTTTTCTTTTTTTCTTTTTTTTAGTTAAATGGAAGGGATACCGTTGTTATATTCTCGGCCATTCAACTTCCAACAAAAAATGGAATTAAAAACTATGATTTATTCATGTTTGTTTAATTTTATTTTTATAATTTAGTATTTTTATTTTGAGGAATATTATTTTTTTATTTTTTTTTTTGCTTGGTGTCCATTCAAAACTGCCAGTCGTCGCTAAAGAATCTTCCATGCACCTCTTAATTTCCCTCTACCCCCTGCCCCATTAAATGACAAGTGTGCCATTTTGTAAAAACATCTTTTGTGTGTATTCAAGATTTTAATCTAGTCAATTAATCCAAGAAAAGGAAAAGCATGTTTTATGTTTTATTTTTTTTATTTTGTCTCATTTAATTGGTACTTGTGTTTTTTTTTCTCTTTAGATTTGTTTAATAATTATTATTATTTCTTTAAAAAAAAAAAAATTCTTGATTTAAAAAGCGGTTTTGAATATCCCACCAAGTCGAAGTGTGCGACAAACAGACAGACTCTGAAGAAGTGCCTACTACCTCCACACTTCCCAGTATTCGGCTAGAGGGTTTATTTGATTTTATTTTTTTAAGAGATTGAAATCAATAAAATTAAGGAATTTTTTTTTTTAATAAGTTAATCATTGTTTTATTTATTTCCATTTTATTCGGTTCACTGCCAGTTTATTCATAATGAACCAACCCTAAGAAAGTTCCATCTTGCAAACGAAGATCTCATTTTTAGTGAGTGTTTTTTTTTTTAATTGTAATGTTAAATTTATAATTATCAAATTTGTATATATTGACGAACAAAAAAAAAAATAAAGTAAAAATATTAATGTAAAAATTTGAAAAAATAAGAAAGCGAAAACAGAATTAGAAAATGTATCGTAAAAATTTATAAAAGGGAGGTTAGGAATCATCTGTTGTATGATTAGTTATTATTATGTATTTTTAACACCCAAGTTCGTAATTTTAATTATTTCTTTTTATTAGTAGTATGTGTATTAATTAAATATAATTATCTATTAATTTAAACGATACAATATTCTTCTGTTTACTTACAATGAGGTTTATGAAAGTTCAAATTTCACACTCTCTTGTTTTTGGCTTTTGTCTTTAAGATTTTTCTGACTTTAATAATTTATGATTAAAAAAAAAAAAAAATCATTTATGACGGAAGACTGACTTGAAGACTTTTTGGAAAACAAAAAATAAATAAATAAGTAAAAATGGAATTTATTTTTTTAATCAATAATAAAGATAATTTTGGGACTTCCTTTTTCCTGAAAGAATTGGATTTTGTAGTTTTTTTTTTCTTTCTAATTATAATAAATTTACTAGGTTGAGTCAAAAGTCTGTGCCTTTTAAAACAGTTTACTTAATTATAATTATCAAAATAAACATACTGTATTTTATTTAAAATGTAACTTATGTTTTTTCGAAACTAGGAGCTGTCTTATCTTTGAGCAAATTTGATTGACCCTCTTATGACGAGTTAACCACGAATGAAGCAAAAATTTCCATACATACAGTTTCTAATTTTCCCATTATTTGGAACATTCTTTTGTAAAAAGCCATGGCACGAAAAATATTATAATCAGAGAGCTTCTGGGCCTGAGCTTCTCTAAACAAAGTGAAAGAGTAGCTCAAATTTCAACATTTTAATTTTCTTGATTGTTTACAATAATATCTAATATAAAGCTTCCCACTCTTCAACAATTTAAGATTCAGCCAAAACAGTGTGTTCGCGTTTGAGAAAAATTGAATACAGTTCAACAGTGATTTTATACACCCATTAAGAACAACATGAAGTATAGTAACTGTCTCAAAATTGTGGCCGTTCATTAGCCCGGCATTTTGTAGAATCTTCGAAGAGAACCGAAAGAGTAGATTCCCCTAGCCTAATACCTTACTGTTCTTGGCAATCTGGATTATTAAAATAAATCTAGAGGACCTATGTGCCTGCAGATCTTTCTCTCCACAATTTGTCTTAAAGTTTCGAGGGAAAGAAGGCGTCCCCCCAAAACTCGGCCTAATTTCTAGGCTTTGTCGCCAATAACAATTTTGATACTACGTTTGGGCTGCACTGGTACTGATTCTGTATTTTTTACAGAATTTTATTTATATTTTTATTTACCTACATGATTAAAAATTGTCCTTTTTTCTATCAATCATAAAAAAAAAAAAATTACCCTAATTCGAAACTTACCGCGCACATTTTAAATATTTCATTATAAAACACAAACATCAAACTTCTACTTTCTTTCTGGAGCGCTACAGTCCTGAAAGGACCTGGGCCTCCTCAACCAGCTTCCTCCATTCCTCTCGATCATGGGCTCTCAAACGCCGTCTACGCATGCTCAGGTACGCCTCCACATCATCGAGCCACCTCATACGAGGCCTTTCTCGATGACATCGATCCCCGGGAGTGTCATAAAGCATCCTTCTGGGCAAGCGTTCCGGCTTCATCCGCTCCACATGACCCAACCACCTTAGGCGTCTTTGCTTAATGAAGGCTACGAGGTCCGGTTCCTGGTATAGATCCTTCAACTCTGCATTCGACCTAATCCTCCACCGATCTCGCTCCTTCAATGGCCCGTAAATCTTTCTGAGGATCTTCCTCTCCCAGATATTCAGAGCCCGCTCGTCTTCCCTTGTCAATACCCACGCCTTACTGGCATAAGTAACTACTGGTTTTATCACCGTCTTATATACCAATAACTTTGCAGGTGTAGATAACGCTTTAAAGCGCAACATATTGTGAATCGCGAAATAGCCTGCATCTATTGCCTGCAGCGATTCCCCCCCTTAATGTCAGAGCTAACGTCATTTTGCTTGGTCACAATCGCTCCTAAATATTTGAAACCTTTTACCCTCGTAAATTTATAGTTCATCATCTCGATGAAATCTGTTTTTTTTTTTGCCCGAGTTTCTTGCGGTTTTCATGTATATTGTCTTATCCGCATTTATTTGTATACCGAGCTTCTTTGCCGCTTCCTCAAACTCCTGGAAAAGCTCCCAGCTAAGGCATTCATAGTGCGCGCCGTTATAACCACATCATCGGCGTAAGCCATGTGCTGAGTGAGACGATTGCAAATAGTCACATGTGGGTTTGTGCGAATGGCCCTTATTGCTAGTATTAAATAGAAAATGGGTGGAAACATCAAACTAGAGCCAACTTATTTGTAAGACTAAACATTTAAATAGGTATGGAAAATGGCAGATATCAAACATTGACAAATACTTGGTTGGTAAAAAATAGTTTTTGTAAACAAATATTTATTATAGTACAGACTTCTCACTCATCCTGATTAAAGAAACAAAACCATTTTGCCATTAAGTTGTCTATTAAGGTTTTTATTATGTATATATCTGAATAATTTAAACAAAAATAACAAGAAATCGAGTGCTGGTTCATTTTGACTTAACTGGATGAAAATGTTCCGAATTAAGTTTATTTTTGTTGTTTAATTTTTTTTTTTTTTTGATAGCAGTTGCTTAAATTTAGAATAAATTGTAAAAAAACAAAAAAAAAAAAATTACTAATTGTAAGAGCTAATTTTAACAATTCTTTAGTTTTTGCCGGATAAGTAAAAAAAAATATATATGGGGGTTGTGTGTTGGTTTATTGCACGAAAATTGAAATAATAAAAAAAAAAAAAAGAATTCAAAACTTGACATTATTGCTTTTGCTATATTACTTAAGAAATTTATGAATCCCAGTTGTTGGTGGATTTATTTTTTAAATAAACTGCTACAAGTTTTGAATTTCTTTTTAAATTAAACTCAGAAATAAGAGAACCTATTTTTACAAATTTATTCATTTAACTTGTTATTGGAGGCGCAGTTAATGTTTTTTTTTTTTTTATATTTATATTCCGTTAAGAATATATTTGTTCCGTTTCTTACAAAAAGAACAAAATATCTATATAATTATATATAAATCATGTAATAGAAATTTAAAACGGTGCGACTTTAGAACGTATTGTCAGAAACAAAAAGGATTTAAATGTGGAAACAAAAAAAAATGTTTTGGGGAACTAGGAGAGTACAAAGTAGTGGTTATTAAAAAAAAAAAAAAAAAAAAAAAAATAAGCTTACATGTTGTGTGACACTAACTTTTTTAAATACTCAAAAAAATAAAAATAAAAAAAGAATTTGTACCGCATTTTTGCGGAATTGACTTGCGCGCGTAATGTGTGTTGGGTGTGGATTTGCGCACAATATTCAAGAGAAAACACACTTGAACGTTAAAAAGTTTTTTTTTTTATGTTAATGTGATATATTGTATGTCCTTGTAGTGTGTAAATATAATTACCAAAAGAAAAGAGAGAGAGAAAAAAAAAAAAAATTGTTAAAAAGTAAGAAAATTTCCTACAATTATCCTCCCTGTTCAAGCTGCAGCTCCGGGACATAATGATAGAAACGCCATACACACCCTCTCTGTCACTCTCTTCTCTTTCTGTATCCTTCTCTCTCTCTCTCTCTACATATATATATATATGCGCTTTTATCCAAGATATCATTCCTTTTTTTTTGGATAGGAGGTTGGACCCGCTGGTCAGTATCTTGAGATTGTGTCTAACAAAGTATGTTTTAATTTTTTTAGGCTTCCGCAGCCATTCTGATGAAAAATTTCCTTGTTTCCGCTACGTCAGTGGTTTGCTAGAAATCAACGTTATGCCCTTATTGCGTAATGAGCCTCTTTAGGATCGTGTCACCTTTGAATGCTGATGGCGAAATGAGATGAAACATGGTAGAATAGGGGCTGGGCCTCATACCCCGCCATCTTGGGCATCTCCTTTTCTACCTTGATCTTATCAGTGCCCCATTAGCATTCAAAGGTGACACGAAATAAAAAAAAAACCTTCAATTCATTATATATTTAAAGAGGTTATTTCACGGTCCATGATGGCAGAGTAAGAGTCTCCGCCCCCTGTTCTACCCATGATCCTTGTCAGTGCATTCAAGATAACACGACCCTAAAGATGCTCCTTGCAATATGGGCAAAACACCGTATTCCAGCACATTGCTGAGATGCCGTCTTAACCCAACAATTTGACTGTTTTCAAAGTATACTTTATTTTTTTTGGGTTAAATTTTCTTGAGATAAATCTATAGAAAAGCTACATTGTCTCCTAGGAGGCAATGCGGTAAAGATCTCGAGGACTATTTTTTTTTTTTTTAAATTAGATAAATATATTACTGAAGTATGGTCACTTTACCCCAAAACACTATTTAATAATTCTAAGACAGTGTCTCGAATTTGCTCATTGTCCACTCGAGGGCCTTTTTTTTTGACCGTTGCGCCTTAATGGACTATACTGAGCGCATTGGACGCCAATTCTAGCATTTTTTTCTAGCAAAACCTGTAAAGTTTATCATGATTTAATAAGAACCGTAAGTTGCAAGATGCTTTTTAAACTTGCAATTATTTTTTAAGCAGACCAATTTTCCGATTGTTCCCTTTGGCTTTGTTGAGTCATAGCATAGCCTAGTAGCTCGGCCTGAAAGTCTATTGGCTAGCTTAACGAGATGTTTAGATCTTCAATTTGTTTTGATCTCACCTGAGCTCCATCCTTCCTCTGCATTCGGGCATTATTAGAGGCATGTCCACCCACCCACCAACCACCCCAAGTAACATTAAATATTCGGGCCGCATTACCACCAGGCTTATCAATATTTCCCCTTCCGTGAATATTGGTAAATGTACAGTAATGTTTGGCGGTAGAATTTAATTAAAACGTTTTAAATAAAAAAAAATTGCAAAATTTTTATTAGATATGTAAATTGATAGTTTTAAGAAATGATTTTTGGATAAAAGTAATTTTAAAAAAACAAAGAAACAAACTTAAAGCAAGGTGTTTCCTTTCATTCTTCCCTGAGCTGTAAGTGACTTACTTCTATTCTACATACTCACTATCCCAAGAATGGGATCCCACTTTTTTACCAACAGCATATTTACTGACTTTACTTCCTCTTACTGCTGTAAATTTTTATGGGAAAAGCGAAAGCACAAATGGTACCTAATGATGGCGAACTGATTTTTTTTTTTTTAATTTATTATAATTATATTTTTCAAGTTTCCTTTCTTTTAATAATTTTTTTTCCCCGATTTTCTTTGATCTTTTTTCGTTTTGTCATTGTTATTTTTCTTATTTTTTTTTCTTTTTTTGTGATGCTAATAATAATTGTACTTAATTACAGTAATTTTATTTATGTTACCTGTGTTTGTAATTTTTACCTTAATTTTTAATTTTTTTTTTACTCTTTCAACAATAAGCTGTGGCTATTGGTTTAATTATTTTAAATCTAATAACTACATTTTGTGGTAGATGTATACAAAAAAAAAATTTTTTTTTTTTTTTTTGCTTCAGGCATATGTGCACAAAAACTAAAATATACTAAAACAAAAAAGTTGGTTTAATTTTTGGAATAAGAGAGTATATTCTTAAGATGAATTTTTTTATTTTTTCAAAAAGACACAATCGCAAATAATAAAGTAAAAAGAAAAAAGTATTTATGTTGACTAGAAATGAAAAAAAAAAACGTACACCTGGAATAAATATAATAAGCCTTCTGTGATGATTTAAAAAAAAAAAAATAAATAAAAAAAAGACTCTGGTTACACAAAAATTCAAGAAAAATGTTAAGTTGACCTTTATTATTTAATAAAATAACTAATAACATGAGTAAAAATATATAAATTTGTCATTTTTATTTAATTATTCCTATTTTATTCAAAAATAATATTTTCACTTTTCTTCAAAAATGAAATTAAATTGGATAATAAATTTTATAAAAGTAAAATTATAAGCGTTTCCTGTCCATTTCGAATAATTATTTTTTGACCAATTTGCTGAAATAAATACATACTGATTGTGAGTGGTTAATATATTGAAAAATTTGAAAATCAGGTTAAAGAAGTAGTGAGGAAGATTTTGAAAAAATATTTATACAAGTATGCAAGAGTTTCTAATGGAAAGAAATGTACTACAAATTATTTGCTTTTTTTCCATTGATGGATTACACTTCTAAATGTAATACTACCTTAGTTTAAACACAAACAAATCTTTTTGTTTTAAGTTTCTAATGTAAAGGAGCAACTCGCAGTGGAGGCTCTCGAGACGGGAGAGTAAAATTTGTTGCATTTTTGAATGTCGTTGCAACTCTCGAGAGTAACCTGTAGACCGTTTACACGTACCTTTCCACGAATTGGAATGTGAAGACGCTCAGCAATTTAGGAATTTTTGCATATTTTCAAGTGTAGAAAGTAGAATTCCTTGTAGAATTATTTGGGCCCATAATTTTTAAAAAGGACACTGCTATGAGAGAATATCTGTTCGTGAGCGTCTTATGGTTGCCTTAAGATTTTTTGTAACAGGTAAATACTTGAAATTTGTTATACTTTATTTCTTGAGATTTCTTGAGAAGTACAACTGAAGTCTCAAGAACTTCTCCAAAACATGAATTTTTAAAATTCTATTTTTAAAATCTGGATCCTTTATATCCCAAAGAATTGGGTGAAGGTCGTAAGCTTTTCAATAAGTCTGCAAACGTCCACATGGATCCATTTTCTGGCCATTTTAGACGTGAATTACTTGAGAGTACTCTCAGGAAGTTCAAATCTAATTTGACTTTTTTAGACTGCTCTCTGAGAATAGGGGTCGAATGTTTACACCTGCGAGTTTGGCGCGGCTCTACTGCTCTCGGAGAGCTCCTTCCCTACTTCTTGCGAGAACTCTCAGAACCCTTTTGCGAGTTTCACTCTCGAGAGTATATCTACAACTCTTGAGAGTAAGATACTCTCAATCGCGCCTTAAAACCGAAAAAGAAAATGAAAGTAGCTTTTCTTGATATACTCTTAAATAATATACACAATAAAAAATATTTTATACTTGTTAGATATTCTAAGTGGGCAACATAATTTGCTGTAATAAAATCCGTTAGTTTAAGTTGCAATTGATTGTGGTATAGTGGTCAATTGATTAACACAGATTTCCTAACGGATTTAAAAAAAAAAAAACCTAAGGAGTTCCCCCTTCGGCCGAGAAACTTTAGCAATAGCATTTGTTCTAAATTTCATCTATATTTATATGGGCTAACAATATATAGTCCGTACAGTGCGAAGTGTAGTCCTTATTTATAGTGCTATACTTATATTCCATATTTATACATATGTAGTGCGTAGTGTAGTCCATATAAATATGGACATAACAGTTCATAATACACTCCCGGAGTTTCCGTTTCAAAAATGACAGCTTTTTACTTTTTCCAAAACTTCTGAGGTTGTCCATTCTCATTCAACTGTTGATCCATAGTTACCTTTGTAAATTACTAAAAATTTCTTTCTTCTTCGTCAAAACTCCTGCCCTTTCTAGGAAATATTTAGGCAAAATTTTGTGTGTGTTCAGTTTCTAACGTAAAGCCGAAAAAGAAAATGAAAGTAGCTCTTCTTGATGTACTCTTAAACACAATACACAATATTTTATACTTGTTAGATATTCTAAGTGGGCAACATAATTTGCTGTAATAAAATCCGTTAGGTTAATTAAGACGCAAGTGATTGTAGTATAGTGGGTCAATTGATTCACACAGATTTCGTAACGGATTAAAAAAAAAAACCTAAAGAAGTTCCCCCTTCGACCGAGAAACTTTAGCAATTGCATTTGCTCTAAATTTCTTCTATATTTATATGGGATAATACTATACTACGCACAGTTCATAAACTGATCCCGGAGTTTCCATTTCAAAAATGACAGCTTTTTACTTTTTCCAAAATTTCTGTGCTTGTCCATTCTTATTCAGCTATTGATCCATGGTTACCTTTGTAAATGGCTATCGCTAAAATTCACTCCTTTCATTCTAGGAAATATTTGGGTCTCCAATTTTTTCTTTAATTTTATTACCAATCATGTAATCAATTTTTATTATAAATAGTATGCATTTTCATCTGTATGACTTGCTTCAGTTTGTATTTCAAAGATAAAACACGAACAAGTTCATAATATGCGGTTAGCGCAAATTTATTATGTGTATGTGAGTTTGGCGTGACTAATATAACCAGAAATAAATAAGTAAAAGAAAAAAAAAATGCTGCGAGAGTTTGTATAATGAATTCTTGCTTACCATCATCCCGCTGCAAGTCGGCGAGGAAACTGTATTTACAAAGCCAGCCGCTAAAGAAAAATGAGCTTCGCTGAACATATTAGGCGAGCAGCTGACAAGGCTGAAAATGATGCTGGAGATTGACATGCTAGAAACACTGAATACTTATATAATAAAAAAAAAGAAAGTATAAATGAAGGAGCTAGCGTAAACCACAGCCGCAAACGTAAAAGCTGTATAATAACGTCAACGGAAATAGAACTTTAAGATCGAAAAATAACGCCGAGATGTCTGTGGTTCTTCGCTGGCTGTTTAATTTTTTATTAGCCTGAACAAGTAAACAAAATTGAAGTAGTGGTTGTTGAATGTACTTTAATAGATTTCTATTTCATTTACACGTTCATCTTTAAGCGCATACCAATATATTAATAAACTGTAGGATTCCGAACTCCACACGAGTTCCGATCTCGGCTTTCTTAGGGTCAAACAGGGTTACCTGGGGGAGGAACAAGGCTGGTTTGTGCGAGCTGGAAGACCACTGGGGCTTTACCACTGTCCTATAGTCGCCAGAGTCTCTTTAGCCACCTCACCCGCCGAAAGCAGGAGAAGTACCCAGGCCACACCGCGTGAAGGCGGGATTGACTTGAGAATTGGCATGGATAGAGACGCACAAAAGCAATCTGCTCTATCCCCCTTGCGACTCTCCCGAGCAAACCTCCCGTATAATGAATCCAAAAACGTGATGCCCGCTCAAAATGTAACCCCCTCAAGTTGTAAGCCACTCAAAACATGACTCATGCCCCAAAGCTGGACGCCTTAACTGGAACCTAAACTTGTTAGACTCTTGCGTATCTTCGAGTAACCCGTTTTCTTAGGACCGAACCGCCGCATAAGATCCTGAAATGCGACGTGGCACCTACAACCAATCTATATAACTTTCTCCACATGTTAGTAGCCACACTCCATCAGTGATCACTAAGACCACGTCATACCCATTCATGGAATGTAGAACCCGTAAAGTCTAGTAAACACTATTCAGAGCTAGCATTTGCGCCTTTGCAAAAGTGGTGGAGAAGAACGTCGTGATCGGCTTAGTAGAGTTGCTGTGATCCTTCAGCACAGCATTCGGCCACCGCAAAGCGGATTCAGCTTGTACTACTGTCGAGGAAAGAATTACGTTTTTTTTTTGTTATTAATTGAAGAAGTCTAATTGATGTAACTGGAAATTATACCTTCATTAGGCAAGGAAATAGTGTAATAGATTTAATCTGGGCTATTTTAAAGGATTAGAATTTGTGAAAGATATGTCATACGTGAATATTTCGTAGACCTAAAGAATCATCGTCTACTATCGCTTTTTTAGCTACGTTGCAGGTACATTTTATAAACGGAGAAATCTTTAAAACTATATGAATAGAAGCTCACCTTACAAATATCAACCACATGAATGGTCAGCTTTAAGACTTTCAGTTAGTAAAAAGTGTGGTTCGGTTATTTTTTTTATTCTTCTTCTTAGTCTTGACCTCATCAACCTTGCGGTGTAGAGGTGGCTATTTTTTATTCCATAATTTGTTTATTTTGCCATTTTTATTAATTAAAAAAAAAATAAATTAATAGATTATTTTTGCCTTTTAAAAGCTATACATGTTTAATACAATTTTATGTTTGCACCAGGCGACATACAGTATATTGGGGAAGGTTTGCATGAAGATAATTATTATAATGGAGATTTTTGTTTTATTTTTTTTGAAAAAAAAGAAATTACTATTATTATTATTTTATGCTTTAAATATTAATGCAGTTCAAATGAAGAAAAAAAGTGTTTTTAAGTACATTTACAAATTTTAGTAAAATTCCAGATTTGCACTTCCAGATTTGATGAGTTATCCCAATTTCAGTGATTCGGATGAAGCTAAAGAAAGTGAAGAAGGCGAAGATGAAGATGAGTTAACAGGTGGAACTCATGAAGATTCAGAATCAGATACTGAGCAGGAATACAATATAAGTAACTAAATCAGTATTATCGGATTTAGTGATGTTGAAAATAGATATTCTATTTTTTAAATAAAGAATAGATAAAGATTTTAGATAATTTATTTAGCAAATTCCAGCTGTGTTTGGTGTATTATAGATTATAATGAAAGCTTCTTTATTTTCTTATTCATTAGCAGATGTAAGATAAATAATAGAAGAAAGCGCAGGTTTGAAGGTTCTAGATTTATGTTTGTTCAAGAATGGAATGTTTGAATAAAGTGTGCCAACAACTAAAGCATAATATATAACGATACATACAAATGGCTGAAGATTAAGAGAATAGAAAGAAAATTCTTCATAAAAATGAGGAATATTTCTATGCTTCTATTTTCACTTCCATATGTTGCTATAAAAAAAATCACATTTATGATTTTATCCGCCATAGCATGGCTTCATTGTTTTGGTTCTGACTCAATACGAATTTTCATCCATCTTCAGTGTAAGGTTTACAATCAATTCGTCTAGATAGATGACTTCAACATTTATTGACTACTTCAACTAATTATATTAGTATAATATATATGTAGATATAACCATAGTATAATCTAATTATTTATGTATTCTCACTAAAATGAACATAAATAATATATATCTTACCTCTCGATAATTCTATCTACTATATCTATAGATATAGAGTTAATTCGGTATATATGTGTTTTTGACTCTTACCTGAAAATGTTCTGGTCCCTTAAAAAAGATCCGAGAGTTGAGTATTGTAGTCAGGTGGCGTTTGTGTGTCTAAGGTGTTTGTAGAGTAGTCCTGAGGGCCAAACTGTGCCTAATGCAGCGGCTACGTCTAGAAATATCGCTGCAGCATGTTTCCTTTTTTCAAAGTTGTGTACTATGTACGTATTCTGTAATTCTCTTAATTTGATGTACTGGTGAGTGTTTTGGTCTGAATCCGAATTGATGTGAGTGGAATTGCGTTTGTGTCAATCAGATGTTTTAACAGTCGTCTATAGATTATTTTCTCAAATATATATATATACATATATATAGAACTATATATAGTTGAAGTCATCTTTCTACGAATTAATTGTAAACCTTTCTTTGACGATGCGTGAAAATCCGAAACCGTGAACCAACACCAAACACACCAACAATGAAGGAAACAAACAACCAAAACAATGAAGCATAAGACGGATAAAATCATAGATGTTATCCAGCAGAATTGTTCTGGATTACAGCCAACCACATATTCAACAAATCACATTTATTTTGCGTTTTGGCTTTTTAACACCACTTTTCAAGGTGTGAAAAAAAGTAAATTAAAAATATATCTAAATAGATAAAGAATATATATAAGATAATCTATCTTATAGTTTGATGTATATGAACTATTGTAAAATATCTAAATATGTAGACAGAGTGACTGCAAAGTCAAATTTAATAATGGCCTGTAGATCCATTGTGCCTTCCATGGGAGGGTCAATGTTAGTACCTAAAAATATATTTCGTTTCTTATTTTTTTATGAAATATGATTTTTTAGCAATTCAGCAGAACTAAAACCTTCAACTGTGATAAAAATGTATAATGATTAGGATAATGAAATGTACATCTAATAAATGCGATTTTTCTTGAACTTCTATAAATGCCTGTGGATTTATATTATCTCAATGGAAGCGCTTTCGAGATGTGAAGAAGTATTTTGACCAGCCTAAAAAGACCTAAAACGTAATATCCACCTATAGAGTATACACTCCATGGAGTCATCTCAATGCATTCCCGGCTTCCGGACAGAGCTCTCTCCATACAAAAACACTGGTCTGTGAGCAATAAAGTGCCCCTAGAAGGGAAAATTTAAGGGCAGTTGCTGGCGATACTCGGGGGATCTTCGCGTACTAATGAGCTATTACGGATACTAACAGCGCAGCTTAGATCTGCATAGGTCAGTGCTATTAGACAGAGTGAAAGATAGTCTAAATCTCGTTGTAGGCGATCACTCCAAGTCACGTTCTACGAAAAACTAAATGTGCTTCACATTGAAGAAAAAAAAAACAAAACATCAATTCAACATTATCAGCATTGAAATATTAACAAAGCTGGTTGCATTGTTGAATTAAAGTTTTCTATTTGTTAATCATATTATATTTATTCAAATGTTTTGTAAGTTTAAATTAGTTTGTTGTAATTTATATTCTATGAAATAGTTAAGATTCAAAAAATATATTATGAGTAATCTAATTAAATTTATTATGATAAATTTTTTTTACATTCTTTAGAAGTTTATGGCTCACAGTTAAAAACTTAATTAATGAACAAAAGAGGTAGGAATAATTTTAGTGTACAATATCAAAACAAAATCAAATAATATTTTAATTAGACAGTATCATATTGAAATTATTATATATTATTATTTTTAATGCTCCCCTTTTTTTCAGAAACGCAAACATATGCCAGCCTTCATTTGTATCAAAATGTGAGCGCAGTAAAATTACTGGATAAGGATATGCTCAGATACCAAGGAGTGTTAATCAAAACAAAGGCGAATCAACAAGTCTGAAAAATAAGAGAATTACATTATATAATGAATTTATATTCAACAATTTCTAAAATGAAATGTTAATCACAAAAAACTTGTTTTATTATATTAACAATAATAATAATAAAAGCTTTATATATATATAACATAAACATAAATAAATCTGTATTTATGCAATAGCATGTTACAGGGAGTTACCAGTTCTACAACCAAAAGTAAGTAAATACATAGTAGCAACGTAACATTTCAAACAAAACATAAGATACTACAGTTTCCAAAATAATAGTTCATATCAATAAATAAATAGTTAATAGTTCAATAAATCAAAAATAAATAAGATTAATGTACAACTAAAAATATTACAATACTTCTCTTGAAAAAAGAAAGAAATAATTACTTCTCAAAACAATCAAAATAAAACTTTCTTAATTTTAAAACATAAACAATGTAGTTAAAAACTTTGCTCATATGGTCATTGTCCTTGACCGACAAAATATTATAAATATTATCATTTTTTGTATTTAAGTCAGCATTTACAATATAATTTTGTATTAATGACTTTCTGTATCCACTGTAAGTAGGGCAAACAAAGAAAATATGATACAAAGATTCTTTTTCTTTTAGGTTACACATTTCACATCTACTAGTTGTGTCAATTACATACTTTTCCCCATTAAAATAAATTCTAACGAGGTTTATATTGGATAACCTGAATTGTGCTATTAATCTTTGTTGTTTGATTGGAGACTTAGTGGTAATATAAAAGGGTGTTTTTTCGGTGGACAACAAGCATCTGTAGACAGGGTTATATTTGGAGTTGAAGACTCGCTCGAAATCAACACATTTTAGGTGATTCGACCATCTTTCCAAAATATTCTTCTGTTGCTGTAGCAGCTGCTCAGCGTCAGAGAAGTTGGATAAGTTACCATACCCCAGCTTAGCCATTATTTTACTAAGATAAAGGAGCCAATGCTTTTTTATCGCCTCACAGTGTTTATAGATTTCCAAAAGCAAAATCTTGGGAAGTTCGTCATCGGACATAGAAAGTACCTTTGCCCACCAATTCAGTGTACGTTCTAGTATTGCAAGACGAATATCTTTACAACCAGTTTCACATCGAATAAAGTGGTTTTAAAGGGAAAGCGTATTAAAGGGAAGATTAAATAGGAACTTAAAGAATGAAATTTGAACCCTTTCAGCTACATTCAAATGTCCCAATGACCATAACTCTGAAGAATAGAGAACTGTGGCAGCTGCTATTCATTCGTAGAATCTGATTTTGGTTTACCATGAGTCTGGGATATATATATATATATATTGTAATGCTTTTTCTTTCTAAACTAGCTACTGCAACTAGTTTTAAGTGGGTTCATATAGATAAAATACTCTAAACTTCAATAAAGAAAACACTAATTTATTGCTATACACAATAAATTATTAAATACAACGCTTAATAATAATTATTTCACAGTTTAAACCACAAAAGTTCACTTTGTTCACTTTTGTACACTTTTCAGAAACTAATAACTTCGTTTGTAACTGGGTACTCTCTCAACTCTCTGTGGTCCCTCTATTTATACCGGTAGAGAACCTTCCAGACTTGTCTCAACTATTCTAGAAAGAACTATTCGCCAGCGCTTCCTGCGGCCACTAAGAGAACCTTAGGTACCTGTCTTCGCTCCTAGATAGCACCACTAGCTGCGTTAATAACGATGAATCGCATTTAGAAAAATAAAAACAAAATAAGCATAGTTTCTGGAGACACAAAGTATTATAATGAAAAGTTTTAAAGAGGAAAGGAAAAACAAAAAAACATGTTTATGAAATTACCTAATAAAATCTATTAAAAAATAAAATAAATAAACGGTCAATTTATGCTTAGCATACCTTGTATAGTTTATAAGCACTGAAGTTTAAAAAAAAATAGTTGGCAGTAGGGATTGTAAATTTACCGAATTACCTGTAAATGAAAATTAAAATACCGGTTTATCAGCAAATTTTTTTATAGAATAATACATATTTTGTATGTTTTTTTTTTGTAATAATACATAAATAATTTTTTAGAATAATACATATTTTGCACAATCTTAATGCATAATATTATAATCTTGTAATAAATATTTGTATTTAATTATTTTAAACAGTTGTTAGAAGTAAAAAATTTATTTAAGTTTCAAATTTTAATGTTATTTTACAATAATATTGCATTCATGTCCTGTATTCAAATATGGTGTATTCAAAATTGCTATTAATTTAAAAAATACGTGAAATATTTACATATTATTCTTTTTAAATATTTAAAAAGGAGATATTTACTTACTCTTTAAGAAAAATGTTGATTGTAAATATTTTAAACCTTTAATCATCTAAAAAAAAAACTACAGAGCACAAATCACATATGCTAACTATAGCTAGCGTTTTCTGTACGATTTACAGCGGCTCTCAAATCCAAGAAAGTTTAAATTAAAATTAAACAAAAAATATCTCACATAAAATTAATAATTAGGTATATTGTTGCTTACACTTACCTGTTTTTTTTTTTTTAAATTTTCAATGTCCCTTTAGCCCTTTTTGAATATCTATAAACACAATATTTTCTACATAAAAATTTCTAGTATGGATTTTTCATTTATTCCACTTTAAACTGGTGGTACTTTGGTTTATTCCACTCCAAACTGTCCTATGGGATTGTACTATGGAGCGGAGCGCCAGACGCTGTAACCACATTCAGATTGCAAAAGAAGGCAATTAGAATCATTTATAGAAAGCAACCAAGAGATAGTTGTAGAAAATTGTTCGAGACTCACAAAATAATGACACTGATCTCATTGTATATTTTTAAGTGTCTCTTTAATTTAAAAGGAAAGAAAAATATGGAATTAGAGGAGATAAACACTCTTACAATATCAGAAATAAAAATAATTTACACTTACCAGTGAGAAGATTGGCGAAGTTGGAGTTAGCTCCAAGTGCGATGAGTGTAAGATTATTTAACAAACTGCCGAGCGAAATAATGGGTCTGAAGATTGAACCATTTAAGAAAACTTTAAAACATTTCTTTAAGGAAAACAGTTTTTATAAAATAAATGAGTTTCTGGAAGAGAAGTGGGCGCTGGGACACTTCAGGATAGACTAAATACAGTGTTGGATATTGTTTATTTTTAGTGAGAACAAAGTGCAAACATCAGAGCAATGACTATTTGAACCAGCAAACTTATTGTTTATTATGACATACCTTATGTTACTTGTTATGTAATTTATTTAGGTAAAATAAAAAAAAAAAAAATAATAATTTACCGAATTACCGGTATTTTTGAAATTTACCGGTAAGTTTACCGAACGTTTTTTTTGTCAATTTATCGGTATATCCGTAAACCGGTAAACAATCCCTAGTTGGCACTTCTTCATATAATAAAGAAGCGTTTTTTTAAAAAAAAAAAAATCTAAACTGTAATTTTTTAATCTAAACATTATAATAGTAATTATAAAATTATTTTATCCCAAAATAAATTAGTTAATTTTTTTTTATTACTTTATTATTATTATTATTTTAATAATTTGGAATTCGACTGAAAGTATTGTAAATTTATATTGCCTGGTTTACAACCGCACTATTTAGCAAATTTGTAACCAAGTGTGATATAGTGCTAGACTGTATAAAGCATTAGCTTTTTTTTCTTCGACTATCTTCAAATTTATTTTTGTATGTTCGTTATTTTAACCCGAAAAGAAATTGATAGTTTCACTCCGTCCGATTAATTAAAACTTTTATTAATATTGCAAAAACTAAAAAAAAAAAAAGAAGAAACCTAGCTACAATGTATCGCCACTCATATTTTATGTATCTTTTGAGTATTCTGTCCACTATAATGATAAAAAAAGAAGATAAAAAATGTTCACCTAACTAGAAAAAAATGATGTAGGAATGAAATTCAGAAAATTTTCTTCTTTATTTGATATTTGATTTATTTCTTTTAATTACATTTTACTTAATTAATTTTTTGTTAGATTCATAAATAAGTAAAAAAAAATTAAAAACTTAATAATAATTCAGATAAACTGGTCATCAAAGAAGGTGCTTACCCCAAAAATAAAAAAACAGTTATCTAATTCTTCTCCTATAGGACAGCTTCAAATTGTCATAGAGAAAGACAGCGCCTCACAGAATAAGAAAAATAAGGTCGAAGAAGTAGTGAAAATAAAGCAGAACCAGAGCGATTCTCATATAGGCCTCGCTCTTCGTCTCTTGATTTAGTTGAGGAAGATCTGGGGCGCATGAAGAACACAGTATTATGAAAGCAATTATGTCATTCTGAAGAGGTGGATGTGTTGGCATATAATGTACACGGATAAAAAAGGTTTTATTCGATGGAAATTTCATATCATATGTAAAAAAATTTAATATTTTCATGCTATTCGAAACGTTTGTAGAGGAAAAAGATATTGGCATTTTCAACAAATCTTTTCCAGAATTTTACTTTGAAATGGATTCCAGCTACCAGAACTACCACACTTGGCAGAGCTCCAGGAGGTAGAGTCTAAGGTGTTAAAAGTGATAAATTTAATGTGGCTGTAAAATTTGTGCAATTATCAAATTCTGATGTAATAAAATTTCAACTTTACAATGATTGTATGTATATTGTGCCAATATATATAAGTTTTAGTGAATGGGATTATGAATTACAAATATTATCTGAATTGTTACATGAAAATAGCAACCTTAAATTTTGTTTAATGGAGGATTTTAATGGTAGGACTGGGGAGCTGCAAAAATTGACGAAAAAATGTTTGGGTCCACATCTAAAAATTAATTTTAGTAGAATGTCAAAAGATAGTGTGATTAATAAAAACGGTCGTAAATTGTTTTATTAGATGACTTTTGCTTGGTAATTCTCAATGGCCGAGTAAAGAATGATCTGGAAGGTGAATATACATTTGGTAGCCCTGATGGTGCTTCAGTTATGGATTATTGTTGTGTGGATATAAATATTATCTCCTCTATTTTAAATTTTTATATTGGTCACCAAACTTTTTCTGATCACCTGCCTATTGTGATGACTTGTAAAGTTGGCAGAATTAATGCCTCATTTAGTATTCTCTCATTAGATAGACTGGTGTGGCGAGAAAATGATAAAGAAAAATATAACAGTAAGCTAAATATATATGTGAGCTCAATAAAATTGTTAACAAATGATACAGATAGTAAAATTGATTGGTTCATAAAAGTTATAAAAAAAAAAAAAACAGCTAATTACAATCCAAATCAGAAACGTATTATGGTAGTGTATAAAAATAAGTGGTTTGATAAAGATTGTTGTAGTCTGCGTAAATTATCACTAAAATATATCTTAAAAGATTTCAAAAATATTTGGAAATAATAAATAGTATAAAAGTTTATGCAGAGTAAAGAAAATTCAATATTATGAGAATATGGTTGAGCAGATTAATAAGAGTAGAGATTTCTGGCGGGCTGTGAGGTCGGTTAATGGTTCCACACTTTATTCACACAATAATATATCTCCTGATGACTGGAGACACCACTTTTATAATTTATATAAAGCTACATTACCTTCTGAAAAAATTCAGTATTGTATGCCTTTGTATCTTTTAAATGAAGAACTGGATAAGCCATTCAGCATGGAGGAATTGGATCAAGTACTTCGTAAATCTAAGAATAATAAAGCACCAGAGTTAGATGGGGTCCCATATGAATACCTTAAAAATGCGCCTCCGAATTTCTTGGAATTTATTATTAATGTATTTAATGAAATTTACTATCACGTATGTATACCTTACAGCTTTCGAAACTCTATTATTTTCCCTCTTTTTAAAAATGGTGTCACTAATTACAGGGGTATATCATTCAATAATGTAATAGGTATACTACTAGAAAGATTTTCATGTTAGGCTAATTCCGGGGTGTTAAAGGAATTTCAGGCTGGTTTTAGAAGAATTATTCCGCAATTGATAATATATTTGCTATCATAAATATTGTTAAATTGAAATTGCCGGTCAAGAAACAAAAGGTGTATGCCTTTTTTGTAGATTTTTCGACAGCTTTTGGCACAGTAGATCGTCATGCATTTATTTTTAAGCTCCACAGTCTGGGACTCTCCTCCAAAATTACCAGGGTAATTGAATTATTATTGACGGATACTGTGGGTTCAGTGTGGTGTAAAGAAGGCAGAAGCATTGAATTTGATATTCGCTTATGACATTGTGGACTGTTTGGATGGCGGAGGTGTGCTGGTCAGCTCTGTTAGAATTAAAGTATTGGCTTATGCAGATGATGAGCTTCTGGCTTCTGAGCCTCAATCACTATAGATAATGATTAATTCTTTGAGTCGATATGTTAGTCTCTGGAATTTGAGGGTTAATATGGGTAAATCAAAAGTAATGATTTTTCAAGAATGGCAGAAAGCTGGCCAATAACGAGAAATGGTATTTTCAGAATCAGAAAATAGAGATTGTAAATAACTATAAGTACCTTGGTGTTATTGTTACTTCAAAGGTAAATTTTAATTTACATTTAAAAGAAAAAGTAAGTAAAGCCAAACTTGGGCTCGGCATGCAGTGGAGGCGTTTTAAGGAAAACAATAATTTGAACTTTGGTTCAAAAATACGAGTTTTTAATTCAGTTAGTCGTTGCATAGTTTGTTATGGGGCTCAGGTTTGGGGTGGTGTTTACTGTGAGGAAATAGAAACAGTTTTTCGTTATTTTATTAAAAAATTGTTCAGATTACCTATGTTTGTCCCGTCAGTTTTCATATATAATGAAAATAATTATATGCCAATTTTCACTCATACACTCAAAATACATCTTGACTATATTGTTTAAGTATTTAATAGGTCCAGCCATAGACTACCGTTAATTGTAGCGACTCAAGTCTTGAATAAGAACATTTTTTGGTCTCAAAATATAAATAACTTACTAAAAAAATTCGGCTCAAATGAAATAATAAGCTTAAACAATATAAATACATTTGATAGATGTTTCCGTTTTATATGTGATAAAGTCACAAATGAATTCAAAATTCAATTTAAAGTAAATGTAAAGAAATATGAGCTGTAACCGATTTATAGAGAGCTAAATTTTGTATTAGGTGCAAACCTTCTCTTAATTCTAATGTCCCATTCGATCAGATTAAATGGATAATGAAAGCTCGTGCTAGAATATTGAATTTAGGCCATCGGCCAGTTTTCTGACTGATGAACTAGAAAATTGTGAACTATGTGGCGATTCTATTTTGGATAGGTCTTATCACTGTTTGGCTGTTTGTAGTGACTTAGTGATCTTAGACTGAAATGGCTTGGAAGCCAATGCCTTTCGGTATCTGGCATTTTGGACTTCTTGAATGGTAGACACTGGCCTTTATATAAGTACAAAATGAACCATGCTTAACTTTCTTCTCGGCTTTTCGCTTGTTTTATTTTATGCTTTCCACCATCAACTAAATGCAGTGTTTTTCTTAAAAGTAGTTATTATATGATTTTCTATGTTTTCCTCTCATAATATTAGCACAAGACTCCACCAACGGTCTATTGACCAAGATACATGTCTTTATAAATCAATTTTTTATTTTATTTTTCATTTGCAAGGAAAGTTTTGTTTTTTATATTCTTTTTGGTCTATAATATTGTATATTGTTTATTGTCATTTTGTATATGTATTATGTATTCTTAATAAAGACACACACACAAAAAAAAATAATTCAGATGTAAAGTATAATTAATATAATAAACTTTTTAATAAGAAAATTGGAATAATGAATATATTAAAAATAATGATAATAATAATAATGCATTCTGTAATGGCAGTAACAAAATTTTTTATTGCTATCATAAAAGATATATGCCTTACCTAGAAAATAAAAATAAAAATTATTTATTATATATGGAAAAATTAGTTCTGTATGGGCATTTCTCCATTAACTGATACATAATCTGTATCAAATTCTGCTTCGGGATCTTTTGTCCAGTTGCCTGACTTATCCTTTATCCATCCTGATCTGAATTTAAAAAGTATCAAATTTATCTCAAAACATTAATACAAAACTTAATTGGAAATAATGACTTAAAAAAAATAATTTTTTTTGTGTGTGTGTGTGAGTGTACATAAATTTTCGAAGAACTAAGAGATTAATGTGAAAGTTTTTTTTTTCGACAGTTGACGGAAAATGAACTCTCGATATATTCCAAACAATACCGAACAATATTCCAATCAATATTCTCGAATATTCCAAACAATATACCGAATCCTTTTATTCGGATTTTATTATATAACGTCCATTGTCAATATTCTGAAACTCTCTTTCTTGCATTTTTTTTTTCTTTCAAATTTTCACAATGGAATATCAATCAACCATCTTAGTTCTTATCGTCATAGCAAGCTTCTTATCCTGAGAAAGCATAATTCTAAAAGAAAGTAATCAACCTATGACGGATTATTGTTTCAATAATTACTAACTCAATGTGTATTAATTTATTTACACAACTTGAGACTTTTGGATCATCTATATGTGTATAAACTAGGGATTGTATACCGGTTTACCAATTTACCGGTTAATCGATAAATTGACAAAAAAAAGGTCGGTAAATTTACCAATAAATTTCAAAAATTTACCGGTAATTCGGTAAATGAAAAATCCATACTAGAAATTTTTATGTAGAAAATATTGTGTTTATAGAAATTTAAAAAGGGCTAAAGGGACATTGAAAATAAAATAAAAACAGGTAAGTGTAAGCAACAATATGCCTAATTATTAATTTTATGTGAGATATTTTTTGTTTAATTTTAATTTAAACTTTCTTGGGTTTGAGAGCAGCTGTAAATCGTACAGAAAGCGTTAGTTACAGTTAGCATATGTGATTTGTGCTCTGCAGTTTTTTGAGATTTTTAAAGGTTTAAAATCTTTACAATCAACGTTTTTCTTAAAGAGTAAGTAAATATCTACTTTTTTAATATTTAAAAATAATAATATGTAAATATTTCACGTATTTGTTAAATTAATAGCAATTTTTAATACACCACATTATGACAGGACGTTAATGCAATATTATGGTAAAATAACATTAAAATTTGAACCTTAAATACATTTTTTACTTCTAACAACTGTTTAAAATGATTAAATACAAATATTTATTATAAGTCTAATATTATGCCTTAAGATTGGGCAAAATATGTATTATTCTAACAAGTTATTTATGTATTATTAAAAAAAAAACATACAAAATATGTATTATTCTAAAAAAAAAAAAAATACCGGTAATTTACCGGTAAACCGGTATTTTAATTTTCATTTACTGAATTACCGGCAATGAAAAAGTCGGTAAATTTACAATCTCTAGTAAAAACAGTGAAAACAAACTGCTTGTTTATTGTTAATTTTATTTATTTTGCACTGCAATCTTATCAGATTTTAGAATCTGAATTTTTACCAGATGAAAAACACTTGAGAGTCATTTACAGAAACCGTAATTCCGACCATATTGCAATGAGCTTCTTCAGGGTCGTTAAACCAATCAATTTGCTTTCAAGTCTAACGACCCTGAAAAAGCTCATTCAATATGGGCAAAACTTGGTTTCTAGCAAACCACTGACGCGGTCTCAACCCGGAAACTCCGATATTTTTCATGAAAATGGCCGCGGAAACCGGATATACATGTTTTGAGGAACCTGAAAGTAAGAAAAATCGTTTTTGTGAGAATGATGTTCTTTTTTAATTTAAGGCGCATCAACATCGATGGTCATTTGCACTCGAAGCCTTCTCAGTGCACTGCCGACCTCCGGACAGTGTTTACTAGTAGGGGCATATCAACAGAAAATGATTCAGACAAGTGTAGACGAAAGCCCTTACTTACCACAAGATGTTAAGAAAAATGGTATCTGTATTGCTTAGAGAGCTGAAAAACACACTATATTAGTAAAGCTAAAGCAAATAATGTTAAATCACTCTGGGCATCAATGGAGCTTGACTGGTAGAACATAGAATGTTTCGAAACTGCTCGAGAAAACGGTGGTGACGAACGTGAAATAAACTATTGTAAATGAAGACGATACTTAAGTAATGAACATGATGAACTAACAATTTCGTGAAGGAACTGCAACTATTATTACCCAAAGAATACCGTTAAAAAAGAAGTTTATAATCAAGGCATGATTATTTCATTGTTTTCAGTTATTTTGTGTCCAAAAAGATTTATTAAAACATTTTTTTTATATTGGACATGATTATTTAACTTACTTCCAAAAGTAGCTAAATAATTATACTTTATTTTCAAAACCAGCTAAATACTTGAAGGTTATTTCCAAAACATACTAAAGAACATCAGGTATATTATCCGTCGTAGCATGCACATGATTTTATTCCTGACCGGTTTCGGATTTTCAACAGTCGTCAGAGCAAATTCACCAAGTTCGTGTAGAGAATTTACTTCGACGTAATGTTTCTGTTACACTCACACTTGTTGGTTGTATATATGTAGGAAGGTTATAACACCACCACAAAAATTATGTTACTATGTGTGTGTGCTTAATGACAAAATGGAATTATTATAAATTATGATTAGACATTAGAAAATAATGTATAATAAATAGTATGTTTTGAAGAATACTTTATAACTAAATTTTAATAATGTTGTTAAGTATGCTTAGTGTTTTATCAAGTCATTTTTATTAGGGGGGGGGCGATAAGTTATTTCAGGAGTATACTGTACTAATAAGAATAGATAAAGTTTGAAGAAAGGCGATGCAAAGTTTATGGACAGTCAAAAGCTTGTACAAGTAATAAATAAATGTGAAATACAAGCAGAGTAATACTAGAAAATATGTAAGTAAATTGATATGTAAGAAGGTTGGCAGCAAACTGCAAATTGGAGATGATATTAAAATACAAAATAGAGGAAATCAAATGTATGCACTGTTATTTATCATGCTTATTTTGAATGATATTAATTTATGTTTAAATTACATTAAGAATATGTTGAGAGAGATGCGATGACATTTGTAAAGGTATTTTTAATAGGTAGGAGATTTTAAAACATATCATGCAAATAATCTGTATTTTAATCGGGGAAAGAAGAAAATTTGGTTCCACAGGTTAGAATTTAACAAAAGTGCATGTATCATGCATTTTTTTTTTTGGACACACACACACACACACACACATGTGTGTGCATTCATATATTTATGTATGTAATTGATTTATAATATGCATAGATGTCTTTTTATTGGTGGTATGTTTGTAATATAGTTAGGTGTGAGGAATGACCTTAAAGAGTGTGTCTGAGTTATAGTTTATTTGGTCATTCATTATGTTCTTGTAGATAGTCTTGTGTTTGTATATTTTCATTTTTTCTAGAATGTCCATTCGTCTTCCTTTTGTGCCTTGGTTTAATAGGACCATTGTTTTTTTTATACTTTGTGGTTCGTGGTTATTTTTTATAAGGTGGTTAGCATAAGTGGATTCGGTTTTGTTGTATTTGTATGAGCGTAGGTGTTGTTTAAACCTGTATTTCAGAGGTCTTCCGGTCTGGCCTACATACGTGCAATTGCATTCGGGGCAAGAGAGTTTTTATATACCACTTTTATCATGTAGGCTGGTTGTTTTTGTATGTGTGCATATTTTGTTTATAAGTTTATTGTTTGTTTTGAATGCTGTTCTCATTCCCTATGTATGTGAAAGTGGAAAATCGAAATCAGATTCGGATACAAACTTAATCAAAAAATAGTATGTAGGAAAGCAAACACTATATAAAATAAATAACATATAAATTGTAACACAACAGATTGATGATGGAGTTTTTTATAAATACTTGAAATGCCTCTGTAAAAAACTAAAACACATGAACTGCAAAATAAAAAATACAAAAATGGAGAACAAAATTGCCTTAAACAAAAAATTACTACAACCATATTACATACACCCATTAAAAATTATTTATTTTTTCGGCTATGTTCCACTTGAAATATATTTAATCAATAATTGAATAATTGAATTACTGACTTATTTATTAAAAACAAAACAAAAAAATCAAATGATATAAATTATTAGTTCATCTCTAAATCAGTTAATATGATTCAGTCTTATGATCAATAGTAAGCTAAGGTTTAGTAGCTAAATAGGATGAACTTTAAATTAAACGAACACAAGTTCGAGAGATGTTTTTTTGTTTTTTCATTTGATTGACACTTTTTTTTCGGAAAATTTATAATGACGTAGCAATTAAAATCTGATCAAATAATAAGGCTAAGGTTAGGTAAATATTGTCTTAATTAACTGGATAGGTGTCTATCTTAGGAGTAGGGTCATACAGGCTTCCCTTGGCGGGCACACCATGATAGTACAAGCGTGGAGAGGATGTCCTCAAGGGGGTTGTCTCTCACCAAAATTGTAGTGTGCCGTCATAGATGACCTTTTGGCTAGGATGAATTCATCGGGATTTTACGTGCAAGCATATGCCAATGATGGTGTTATAATGCCAATGATTTTATTGTTAGGGCGCCGTCTGTTCACTATCTCGGACTTAATGCAAAGCGCACTTAACATGGTATATTGTTGGACAAAGGATAAAGGTCTTCTCATAATCCTAATAAGACCCAGGTAATTCTACTTACTCATAGAAAGAAGATAGTAGGTTTTACACCTCCCAGGTTGCTAGGCCCTTCCATACAGGTTAGTAAATAGTGAAGTTCCTTGGAGTAGTACTCGACAGCAAATTGAACTGGTCGGAACAAGTTAAGACACAGCATCAAAAGGCAGTAATTTCCTTTTGGCAATGTCGAAGATTTGTAGGTAAGAACTGGGAGATCACTCCCAAGATGATGTTCTGGATTTATTGCATGGTTATTAAACCTAGGCTATTATTGGCTTTGATGTGGTGGCGTCGCATTGAGACACGATCCGCTAGACAGCTGCGGAGGATATCCAACGCTTGGCTTGTCTGGCAGTGACTGGTGCGTTTAGGACTTTGGAGACTTTGTTGGGAATTCCACCTCTTTTTGTGGGGGTGAACAACAAGGCAATGTAAGCCTGTTATAGAATTAAACGGCAGGTTTTGGCAGGGTAAGCAATATTGGTCATTCTACCGTCTATCGCGAATGCTTTTAAGGATTCCCACTACAGGTTTCCCTTATAGGGTGTTGAAGACTTTTGTCTTTGATCACTCCTACAGAGTTGTTGCCTTCTAGGGATAATTGGTTAACCCTGGGTCCGTCTCGGGTGATTCCTGAGAATTATCTCCGATGCTGTACTGACGGCTCCAAGATGGATGGTAGGACTGGTGCTGCCGTCTATTGTGATACGGAAGACCATTCGGTGGTGCCTCTTGGTGAGTGGCCACCGTTTTTCAGGCTAATTCTTTGTTGTATCTTGGATGGAAGTGAGCGTAACAGTAATTTAAAGGGTGTTTGTATCTGCTCGGACAGCCACGCTGCGTTGAAGGCGCTTGGTTCATATGTCTTCACTTCCAGATTGGTGTTGGAATGTTCTAAAAGACTGGAAGATCTTTCTTCACTGAAGGATGTGCTTCTGGCCATGGTTCCAGGTCATATGGGAATCTTTGGGAATGAGGAGGTGGATAGGTAGAAATAAATGGATGCCCAAAATGGAGAGTTTCAAGGGAATTAGTTAACCGGAAGTGAGCTTTTACTGAACGGATTTTTCAGTTTTCGTCGTATTTGATTTAATTTGGTACACAAACTATAAAATTTGTCAATTGTAATTTTGAGAACTGGAGTAAGAGAAAGTTGTGTGAGTGTTTCACACCAAATTTTTTTTTTTTTTTTTGAAATGTTTGAAATTGAACACTGGCTTCCATGTAATGTAGACATGTTGAGTTAAATTCACGACATAGTGATTTAATGAAATTATAAAATGATGAATTTAAACGTACTGGTATATTAAATATGTGGATGGGTCCGCAATGTTGACTAACATTTGGTATTTTATCCGACATAGCATGCATTTTGCTTTTATTCCTGACCGAGTTCAGATTTTCATCCTTATTTATGAAGTTCATCTAGAGTGAACATATGTACACTTCACGTTGAAACATATGTACATTGTACATATTTTATATTTGTATTCATAATAAAAAGTCTACTATATGTGCAAAACATATAGTTTATTTCAACGTGAAGGGACATTATACTTTTCCCTTCTCAAACAGAATGGAACCAATTGCACACTCCATTACGCCATTTGTGGATTTACAAAATCTTGGACTAAACCTCTACCGTTTTGCAACAAAACCATCGCCCATACTAGAGTAACCTTTACAGGGAACACCAGGACTCGACCCAAGATCCCAATTCTGACTCTATTATTTTATTTGTAGAGCTAGTGATAAAATTCTCCATTTCAGTCTCCGTTTATCTCCTCCGCTTACAATAAAAACGCAACTCTATGTGGAATAAACAATTTCTTTCAACGAGAAGAGGGACATTACAATATATTGTTTAATTAAAAAAAATCTGGTGTGAAACACTCACACAACTTTCACTTACTCCAGTTTTCAAAAATTGAAATTGACAAATATTAACGTTAGTATACCACATTTAATGAAATTCGTCATAGTTCGTCGAAAACTGAAAAACTGTTCAGTAAAAGCGCAATTTCGGTTTACTAATATCCTAAATACTCGTAATCTTTACCATTTATTTATTTCTAATTAATTTTGTTTGGATGGTAGAATTAAATATGTGGTATATTTTGTTTATAAGTTTATTGTTTGTTTTGAATGCTGTTCTCGTTCCCTATATATGTGAAAGTGGAGAATATGTTAGGTGTATTCATTAAAACTTGGAAATATATATTTATTCACTTGAATCCTTTAGTATTGTATCGAATTAATGATAAAATTTCTGATTTTAAAATAGCAAATCAAAAATATAGATAAATCTAAATCAACTACCATAGCACTTTAGAGAAAAACATAAACCCTCTCCTCCCCCAAAAACCCCCTTAAATGACATTATCAAGAGAAATGTTTCAAATAAAAGATGTAGCTCTTTATATGTATAGTACTCATACCTACTTTAAAGAAAATCGCTGGAGCCGTTTTCTAGAAAATACCAGAAAACTGAAAAACACAATTCAGGTAAAAACGCACTTCCGGTGATCTGATTTGTTTTCAAACTCGGAATTTCAACAGCATATTTAATTTTAATTAACATTATTTAGATGACAGAATTGTCTAATAAACTGAAATAGCATTTTAGAAGGAAACCCATAAGTGCCCTTAAAGGAATTTTCCCAGAGAAATGTTTCAAATAAAAGTTGTAGGTCCTTGTATTTGTAGTTGATATTACTAGTTTGAAGAAAATCTTCGGAGCTGTTTTTTGAGAAAATCGGAAAAAAGTAAAAGAAAACCAACTAGTAAAAGTGGTACTTCCGGTTTAGGAATTTTGACAGATAATCTATTGTCGGATCTCATGGTGATACCTAAACGGAATATCAAGTCTGAACTTTCTACGATTTTTTAGTTTTTGAGCTATGCTGTTCACATACACACACACACACACACACATACACACACACACAAACCATTTTCTAAAAACCCCTTTTTTGGACTCAGGAGACCTCAAAATGGATATTTCCGGTGAAAACTCGAAATCGAAAATTTGACACGATTACAATAATACTTCTTCCTCTTACTAAGAGAGTAAGAGAAAGTAAAAAGAAATTAAGTAAGTCTATAATTTATTCACTTGAACCTTTTAGTATTGGTATCGAATTGATGATAAAATTTTTGATTTTAAAATAACAAATCAAAAATATAGTTTAGAAATTGTTCCAAATTTAAATAAACCACAAAGTCAGCCATGTTACATTTCCTTTTTAAATTGTGCCTAGGCACAATGAATATTGTGGTCAAGTAGGTAGAAAGTACCTTTAAATTTTAATGAAAGTGGTTTATGTATTATGTACAATTTAATATAAATAATATATTTTATTAATAAATAAAAAAATAAAATCTACATCATAGAAATGATTTTTTTGTAGTGGGAGGAATTGTACTGTTATCTATTTGTTATCTCTGGGCTTTTTAATGTGCTACCAACTCAAGATTTCTTCAGTTTGGTAGAAATTCGCGATGTAAATAGATTAGCTTACTAGTTATAATTAAAACAAGTAGATAATTTGATGTAATTATTAAAAATTAAAAGTGATATTGGAGAGTATAACAAGTGTTCAGTAATACATCTGAACGTAATTAATGTAAGTATTAAATTTTTAATTCGTTAGAAGAAGGTATAAATAATTTTAATTCAATAAAATATTTTAATTAAAAAAGATCTTTTTAATTGGGAACTTCCTGTTTGAAAAGGTCTCATAGGATTTGTATTCAACCACATAGAAAAGGAAATAAATAAATCAAAAATATAAAAATAGTATGACATTTCATCATATGTAATAAGGAAAATAATACATAATTCTAAAACTATTAATAGTTATTAAAAATATATAACATTTTTAATAATTTTAGTAAAATTTAAAATTAATGAATTTCTTCTGCCTTTAAATTTAATCCCAACTCTATCGAGTTCAGTGTCAGTAAAAAGGCTGCTGAAACGTAGTTCTTCAAATTTATTAAAGATATCCACAGTAAGTGGTTGGATTTGTTAAGAGTTGCTCTTTAGACAAATTTTATGTTACTTTAATATTTCAGCCTTATTCCAGTTTCGATAATTTAATTATTATCTATTAAGATGGCTAGTAGGATTAAGGCTTATTAAAATTAAAGGATTAAATAGTAAAATTCCAGGAGAGCAATACTTTTATATTGTTAAAGATGATCTCATTATATTTGCAACCAGCTGTAACATCTTTGCCATAAACACTCTATTGAATAGGCTGAATAACTTTGGTGCAATAAAAATCAAAAGTCCTATATTCAGGGATAGTCCCAAGGTATATGGGTAACGACTTTTTCTCGGAAACTAAGATAGCTAGAAAAAAACTAAAAAATACATGTCCCCGTAGTTTTTTGTTAGAAATCCAAATTAATTTGCAAATTTGTTTTGGTGCTTCCAGGAGCGAGATACAGGCACCAACTTCATTTTTTCAAATGGGGAGGTGTGGTTTTTTTATTTAAGAAATAGATTCCTCTATTTTTTGTAAGAAAAATTTACTTGAACGGTTTTTTTCTTTGAGCGATATTTTACAAGTTATGAATGAAAACATGATTCCTATAAGAAATTTCAAAATGATATTATAACGGTTTTTTGATTGAATAAGAAGAAAAGTACTATTTTATTATAAATTTTACTCCTCATTAATTACAGATCTTGCTCGAACTGGCCTCCACCATTAGAGATGTATTTCTTTGGTCGTAAGGTACAATTGGCAGGAAAAAGCATGTGTATGCATCTCTAATGGTGGGGGCCAGTTCGAGCAAGATCTGTAATTAATGAGGAGTAAAATTTATAATAAAATAGTACTTTTCTTCTTATTCAATCAAAAAACCATTATAATATCATTTTGAAATTTCTTATAGGAATCATGTTTTCATTCATAATTTGTAAAATATCGCTCAAAGAAAAAAACCGTTCAAGTAAATTTTTCTTACAAAAAATAGAGGAATCTATTTCTTAAATAAAAACCACACCTTCCCATTTGAAAAAAATGAAGTTGGTGCCTGTATCTCGCTTCTGGAAGCACCAAAACAAATTTGCAAATTAAATTTGGTTTTCTAACAAAAAACTACGGGGACACGTATTTTTTAGTTTTTTTCTAGCTATCTTAGTTTCCGAGAAAAAGTCGTTATCCATATACCTTGGGACACCCTGTATGTAGGAACTTGTTGGGGAAGGCATTTTAAGAAAAAATATTATATGAACACGTGTCCTATTTCGACCAATTACAAAACTATGGCAGTATTTATATCTATTTACCAATGAAAAAAAAAAATCGTCAACAATGTTATTTAAAAACAAAACACTTACAGTCATCTGTAAACAATAATTTAGTACTAGTGGAGAATTTAGAGGAAAATGGAGTGCTTTAGTGCAGCTGAATATGCTGATATTATGTTTATTTATGCTTACTGCGATGGTAATGTTGCTCTTTATACATCAAATACAACGGAGATTTCTGAACAGACGTCAAACTTCCCCAAGGCCATACATTGCAGAGGCTTCAAAGGAACAACTGCTGTACTTAATAATGGTGGTAATTACCGGGGAGTTAATGTTCGCAATGAAAGCTGTTTTAGACAATCCCATAATAAGTACTAGAAACATTGCTAGGCAATTGCGCCTTTCGCCGAACTTTGTATTGCGGACACTAACTGAGAAGAACTGCATCCCTTTTAAGTCCATTGAGTTCAGACTTTACAACCAGAAGATTATGACCAATGTGTGGAGTTTTGCATTCGGATGCTACATATAGTTGCGGAAGATCCAGAGTTTTTGTCTAGTATTCTGTTGTACTGACAAAGCTCAATTTACGAGAGATAGTATCAATAACTACTATAATTATCATCTATGGTCGCTTTACTATTAATAACTGGGCTGGCATTTTCAATGCTCAGTTACTCAGTCTTACACAGTAGATTAAATTCCTGAAGATATGCGTCTTTTCTAAATGAAAGGCTAAATGATTTGTTAGAAAACACTTCATTCCTGATGCGGCAACAAATATGGCGCCATCAACACGATGGTGCCCCGGCACACTATGGAAGGCAAGTATCTGAATGACTAAATAGGCATTACTCTTTGCCTCCAAGCTCACTCGATTTAAATCCTCTTGATTTTTATCCTCTTGCTCACCTCAAGCAACTCATGTACACTGTTAAAATAAACACACGTGAACAAGAATAATCGAAAGAAAAATGGATGCTGTCAATGAAAAAATTCGTAACAATAATGCGATGGTACGTGTTTATGACTCTGTGATTCGCAAATGTCAAGCTTGCTTGCTTACTATTTCAAGAAGCACATTTTGAGCAAAAATTTTTTATGAGTCACAATTTTGCTTTTATAAAAAAAATGACCAATTGCTAACGATTTATTTTTGTTTTTCCTTAGTAAATAGGTATAAATGTATGTTTGTCCAAATAAAACTTTGTAGGGTTCTAGTTCTGTAATTGATCGAATTAGGGACCTATGTTCATATATCTTTTACAATATGGATTTCTAAAGTTCCTAAAGTTTTTTTACATTCGTTATAGATCACCCTGTATATTATTACAGAGACAGTGAGTGAGTGAGTAAGAACGAGAAAGTAATCCTAGAACTTCTTTAAAAATTAAGGAAATACATTGAACACAAACAAAAGACATTAAAAATATCGTTTATTTTGGAAAGTAAACTGATAAGAAAACTGTATTTATCAAAAAAAAAAGAAAGAAAAAAAAAGTTAGCTAGCTGTTCGAACCGAAAATCAAACACTCGAAAGCGGCCTCTACACGGTCAATAATATTGTCAATATCAGTATTGACAATATAACCATCAATACTCGTGCTAATCAGTTTCAATATTTCATTACCTTACACGATCAATATTATTGTCAATACTTTTGTCAATAACTGTGCTCATTAGTTACTACTTCTGCCACTAGGAGAGTGAATTTACGTGTTTGTACTCGTTATTTTGTTGGCTTTTTTTAACTTGAAAAATGAATAATCGTACAAAAGCTTGCGGAGCCATTATTTTGGCGTTTGGCACTACTCATAAAGTCCTTTAACCTATTATAATAGTATCGCTTTTGTTTTGTACAGGTTAGTTTCAACGTTGTATAAAACTATTGAACAGAGTATTGATGGAAATATTGGAGCCGCCCCTACACGGTCAATAATATTGTCAATATCCCCTCCAATTCTCAGTATTGATACACGAAAATCAGAAAATCTGAATTTTACTCAATACTCTTATCCAATACCGACCATCAATACAATTTTTTCACCTTACATGGTCAATATTATTGTCAATACTCTAAAGTATTGTCAATATTATTGACCGTGTAGAGGCCGCTGAAGATCGACAAAACAGATGCGGGAAATATGATGGTTAAGCCGAAACTTGATTTCCGATTATTCGATAAAAGCAGATAGGGATGAGGCTCAATATTAAGGCGTTAATACAAAGTATAATAGAAGAAAAAATTGCTCATCCTTTAGTTTAAAGAGATGCGATACGAAAGCATTGTAAGATAATGATGAAGGCTTAAAACTGCAACTGAAGATTTGAGTGAAATGTTCTGTGTGTGTGTAGAAAAATATGACTTAATGTAGCGGAAACTAAAAGAAGATAAAAGAGAAAGAAGCCAAAGAACATTAGTTGCGGTAAACTATCAAATATCAAGCAGAAGCGGTGGTGAATAATTAAGTGAAGTAGTTAAAGACGCGGATTGTAATAAAAGCGAGCCAAACAGTTACTATTTACAGATGCATAAAAGACGGAACTTCAGTCTGCACCAACTTTTGCAAAAAAAAATGTTATTAGAACCAACACAATTAAAAGAAATAATACGCAGGGAATAAGTGCTAAAAAAGTGATGTGACAATTAACTTGGGGATGGGTAGTGTCTATGTTTTCGTCTAAAGTGCTAAATTATAAATCTACCATAAAAAAATCATTATACAATTCTATCATCTAAATGATGATAATTAAAATTAAATACGTATTTTGCCAAAATTCTGAGTTTCAAGAAAATCGGTTGACCGGCATTTTTACTGAATAATTTTTCTCCATAAAAACGCCAACGAATTTAATTGAATTATTACAATAACTATGAATACACAAACCTCTCCCTTTTGGTAACTTTATTCCGATAAAGCTCATTTAAAGAAGTTTTCGGGAAGCGGAGGGGGAGGTGATGCTTTCTTCAAAAAAGTCTTTTTACAAAGTTTCAATTCTCCCCCATTGATATAAAATTGAAGACAACTAAAGATCTAGTAAAAATCCGGTGTGAAACACTCACACAAATTTCTCTTACTCCAGTTTTCAAAATTTTAATTGACAAATTTTTAGAGTTTATGTATTAATGTTGATGAAATTCGTTGGAGTTCGTCGCAAACAGTAAAAAAAGTGACTCAGTAAAAACGCACTTCCGGTTTACTAATTTTCTTAGATTTTCGGAATTTTATTTCTAATTAATTTTGTTTAGATGATAGAATTAATTGTATAATCAACCAAATAAAAGTTGTAGTTCTTTATATATGTAGTTCAATTTTTTTTGTTTAAAGAAAAATCGTTTGGAGCCGTTTTTGTGAAAAAAATACCAGTAAACTACTGAAAAATACATTTCAGTAAAAATGCACTTCCGGTTATCCGATTTTTTTTTCAAACTCAGAATTTCAACAACACATTTAATTCTAATTATTATTATTTAGATGACAGAATTGTATAATAAACTAAACTAGCACTTTAGAGGAAAACCTAACCCCATCCCTCGCCCAAAAGTGCCCTTAAATAAATTTTCCGAGAGAAATGTTTTAAATAAAAGTTGTAGCTCTTTGTATGTTTCGTTGATATATCAAGTTTGAAGAAAATTGTTGGAGCCATTTTCGAGAAAATCGCAAAAAAGTAAAAAAAAACAAAAAAACAAATAAGTAAAATGGTACTTCCGGTTGAGGAATTTTGACAAATAACGTACTGTCAGATCCTATGATGATACCTAAACGGAATATCAAGTTTCAACTTTCAGCGATTTTTCGTTTCTAAGCTATGCTGTTCACATACTTACATAAATACACACACACACACACACACACACACACACGCTCACACACACACACACACACACACACACACAGACGATTTGCTAAACAACACTTTTTTGGACTCAGGGGACCTCAAAACGGATATTTCCTGGTGAAAACTCGATATCGAAAATTTGACACGATTACACAATACTTCCTCTTACTAGGGAGTAAGAGAAAGTAAAAATTATAAGTTTTTGAAAATTTGTCAAAACAGTAGTAAGTCAAAACTGTAGTAATCAACAGTAAGAGAAAGTCATTTGAGTGTTTCAAACCAGATTTTTACTTTCTCTTTACTGCTAGTAAGAGGAAGTATTGTAATCGTGTCAAATTTTAGATATCGAGTTTTCATCGGAAATACCCGTTTTGAGGTCCCCTGAGTCCAAAAAAGTGTTGTTTAGCAAATCGTCTGTGTGTGTGTGTGTGTGTGTATATGTATGTGAACAGCATAGCTCAAAAATGAAAAAAACCGTAGAAAGTTGAAACTTGATATTCCGTTTAGATATCACCATGGGATCTGACAATACGTTATCTGTCAAAATTCTTCAACCGGAAGTACCACTTTACTAGTTAGTTTTTTACTTTTTTGCGATTTTCTCAATGATGGCTCCGACGATTTTTTTTTCAAACTTGGTATAGCAACTACACGTACAAAGAGCTACAACTTTTATTTAAAATATTTCTCCGGGAAAATTCATTTAAGGGCATTTTTTGGGGAGGTTTGGGGTTAGGTTTTCATCTAAAGTTCTATTTCAGTTTATCAGAGAATTCTATCATCTAAATAATGTTAATTAAAATTAAATATGTTGTTGAAATTCCGAGTTTGAAATAAATGGGATAACCGGAAATGCTTTTACTTTACCACTTTACTAAATGATTTTTTTTTTTTTCACTTTTTCAAGATTTTCTCTAAAATGGCTCCGACAATTTTCTTGAAACTTGAAATATAAACTAAACAAACAAAGATCTACAATTTTTATTTTAAACATCTCTCTCGGGAAAATTCATTTAAGGACATTTTTAGGATAGGGGTGGGGTTATATTTTTCTCTAAACTGCTATCATAGTTGATTATACAATTCTATTATCCAAACAAAATTAATTAGAAATAAACAGATGGCCAAAATTGAGAGTTCCAAGAAACTTAGTAAACCGGAAGTGCGCCTTTACTGAACCGTTTTTTCAGTTTTCGACAAATTTCATTAAATTTGATAAACTAACTATAAAATTTGTCAATTATAATTTTGAGAACTGGAGTAAGAGAAAGTTGTGTGAGTGTTTCACACCAGATTGTTTTTATTTTCTGAGCAAGTAGAAAATAATTAGCCTCCCTCTAAAAGCAGCTTCAGTCTTTATACAATATGTTTCTAAGTTATAGAATTCTCTTTAATTAGAATGATTAGCATTTATCTCTTTTGTTTGATTTATTTTTCTGGAAAAACTGATTTGTTAAGTGTTGGGACAGAGCGTGCTGCCATCTAATGACCATAAGCACAACTAAACGATTAATAAACGAGTTTTAAAAATTAAAATAATAGAAATTAGTATGAGATTTTTCTATTTAAAAATAGCTATGCTAAAGCTTGTAAAGTTTTGAATAAGTTGGAACACCAATATGGCTTGAACTTCAGAGATATTTTCCGTGATAGTCTGCTTCTTTTTTGTGGTCATCGCCCAGTTTAGGGCGTTCGTCCATCATCAGGATGCTTTTTGTCGGAACAGTTTGATAACATAGATTTGCACAGAACAAATTAAGGTTGATACAGTGGTCTTTAAATGTACATATAAGGGCCTAACTAGGTTAAGAGGGGTGATGGTAACTGAGTGGGAAAAAACACATGTATCGGTCATTAAAGGGTGTATATTGTACTCTTTAAAAATGGAAACATCCAACACGCGGGGTTGTGTGACTTAAACTACGCTCTTTGAATGGGATTTACTTTATAATTAATTATCCATACTATCTTACTATTATATTTATTTATTAATAACAGCGTAAAATAACACTGTGTCAGCCGTGGGCTATTCTGAAATAGTTACCGAACAAGAAATGATAAAATACGAGCTGAATGAACGTAATCTACGAGTATATATATAAAAATTCAGGATCCGTATGTTTGTGGCCGCAAAACTCGAAAAGTAGTCGATGGATTGACTTGAAAATTTTTTCACAATGTTGCATTTCTATATAAGAGGGTTTATATATACTTTTTATTCCCAAGTTCCCATGGAAATGGAAAATTCCGAGCGTTTCGCGAGTTTGGCAAAAATAGACAGACGCAAACGCGTTGCGATGGTGGCGCTCTCTTTAAATCTCTTTCTCAACTCCTTATAAGTACCTCTATTCCAAAGTTCCCACGGGAACGGTTGTTTGGGCGTGCAAACCATTGTATGAAGTAAGTGACTCACAAGAAGTCATTGGAAGCATTAGACCACACATTGAAAGACTTGCGAAATAATCAGGCTCCATTTGGTGGAGCATTGGTGTTACTATCTGGTAACTTCAGGCAAACGCTTCCAGTGATAACTCGCTCAACACCAGCTGATGAATTGCATGAAATATTCAGCTCTTTGGAGCACAGTAAAAAAAATTCATTTAACGACGAATATGAGAGTTCAACTTCAAAACGATCCAACACCTGCCATATTTTCAAGACAATTACTCGAACTCGGTAACGGCACTTCTCCTACAAATCCGGAAACGGGAAAAAACCACCTTCCCATCTAATTTCTGCAACATTTTACATTCAAAAGAAGAATTAGTAGGCAGGGTTTTCCAAAGCATCGAAACAAATTATCAAAATCAAGCATGGTTAAGCCTAAAAATCAGACTGAGCCACAGCGAAGCGTGGTCGGGTTAGCTAGTATAATAATATAGATACGCAAAAATAATATTTTGTTAAACAATCAATCCATATAAGCAGTTTGATTGATGATATCACAAACACATTTTGCATTTCACCTTTCATAATTACGAAAAAATTACTGACGTATTGATAGAAAACAAGTCAAAACAGATAAGTTATTGTTTAATCACTGAAACAGCTAATATGTTTTCTTCCAGGCTTCAGTTCACGACGTTTAACGTAATTGTTTTGTTTTAATTATCTAAAAACAACACAGGCCGAACCCCGTAAGATTTCCTTAAATAAGTCTGAATCAATGAACTGAGTTGGAAAACAACATATTGAAAACTGCGATTGAAATACTTAATATTCTTATCTATAATGCTTGTCATGATAAACATATTTAATTACATAATGTTTACAATATAAGATCAAAAATTAAGAACATTTTTTTTTGGCTATTCTCCACTTAATTGTATTGACTCAATAATTGAAAAAAAAAAAAATTACTGACGTATTGATAGAAAAAAAAATCAAAACAGAGAAGTTATTCTTTTATCTCTAAATCAGCTAATATGATTTAGTCTTATCATCAATAAGTTCTTAGGAGGCTAAAGAAAACATAGTTAAATATGATGACATTTTTAATTAAAACGATTAGAATTTGAAGAGGTGTCTATTTTTTTCCTGTTTGTTTCATTTGAGTTAAAATTTGTGGGGAAATTTATAATGACGTAAATTGGGAAGTAATTAAAAACTGATCTGAATAATAGGATAAAATTCTTTCTTTTTTTTTTCCTCATTTTATGAAATTCAAGTATTCTTTCCTTTCCGTAAATTGGTAAAAATTTTCATCCCTTTCTTATATTTCTAGAGTTTAAATTTCTCTTTTTGACTTTCTTTTCTTAAAACTGTTTTCTCTACAATCAATTAGTATTAAAAGTAAGTCTTGCTGGGATTTAACAGAAATAATGTGTGTACTTAGGTTTAGATTATGGTATGGGATTATTGCAGTGCGACTTGAAAGATCTATTGTGCCCCCCGCCCGGAGCCTTCTCAGTGCACTGCCTGCCTCCGAGCAGTGTTCTCTAGCTACAGACAACATTGCCCATCACCGTACAGTGAGCTGTAGAGGCTCCTAGGAAAAGAAAATCTAATGGCAGTATACTGGATTCCAAACCGGGAACTCCGCGTTTTCTAATCCAGCGCGCTACCACTGAGCTAATCCCTTCCTGCTCCCTTGGCCTACGCCAATTAAGTAGGGGGCGGAGACCCTAATTTGTGTACTCTCTATGTCCTTGTCTGTGAAGGGTTGAATTGTATGCAGTTTAAGTGTATTGTTCTAACTAAGTGCATGGAGTATTGAACTGACGTAACCCGTGGGATCGCTACTCCCCAAGTAACTGCATGCAACAGATACCCTTTTGCGGGCAATGTGTGCATTTAAAGAGAACCGCTGCATCATGGAATCATCCTTAATAGAGCCCCCTAAATCATAGAGTTATTCATAAGGAAGCTATGACACAAAAAATTTGAGTATCACTGCTTTATAAAATTATCAGAGAAAAACAGAGATGCCATCAACGATTACGTATGTTGCATAAAAAATGGCCAAGACATGCTGAAGATTGGTGAACACCCGAGATCGATTGATGGCAGCTAAGCCTCTGATGTTTTCGAGCATTATTGACACCATCTCACACAGAAGTAAAATATGAAATACTAAAAAAAACGTTATTTAAAAGAAAGTTATTAATAAAATGGTATGTTTTAATATTTAATTTCATAACACAGTACACAACAAATAAACGAACAATTGGTAAAAAAGATTAAAAAAATAGTTTCAACTAAGAAGAACGTAAAAATTAAAGAAATATATTTAAATGAACATATTTAATGACACCATACTAGAATTAGAAAGAAATTAATAAGAGAATAGAAAATTGTTTACGTGAAAGAAGGTATAAAAATTTAAAATATAACATTTTACAAAACTATTCCACTACCCATATACTAATCTTGTTTGAGGGAAGGGTTAGCTCAGTGGTTAGCGCGTTGGACTACCACGCGGAGGTCCCGGGTTCGAGTCCACTGCTACCTTAGATTTTTTTTTCCTAGGAGCCTCTACTATTCACTGCTCGGTGATGGTCAGTGTAGTCTGTAACGAGAGAACACTGTCCGGAGGCTGGTAATGCACTGTAAAGGCTCCGGGCGCCAATGACCATTGATGTTGACACGCCTAGAATTAAAAAAAAGAATTAAAAAAAAAAGTCTTGTTTGAACTAAGTTTGAAATTAGCTTTTGTATAATTTCTCAGATTACAATTGATATAAATTAGGCAGGGAATGATCTAATTATCAGAAGATTTCTTAATCATATAATTATTTATTTTTAAATTTAAGACGCATCAACATCTATGGTTACTGGCGCCCCGACAATGTTCTTTCGTTACAGACAACACTGTCCAATACCGGACCGTGAGCTGTAGAGGCTCCTATGAAGAAAAAAAAAATCTAAGGGCAGCACAGATGGACTCGAACCCGGTAACTCCGCATGGGAGTCCAGTACGCTAACCACTTAGCTATTCCCTTCCCTTAATCATATAATTGTTACCTAGCAAAATTTTTGCCTTGGAAATAAAATTTTGAACAATAATTTAAATTGACCTAGCTTGTATTAAACTTTAATAATGCGAAGAAAATTGTTTCTCTCTTCATTTATTTATTTGTTTATTTCTTATCTCAAATACCTACCACAAATCTCTCGATTAATTAATTTTTTTCATTTACATTTATCAATATTACATTCGATTATTATCTCTATTTATTAATATTTCCAACAAAATTATCGCATTATAAATTTTTTAATTGTTTTAATTATTAATTACTTAAAAATATTTTTGGTTGAATTGGTTTTTAAAATAAAATAATGTCGCACGCATATATGAAAGTGTTGTAACTGTAAATTTGTCACTAGTATAGAAAGTTGGAAAAAAATCCTACGAAACAATTAGGTAGAAACTTGTGGAAACCTGAAAAAATGGAATATAATTAAACAGGTATCAACTTGGTGCTTCGTGTGGTTTGTTATGTTTTGAGATATACATTCACTTACCGACACTCACTTAAAGAGAAAGATGGAATTTCTGGGAAAGAGGGAAATGGTTAAAGAGAGAGACAGAGCGAGAGAGAGAGAGCGCGAGCGAGAGAGAGAGATGCCAATCGTCTAAAAACATGTTTTCGTAATCAGAAAAGTTCATAATATGTATATTTCTGCAATTTTTGCTGCACAAAATCACTTTTCACTGCAGTCATTTTTACATTTACTTAATCTTTTTTTAAACTCTAGTATCTTTTCGTTAAATTTTCATTAGCAGTTACGTATTTTTTAATTCACATTTTTTTTTGCTGCACAAAATCACTTTTAACTGCAGTCATTTTACAGTTACACTATCGTTTTTTTAGACTCTAGTATCTTTTCGCTAAATTTTCATTAGCAGTTACGTATTTTTTGATTCACATTTTTTTTTGCTGCACAAAATCACTTTTAACTGCAGTCATTTTACAGTTACACTATCGTTTTTTTAGACTCTAGTATCTTTTCGTTAAATTTTCATTAGCAGTTACGTATTTTGTGCTTCACATTTTTTTTGCTGCACAAAATCACTTTTCACTGCAGTTATTATACATTTAGATTATCTTTTTTTAGACTCTAATATCTTCTCTGTAAATTTTCATTAGCCGTTACGTATTTTTTGATTCACATTTTTTTTTGCTGCACAAAATCACTTTTCACTGCAGTCATTTTTACATTTACTTAATCTTTTTTTAAACTCTAATATCTTTTCGTTAAATTTTTATTAGCAGTTACGTATTTTTTGATTCACATTTTTTTTTGCTGCACAAAATCACTTTTAACTGCAGTCATTTTTACATTTACTTAATCTTTTTTTAAACTCTAGTATCTTTTCGCTAAATTTTCATTAGCAGTTACGCATTTTTTGTTTCAGTTTATCATTAATCAAGGTAGGTCTGTTTTAAGTTCCACTGGAGCCTGGAGAGAGACGACTGGGTTACCCTTGAGTGCACCACTTGAGTCAGAGCATTCTCTCAAGGCCCTCTGTGTTTTTTAGACTTAGGAGTCCCGAATAAGACTCCTTTGGGTGAAGCTTGCAGATGTCACTCCTCTCCAAACATATATTAACAATTTTTTCAAAAAAATCAAACTGAAGTGATAGACCCCTCTATAACAAGTTTAATGAAACCCGTCCATGTTTTTATGGTGAAAGTCGCAGAAAACTGATAAAACACTACTGTCGTATTCACGGTCAACCGATTTTTCTTCAAACTCGTAAGTTTGGCAACATATTTTATTATAAATCAGTCGACTGGTATAAAGTTCGTTATTAAGTCTCACCAAATTTTTTATTAATGCAAAATTGTGGTACTAATATTGTGGATATATATAGTAGCTATAAACAGAATTTGGAATTCAATATTAACTGAATATACAGTAACTATAAACTTAATTTTTAATCCAGTATTAAAAAATATAGTATGGAACTTTGAAGCTGTAGAATTGTTTATTAATTGTCAATAAATCTTTGTAACCAGGCTTGTTTACAATATTGAACATAGTTTTAACCAATTTTTCTTATTTAATTTATTTTTAAATTTATGAACTTCATAACTATCGAATTATTACTGCTAAAGTTGTGGATACTAAAGTGACTGAGGGCCGGGCAAACAGCTGTATAATGGATATGCATCCTCAATACAATCTTCTTAATTACATAGATGACATTTATCGAAGGAATAATATATTCAACCCTTTCTTTACTGCTTGATCCCCAAACTTACTGTACTACAAGTTAAAAACTGAACTTAAATTTGTATACAGTCAGTGACTTTGCCAGCGATCATTTTATAGTTAGATTATATTAGATTCTGTGGGGATTTACTATTAAGCCTAGCCACAGCGACGCTTCACCCACCAATTAGAATTCTCCTCCAGTGCTGTCTGTGTAATTAGTCTTTAATCTTAATTAATCTTTAATTAGTGAAGAGAGACTCCTGGATGAAAGCTTGAAGGCACACCTACAACTTAGAGTACTCTCTCCAGCCCTGACTGTTTAATTAGAGAGAAAGACTCCTGGGTAAAGCTTGAAGGCGTCCTCTTCTTTCTGACAAAACCTGCAAAATATCAATAATAGTATTAGCTCCCTGTGCTTTTAAAAATTTATCATTCCAAGAGGACCTCAAAAAAGATACTCCCAGTGGAAACTCAGTTAATAAGCTGGTGACATCAAGCCTAATAGAGCCCGACCAGAATCTTAATATCATAAACCAGTACTTATTCCCTACTCTCACAAAGCGCCTCTCTTCAAACTGCGCCTCTCACAAAGCTCCCCCCCGCTGTATTAGACAGTCTGGACACCATGTTTCTTCGTAGCGTTAAAGTAATGATTGCCAACACAGCCACAGCAATGATGTATGCCCCACGCCGTTACCGAGGGCTTGGGTTACTTTGCTGCATCTGGGAAGCACCCCTTTGGCTATGGTCTTTGGCTCAGAAGTTAGCTAAAGTCGACGATTCTGTTTTCCAGTCTACCTTCGCGTTTAGCCATGAGTTTAAGGATTGTGCGGATAGGCTAGGCCTGGACAATGTCAATGTTGAGAAAGCCCAAAATTTAAGAAGCTTAAGGCAACGGTTAAGAGAATAGGCTTTTGCTGAGTGGGCAAGTTACAAATGGTAAAGCTACGGTGTCCAGCATTTTAGGGACACTACTGGCAACAAATTTGTTTGTGAAAAACAATTATTGTCAGGATCTGAGTGGACGAATGCACTGAAGTTGAGTTTTAATTATGCTTCACTCCGCGGTGTGCCGGACGTCGACAATCAGGCGATACGAGATGTTGGGCTCCTCTGCCGCAAATGCAGAAGAGAGACCGAAACATGTGCTGGGAAAATGCTCGAACAACATGCTCCTCGTCACGCGTCGACACCACAATGTCAAACGTAGGGTCATCGAATTATTAAAGGAAAAAGGGATATGCATGCTATGAGGAGGTCTAGTGTGTTGACAAGGACGGCGCCTCAAGATACGCAGATCTAGTCGCATTCGATAAAGACAGTCTATCTCTGTTAATTGTTGAACCTACGATTAGGGAAGAGAACAACGATCCAGACCAAGCCAAGCGGATCAATGAAGAAAACAGAGCGACTTATGAGAAGTGTTGTGGTGATTGGTTTCGCAGAGTTGGAAAGCATCAGAGATATTATCCGTGATCATCAACCGGTTTTGGGCGTTCGCCCATCATCAGGATGTTTTTGTTAAACAGTGTAATAACATAGACTTGCAGAGCAAATACAGTTGAAACACTGTAATTGTGAAAAAAAACAAAGTAAAACCAAAAATAAAAAACAAAAGTAGAAAGGTCAAAAGGAAGAAGGAAAGAAGAACCAAAAGAAAGAAAGAACAAAAGAAAAACAAAAGTAAAAAACAAAATGTAAAGAACAAAGTGTATCAACTGTATTTGCTCTGGCCAAGTCTATGTTATTAACATTTTTAACAAAAACATCGTGATAATGGGCGAACATCCGAAACCGGTCGATGACCACAAAAAGAAGCTGGCTATTACGGAAATATCTCTGATGAGAAGTGCATTAACCTTCTCTAAGAAAAGTTCCTACACGAATTTGGGAAAAAGGAACTTTGCAATTCACGAGCTATGCTTCGGCTCTCAGGCGAACAATACCGGTGTCTACTGCAGAATTTTTTTGATAAAGTCAGCATTGACAAAGGGAATCTGACCCAGCTGGCGGACCAAATTATCTTGGATTCCCTGGGAATCCTTTATAATCACATCTATGGGTCTTTAGTAAATCGGTTATTAAAATAGTTTCATTTAATGATCAATTAATCGAATTTGTATATGTTTAATTCTTTTTTTTCTTCTTGTTTGCACTATTTATTTTAGTTTTGTAACGTTTATTTTTTTATTTTTTTTTTTGAATTGTGATTGTCTCATGAAGATTGATCACTAATCTGTGTTTTTTAGCAACTCAATGAAACTGACCAGCCACATCGACTTGGTTTGTGGCTGTAATCTCAGAGTCGTCTGGTATATCCATACCAGATGTCTTCTCTAATAAAAATATTATTTATTCAATTACAATTTAACATTATTTACTTGTTGCAATGAACTATTTTTTTGCACATGTAAATATCAATAAAGTAAAAAAAAAAAAAAAAAAAAAAAAAAAAAAAAAAAAAAAAACGTATCGTTTTAATTCAATAATAATACAAAGTTGATAGAATTCATTTCGGCTCTTTTTAAGTGAAAAGTATTTAAAATTGGCATAAGTGATGGACAATATTATATTCTGTCAATATATCTTGAAATGTATAGATAACGAATTAAACGTTATATATAAAGAAAGCGCTTGTATATTTGACAAAATGTAAAGTGGCACTTTTACGCACTCGACAAGCGCAAACAAAATGACAACTAAAGGAACATTGTAAAATCACTTCATTTTTTTTTTTGTTTAAATTATTTTAAAGAAATGTAATATGGAACATTGACGCGACATTCTATTATTGCAATTTACACATTTATTATTGACAAATTCGCTTCAAATATAGAATTTCTATAAATTTTAACTGGTTTCAGGTACATATGTTTCGGATTTAGAAGGATTACAAAATGTTTACTTCCAATTAATTACTCGACATCGAAAATTTATTACTGTCGCAATAAAAAATAATATTACTGGCAGTAAGAAAGTACCATAGATACAGGGTGCCCGGGCTAAGTTGTCCACCCCATTTTTCTCGGTAATTATTGATGATGGAAAAAAAAAAATTCAAATCATAACCCTTATTTTTTGAGCATTATCTAATGATATTTATAAAAAAAAAAAAAAAAATCTGCTGCTGATAAGCAGGTAACAGAAACAAAAAAAATTTTTTTTTTTCAAATAGGAACCCCTATTTTTACTTTCCCTTTAGACTCCTAGTAAGAGGAAGTATTGTAATCGTGTCAAAATTTCGATATCCAGTTTTCACCGAAAATATCCGTTTTGAGGTTCCCTGAGTCCAAAAAAGTGGTTTTTAGCAAATGGTCTGTGTGTATGTATGTATGTATGTGAACAGCATAGCTCAAAGACGAAAAACCATAGAAAGTTGAAACTTGATATTCCGTTTAGATATCACCATGGGATCTAACAGTACGTTATCTGTCAAAATTTCTCAACCGGAAATACCACTAGTTGGTTTTTATACGTTTTTGCAATTTTCTCAAAAATGGCTCCGACAGATTTTCTTTAAACTTAATATATCAACTACAAATACAAAGAGCTACAACTTTTATTTAAAATATTTCTCAGGGAAAATTCATTTAAGGGCACTTACGGGGTGGGGTGGGGTTAGGGTTTTTATCTAAAGTGCTATTTCAGTTTATTAGACAATTCTGTCTTCTTAATAATGTTAAATTAGAATTAAATATGTTGCAGGAAATTCCGAGTTTGGAAAAAAATCGGATAACCGGAAAAGTGCGTTTATTTTAACACTTTACTAAATGATTTTTTTCACTTTTTCGCGATTTTCTCAAAAATGGCTCCGACGATTTTCTTGAATCATCTTGTATAAACCAAAACCATGCAATGATCTACATCTTTTATTTAAAACATTTCTCTGGGAAAATTCATTTAAGGGCACTTTTAAGGAAGGGATGGGGTTACAGCTTCCTCTAAATTGCTGTACAGTTGCCTCTAAACAGGTATGGATAAACGCATAAGAGTTCGTCCAAAGGGCAAAAACAAAAACGCAAGATGAATGTTTACACAAATGCTCACTTGTTTACTGTTTTAATTCCATAAGTTTTAAATAATGCCTTGTTTTTAAAATACTTTCAGTCTACCTCAAACTTCCATTCGTTCCGGCAAGATGAACCGTCCATATTCGACAAAAAGAAAAAACTGTACGACATTTGATGTACATTTTTGTTAATGCTGTCATCAAGCTTAAATAGCTGCAAGGGTTTATCAGGAGAGATTTTCTGAACAAAGACACCCAAGCCGGAAAACGATTGCTCGTATTGCTGCAACGTTCCGCCTGTTTGGCAGTGTCATTCGCCAAGGGCCAAGAAATAGGGTTAGGAATGTTCATACTTTCGATACTGGGCTTGATGTACTACTGTATGTGCAGGAGAATCCTAACACTTTAGGTCGAAATGCGGCTAGAGTTCTAGGAATTAGTAAAACTGTCGTGTGAGAAATATTTCAGCACGATCAAATAAGCCATTTAGGTACCACATTGGATAAAAAGCGCCGACTTACTTTTTTGGCTCATATTAGTGTATTAACGGAGGAAATTCTAAATTTTCTATCTTTTATTTTATGGACCGACGAGGCAAAAAGACAGGAAGCCATTTTGTTTTTTAAGATCCAGCAGTCAGCGGTAAAAAAAGTATTTTTTTGTTCGAAAATTTATAACTTGGGAATAACAAAAGCAATTTTAATTTTTCAAAAACCATTTTTCTCACAAAAAAAAGTACTTTTAGAATTTATAATAAAAAATAGGGATTTCTATTTGAAAAAAAAATTTGTTTCTATAACCTGCATATCAACAGCAGAATTTTTTTTTTTTATAATATCATTAGATACTACTCAAAAAGTAAAGGGAGTTATGATTTGAAATTTTTTTCCCAACATCAATAATTACCGAGAAAAAGGGACAACTTAGCCCGGGCACCATGTATAAAAACAACTCGGAGATTTTGGCCACGGCTAGACGGATTTTGACGCACTTATGCATTTGCGTTAAATAACGCAAGAAATATGGACTGCGTTGATAGTAGGGGAAGTGGCTAGACTCTACTGAAATTATCGTACGAAGTAGTTACAGACACGCGTTCTCAAGGTCATAACGCAGAAGGATGAATCGGAGCCCATACTTCATCGAGTAATAACGCAGTGTGACTGGCTGGCGGGTGAAAAACAACGCAACGGAGGTTGCCGTTCTATTTCTATAGCTCCCTTGTACTCGCTTTTGAATTTTGCTATATTTTATATAACCTATTATTTTGGTGCATTGTTTATACAACATGGATTATTACATTGACAGTGAACTATTAATTGTTGATGTAGAAAAGCACAGATGTTTATATGATCCCTCTGATACGGAGTTTAAAAATCGAAACAAAAAAATAGACTCGTGGCTAAGTGTGTGTGAAGCTGTCATTGGAGATTCCTGGAAAAATAGAAATGAAGGAGAGAAAACTCAAATAGGTAAGTAATTGCACACATATTTTAATGTTAGTGATACATAATAATAATAAAACATCGTCGTCTTAGAACCATTAACGAAATAAATACTTCCGATGTAATGCTTAACTGTGCCAGACATTTTGAAAATGTATTTCTGCAAAATTACTTTTGGAATGACACGTTCTCTACTCATGGACTGATGGAACTAGTGTACTACGTTAAAAATCGATCATGTAGCCGGTCCGTTGGAAACCTACTTCATTTAACGCGTTAATAATTGCGTTATTTATTGGACAGTCTAGCCAGAGCTTCACGTCATAAAACGTTCCGTTAATTTCTGTAAGAAAGCCTTCGTTAAAATCCATCCGTCTAGCCATAGTCTTAAAGTATCACTTAAAGAATGTTGTCTAATAAAAACAGGAGGGTAATAGTTAGGTTATAGAAAGTTAGATTAGGTTAAACATTGTTGTATTACAATGTTTTCTGTTACTTAATTTATTGTTATATTTGATTGCGTAAATGAATTTATTAATTTAAAAAAAATATTAATTTCTTAATAATTATAAATTATTTAATATATTTCAGCAATTATTCCAAACCTTGAATTTATTTTAATTGAATGGCAACATTGTTAATCTTTCGGATTAAACAACATTTTTTTTACTCACAAGAGATTAAAAGTACTACGGTTTGTCTTTCTTTTTTTTTATTTATTTAGAAATTTACAATCTGAATTACATATATACAATGAGTAAATAAGATGTTGAAAAAATGAAACTGTAGTCTGTGAGAAACTACCCAGTGGTAGCACTCTCTATGGGATACCAATAGCACTGATCAGTCCCGAAGGACATCTCCGGGCCACTGGCTATTCAAACGGCGAGGTGGATTGTCAGGGATGGTATTGGAGGCTAGAGATTGCACAAAGGGATTAGAGCAAAGGGAGAGAGGTAGTATAGAGTTTATGATATTTTGTTTTGGCAAGTTGTTGTACGAAAGGGATTGAGGTCATTATGGAGCGTAAGGTTTGAGACACAGAAAGAAGCATCAACTATCTGTCAAAGTAGCTTAGATTGGAATGTCTGAATGGTTCGTAAGTTTGTAAGTTTAGCTGAGCCCCCCAATTCAAATCCGTAAGTCCAAATTGGTTTGATTATACAAATATATATCAGTCTTTTGATTTTTGTAGGTAATTTGGATCGTCTTCCGTTAAGTCTGCAAAGGAGTTTGGCCCTTTTAGTCAGTGCTTGTCTTTTAAGTCTTATGTGTGGGTTCCACGTGAATCTTTTGTCAATGAAGAGCCCAAGGTAGCGCACCAGGCCTGTTACAGGAAGAGGATTGTGGTTGAAGAAGACAGGAGGACAGGAAACTCACCGGAGAGTGAATATGGCAGGTTGGCATTTTTGTGGGTTCATTTTAATTCGCCACTTTCTTGCCCATGATTATATGATATTTAAATGGGTCTGTAAAATGTGAGAAGCTGATGTAAGGCCTGCACTTGTAGCGAGTATTGCTGTATCGTCTGCATATGTACAAAGTAGTGTGGATGGATTTGTAGGTATGTCTGATGTATACACTGTATAGAGGACGGGACCAAGTATAACCCCCTGTGGCACCCCTGCCCTTACTGATAAAAAAGAAGAGACTGCTGTGCCACGACAAACCTTCAGAATGAGAAAATAGGTAGAGGGAATACACTTTTTCATTTGTAAATTGAACCAGGATGCCACACGCGATCAAAAGCCTGGGTAACATCTATAAATGCCTCTGTGCAATACTGCTTTCTCTCCAGAGCTGAAGCGATCTCATCTACTACCCTGTGACACTGTTGAATTGTGCTATGTTTCCTTCTGAAGCCGAACTGGTGGTTAGGCACAACTCCAAGCTTCGCAAATATGGGGCTGATGCGCTTTAGAAGTAGTTTTTCAAGAACTTTCCCTAATGTCGGAACCAAGCTGATTGGTCTATAGGAGGAAGGAAGGTGTGCGGGTTTCCCAGGTTTCGGGATTCCACGGAATACTTCCACAATAGTGGAAAGAATTGTTGTACGAAGGACAGAATTGTATATATATATATAGGTTAGGTATATAAAAGTTATTCTTGGAAGATGATGAAGAATTTCAGAAGTTATAGGATCCTAGCGACGAGACCACTGACTTTTAATAGAATAATATACAAATTATTGGTTTGTTGGAAAAAAAGAATTAAGTAAATTAATTATTTAATCATTAAAAAGTTAATAAGTTATAAGAAATTATTTTTGAACCATATGTCCAAATTTAGAAATGTTAGATTAAAAAAAAAGAATGTAAAGAGTTTTTAATTATAAAAATAGTAATTTTTTTGTTTAATTCAATAATAAATTAGCAATAATTAGTTAGATTAATAAGATTATAAACTTAAATTGATAAGAATTAAAAAAAATAAAAATATTTGTTCACAAAAGATAATAAATTTATTCAACTACCATTATCGTTTGCAAATAATACTAATCTGTTAAGTACTTTATAAAGATAAGATATTAATATTTGAAGAAGTAATGAACATATAAATATTATGTAATAAAAAAAAAAAATACAATGAATTTTTTTATTTAATAAAACAATTTGATTGTAGTATTTATAGAGTATTGTAACGGATTTTTATAGTAGTGAATTTAATTTCGTTCTATCCAGCGAGGTTGTTCAATCTATATATGTGTATTTATATCAATTGGTTCATATCCAATGAGTTGCCTTTCTTCTTCTACTTCTATTGGCGTAACAGGCGCATGTAGCTGCCTTTGGCCTCCTCGACAATCGCCAACCATCTCACTCTATACTGGGCGTGCGTCACACTTATGTTTAACTTTCTTATTTCTCTCCGCACGCTGTCTTTCACCATCTATTCTTGGGACGTCCCCTTGGCCTTACTCCATCAGGTGATTCCTCCTCGTATATCTTTTTTGCAATTCTGCAGTCTTCCATGCTCAGGAGGTGTCCAAGCCATCTCAGCCGCTAAATTCTTATCTGCTCTGACAGGTTTACATCTTTGTAAAGATCATATAATTCCTTATTTTTCCTTCTACGCCAGACGCCGTTCTCACATATTCCTCCAAATATTCGTCTCAACACTTTTCGCTCAAAACGGTCCAACAGATTTGCTGACGAATTCTTGAGCGTCCATGTTTCAGAGGCGTAAGCGACGACTGGCCTTATAAGGGTTTTGTAGAGCTTTATCTTGGAGGAGCGGCTTAGGAGCCGGATTTTCAGGACTCTGGCAAGCGCAAAATACGCCTTATTCCCAGCAAGGATCCTCTTCCTAAACTCCTCATTCTCTTCCACATTTTCGTTTATTGCAGATCCGAGGTATTGGAAGCTGTTTACTGCTTCAAAGAGGTAGTCACCAACTACGTAATGTTGCGGGCGATGGACTGGCACTTTTCTCCTCAGCAAGAAGACCTTTATCTTATTTTCGTTGACAAAGAGGACCATCCTCCTTACTTCATTATCTAGTTTTTCAAATGCCTCCTTCATACTCAAACACGAGCTTCCCATAATGACAATGTCATCTGCATACGCGAGAACTTGGGTTGCCTTTAGCAATTAAATTGATTTTGACAACGGTTTTCTCGTTTAGATTAATTGAGCATTAAAGTAACAAGCTCTCACAGTTGCAAGGTCACACATATTTTGTCACTCCGTTAACAAATATAGTCTCTTTTATTTTGACTAATTTTATAAAATCAAGGTTTACTAAATATAATTATTTACTTTTACTTAAGGCTAAATAGAGAATGATGTGGTCGTGTAAAATTTTTAAATTAAATGTTCACAGAAAATATAATATATTTTGAGGTGTGTGTGTATGTCTGTATGTATAGGAGTGTTATCAAAATATGTTAAAAATGAAAAATCGTAGGAAGGTCATGTTTGGCATTCAGTTTGTATATCATTACTAAACCATACTTCGTATATTATCTAAACATATAAAGGCCTATTACTTCTGAATATGTGGTTGGATAACATCTAGATATTAAGAGTGTATTTATGATTTTTTCCTTGTATGTCAGAATGAATAATATTTGATTTATTAACATTATAAAAATATATTATTAAATCAACATAAAAGGGCAAGTTTTCTTTTGATAATACAGTAATATATCACTCTAGACTATAACATATCAATCTTTCAATGTATATTCCTTACCAATAAATTATTTTTAAGTAGATTTGATATTTTTTATGGGTTTAAATAAACAACAAAAAGAAGATTAGATATATAATAATGTCGCGGGCAATATGAGGTTCATAAAAAGTTAGTATATTAAAATATAACTTCCTTGTTGGCATTACAGCCCATGCTGGGCCATAGCCTCCTAAAGTAATCTTCTCCACTCGTCTGTTCCATCTAACTTCACCTTCACTTTCCCAATTCTTTGAAGTCTTACTCAGCATCCTCCAGACACCTCAAGCGAGTCTTGCTCTCATTCTCTGTCCTCCAGAATGGTCAGTGAACAGCCTTTTGGGGATTCTATTCTATTGTTTCCTCCTCAGGTGAACATGCCATTTTAGTGTCCCGCGCTTAACCATTCCCTCATGTTCTGCTTTCCATACAATTCCTTTTTTTCCTGATTAGAACAAAATCAATCTTCATCTTTCATTCGTTACACTGTCTTAGAGAGCAAGAATTTTTACACTATTCACTCTGATCTCACGCGATGTCCTCACGCGTCGGTCTAGTGGCTAGCGCACTCGCCTTTCGTGCAAGAATTCAGCGTTAGATTCCAATGAGGGCAAAGTTGGTGATGACCCAGCATCGTGATAAAAAGTGGGAAGCTACGTTCTTCCCGTATACCCCTTTTTCCTCTTGGTACTGAGGGGGATCTTTAAACCCTCTTGGGGTTTAACGGTCCCCCATTGCAAGCAACGGGATCGTTTAACAAGAAGGGGATGTCACTACCATGGAAGAACTTTTAGTGCAATCCCGGCCATAGCAGAAGTGCCAAACCCCAAGAAGTGTTGCTGTATTATGATTTTATCCATAATAGTATGCTTCATTTTCTTGGTTCTGACCAGTTTTGGATTTTCATCCTTTGACAGGAGAAGGATTATAATCAATTCGTGTAGAGAGATGACCTTAAACTATAGGTTTATATCACAAATAGGGTTGCCAGGTGAAAAATGTAAATATATTGATTAAGATTTCAAAAATATATCATTTAGGAAAGAAATATACCACATTTTTTTGAAAACTGTATTAAATAAAAACCAACTTAAATCTTTCAAAATTTGTTAATTTATAACAAAAAAAATCTGGTGTGCAACATTCTCACAACTTTCCCCTACTCCAGTTCTCAAAATTATAAGACAAATTATAGTTTGCGTACCAAATTTAAGGAAATTCGTCGAAAACTGAAAAACCTGTTCAGAACTAAAAGCGCACTTGAGGGTTTACTAGCTTTCTTGAAACTCGGAATTTTGGCCGTCTATTTATTTCTAATTAATTTTAGTTAGATGATAGAATTGTATTGCACTTTAGAGAAAAACATACAACTTCCCTTAAATGAAAGGGAATTTTGTATGTTTTTTAAGAAAATCGTCGGAGCCATTTTTGAGAAAATCGTGAAAAACAGAAAAAATCATTTAGTAAAGTAGTAAAGTAAACGCACTTCCGGTTATCCGATTATATTTCAAACTCGGAATTTCAACAACATATTCGATTCTAATTAATATTATTTAGATGACAGAAATATCTAATAAACTGAATTTTTAAGGGTGGCACTTTAGATGAAAACCTAACCCCAACCCTCCCCTATGGGAGTTATGACTGCCCTTAAAGGAATTTTCCCAGAGAAATGTTTCAAATAAAATTTGCAGCTCTTTGTATGTGTAGTTGATTTACCAAGTTAGAAGAAAATTGTCAGAGCCATTTTTGAGGGAAACGCCAAAAAGTAAAAAAAAAAAAAACTAGTAAAGTGGTACTTCCGGTTGAGGAATTTGGCAGATAACTTACTGTCAGATACCATGATGATACTTAAACGGAATATCAAGTTTCATCTTTCTACGATTTTTCGTTTTTGAGCTATGCTGTTCACATACACACACACACACACAGAGAACATTTGCTAGAAACCACTTTTTTGGACTAAGGAGATCTCAAAACGGATATTTCCAGTGAAAACGCGATATCGAAAATTTGACACGATTACAATACTTGCTCTTACTAAGGATTAACAGAGAGTAATAAATGAACATAACAGCTGAGACCATTAATTCTTAGACGTCAATGTCATATGATTGTCAGTTGGTGTAGAGCACCGCTTAAGTATTTGTAACCTAAATTTTTAGTTTTGTCATTTTTGACACTTGGCAAGAGCGGGACTGGCGGAATGCGTTGTCGCAAGCTAGGTGCGCACCATAACGAGACTCCTATCAACCAATCAGCATTCAATACTTGTAGACACTGATTGTGTGGCGCGAGATGAGCGTGCTAATGCAAATTATTATTGTTATCATCGCTGCTGTAATGTGATAGCAAGAAGAAAAAAGATATAATTTTTAGATAAATTATAAGTCTAAAAATTATAACTAGTGGTTCCAGCCAGCCGCTATCTGCAGGTCAAGAACCGCGGCAAACAAAAACCCTTTCAAACAAGGGTCAATACACAGCCAAAGAAACGCCGCTAAACCCTTTCAAACAGGGGTCATTATACGGTCAATGTACAGAGGCCACCTGGCCTGTATACCCTTCATACAAGGGTCAGTGAACACTCAAAGGCCACCTGGCTACCATCTATTAACAAACAGTCTTTGTTAACCACCGACTGGCCACCATCTGTCGCCACCCTGGTCACCGACCTATCTAGGATCAACATACTGCAAGAGATGTCTTAGTGTGGCACGTACTTACACACCAGCCAATGTGTGAGTGATACCAATATAAACTTCGCACCACTGGAGGAGGGGATTGGTTACAGATCAGTGTTCTATCAGTTACGAGTATTCAACTCAGACAGCAGTTCACGTCAGTTCAAGCAGTTAAGTTTCACACATCGCGAGCGCGTCCCTATTCAAGGTTTAAACATTACATCTTTAATATTTATTAATCATTTCATAATTCATTTATAGTTGTGCATCTTAGTTCATCTAATTTCAAACACTTTAAATTAATTGTTAAAATATAGTCTATTTTCGTAATTCAGTTGTTCGTATTTCGAGTAACAACTCTCTAACTAAATCACCTATTCATCACTACAACTCCCTATTCAAGACATCTGATTCCAATACACAGTGCTCGGATAAATATATCATTTTTGGACATATATTTAAAGTCTAATATCATACATCAATAAGAACAAAATATACCAGGGTGATATTAAATATATTCGATCTGGCAACCCTAATCACAAACAATACTAGTTGATTGTTTGTGGGAAGTTTATAAGGTTATAGAAGCACCTAGAAATAGTACTTCTACTTCTTTCTGCGATTCACACACTTCTATAACCTTATAACCTCCACACAATCAACCAGTGGCGTTTGTGATATAAACATAAAGGTTAAGTCATCTTTCTTACACGAACTGATTACAAACTTTATTCTGACGATGGATGAAAATCCGAAACCGGCCAGAACCAACAAAATGATCCATGCTAATGACGGATAAAATCTTAGAGCCTATTACTTTTATTTGAGATAATTTTTCTAGAAAAGTAGATTTTGTATAAAACGTTAAACTATTCCATAAAGTACCACTTCAGTATATTGTATGGTTCTACCGCTTATATAATATTATGATGCATTGTTAGAATTCCAAATTTGAATAAAATCGGCTAATCGGCTAAGTGCATTTTTGGCGTATGGTTATTAGGATATTTATTAATTTTTCTCGAGAACTTTAAAAATTATTAATAAAAGTTTTCCGTCTCCTTTCAAAGGGACATATTTTATTTAAAATTCAACTTTTTGCAGTTTCCACAATTTTCCTTAAAATTTGGTAGTAATCCCTAATACAATACCCTCAGAATCCTTGCTACAATAATTAATTTTCTCGGGAAAAATTATCAAATACCAGGTTGTCAAATACTAGTTTATGTCAATTAAATAACCCTGATCTTTGGAGCCAGGTAATGAGTGGTTTTGTTTATATAATTTTTATCAATGTTTACTTTAACTAATCTTTTATTCAATTATATACGCAAAAGTCTTTATCTATTATCTGCTATTATTAATCTGCAAATAAAGTGTTGGATGAAAAAAATTGAGATTCCATGGTCTTCTGTGATATTATTGGAAAAAGGTCTGAGATCAAAGTCGGCAGCCGAACAAATTTATACAATGGAAGGAGAGGGAGTTTTTTGTTTGAATATTTCAAAAATGGGGGATACCAGCCTTTTTGATGAGCCAAGAATGATAAGAGTTCAATCTTTCAGTTGTCGATGTTGAAGAATTGCTAGAATATAGTGAAACAGGACCACCTCGAGGATTATGGATGCCTTCTCAGAAAGATGGATGTCTGAAATTTAAGACAAAGATCAAATCCTCATGAAGTGTCAGAATGCCAAATCAAACTGGATAGATCTCAATGGATGCAAAAATTTACTCGAAAATAAAAAAAAAATAAAAAGATGACCATTTTGGAAAAGGATAATTACAAGTGATGAACAGTGAATATTTTTAGAAAATCCAAATAAATGTAAGCAGTGGATATCACAAGGCTATGCACCCAAGCAGAGGTTAGCCAAATTCGATTTGGGAAAAAATATCTTGCTTTGCGTTTGGTAGAACTTTGAAGGAGTTTTGCATTTTGTCTCTGGACTATTATATGCACTACATTCACGGTATCTATTTTTTTTATTTGAAACATTTTCATGAAAAATTCATTAAGAGGAATTTTGAGTGATGGGGCTTATAGTTTTCTCTGAAATGCTGCATTGTAAATGATAAATTTTAGGTTGGTAACATGCACAGCTGTTCATCTCTTTCTATAATCTTCTTACACTTAATATTGTAATACGATCCTAAGAGAGGGATCTATAGCAGAGAGAGAGAGAGAGAGAGAGAGACAAAAATGACAGGACCACTCTCTCGGATTAGAGTGGGAGAAACTGCTTAAATATAGCGACGGAAGATATACGAGTCATTTATATAGCAGAGTCACTCTCACTCGGCAGTCACAACATGTCATCTACCTTACTCTTTACCACTCTACCATTCTTTACCATTTTAGTGTAAAGTTCAGGCAGTCAGTATCACTTTTTACATTATACATATCTAGCCATATCTAGTTTATTAATCTAAACCAAATCATTTTCTCTCTTTCATCATACCCATTATAATATGTACCCAGTGTGCTTGGTATGCGTGCACGTTGTTGCATTTGTATCTTTTAGCACTCAATGTGTATATTTTTATTTATGTGTCAGAAACCACGGTTATTTGTGTTATTTTTTGTGTAACTTTGCCTCCTGAACTTATGTAAATTACACCTCAACAATATAATCATGACACACACTTACACCCACAACATCTATTTATTAATCAATATTAAATGTGCTGCTAAAATTCCTTGTTTGAAGAAAAAGTGGTTGATTGCAAGTATGAATTTATAGACTGTGTTTTTGGTTTCCTGTAGTTTCTCCAGTGGAGGGTTTCATAAACATATGGTAAAGAGACTCTAATTGCAGGGATCTAACAAACATAGCATTGTAAATTACTGTAAGGGAAAACTGTGTGATGTTCATACCCCTTACTCCTAGTAAGTAAGAGGAAGTATTGTAATCGTGTCAAATTTTCGATATCGAGTTTTCACCGGAAATATCCGTTTTGAGGTCCCCTAAGTCCAAAAAAATGGTTTTTAGGCAAATGGTCGCGTGTGTGATATGTGAACAGCATAGCACAAAAACGAAAAATCGAAGAAACTTGAAACATGATATTCCGTTTAGGTATCACCATGGGATCCGACAGTGGGTCATCTGTCAAAATTCCTCAACCGGAAGTACCACTTTACTGAGTGTTTTTTTTTTTTTTTACTTTTTCGCGTTTTTCTCAAAAATGGCTCCGGAATTTCTTCACACTTCCTATATCTGCTACTAATACAAGAGCTACAACTTTTATTTGAAACATTTTCCGGAAAATTCATTTAAGGGCACTTATGGGGGAGTGGTGGGGTTAGGTTTTCAACTAAACTGCTATTTCAGTTTATTAGACAATTCTATCATCTAAATAATGTTAATTAGAATTGAATATGTTGTTGAAATTCCGAGTTTGAGAAAAATCGGATAATCGAAAGAGCGTGTATTTAACACTTCACTAAATGATTTCTTCACTTTTTCGCGATTTTCTCAAAAATGGTTCTGACGATTTTCTTGAAATTTCGTATATAAACTAAATATGCAAAGATCTACAACTTTTATCTAAAACATTTCTCTGGGAAAATTCATTTAAGTGCACTTTTGGAGGAGGGGTTGGGTTACAGCTTCTTCTAAAGTGGTATCATAGTTGATTATACAATTCTATCATCCAAATAAAATTAACTAGAAATAAATAGATGGCTAAAATTCCGAGTTTCAGGAAAATTAGTAAACCGGAAGTGCTCTTTTACTGGACAGTTTTTTCAGTTTTGGACGAATTTCATTTTAGATTTGGTACACAAACTATAAAATTTGTCAATTATAATTTTGAAAACTGGAGTAAGAGAACGTTGTGTGAGTGTTTCACACCAGATTTTTTTCTTTATAAAGGAAAGTAAAAAATATCAATATTTTCGATTGTTAATGAAGTAACAGGATTAGAGATCTTTATTAATTTCTCTGTTTAGGAGCTAATCGTTTTATAAACTTCTTTCAGAATTATTGTTCTTCTTTCCCCATAGAAAGTTCTGCATGGAAAATAGAATTAATTGTTCAAGTTTGAATAATAAATCTTGCTTGGTAGGTTAAAATTTTGAACTTTATCGAATATTGTTAATCTATTAAAAATATTGTGACGAAAATATAGTGAAAAAAAATTATATATATATATATAAATTTATTTTCCAAAATATTAAAAAAAAATATATAATTCCACCACGAAAGTATAAAATCTCTTCACAACATACAGTCTGACAGGGAAAAAAAGATAGTCCTTGAATTTATAAGTTATCACGTCTCTAGTTGTTCGGGGATTCCCGTACAACAAGGAAAGTAGTGATGCCTTTTAATAAGAATCCCCCACTTCGCAAATCGAGTTAGAATAAAACTGTTATTTAGAAATTCCTTATTTATGACGGTTACCACAACGAAAAGTTTGGACTTCCTGTACTATTTTTACTTTCTCTTACTCTTAGTAAGAGGAAGTATTATAATCGTGCCAAAATTTTCGATATCGAGTTTTCACCGGAAATATCCGTTTTGAGGTCCCCTGTGTCCAAAAAAGTGGTTTTTAAAAAATTATCTGCGTGTATGGTATGTATATGAATAGCATAGCTCAAAAACGAAACACCGTAGAAAGTTCAAACTTGATATTCCGTTTAGATATCACCATGAGATCTGACAGTAGGTCATCTGTCAAAATTCCTCAACCGGAAATACCATTTTACTATTTTTTTTTTTTTTATTTACTTTTTTGCAATTTTCTCAAAAATGGCTTGGACGATTTTCTTGAAACTTTGTATATCAACTACACATTGAAAGAGCTACAACTTTTCTATTAAATATTTCTCCGGGAAAATTCCTTCAAGGGCAATTTTTAGGGCGAGGTGGGGTTAGGTTTTCCCCTAAAGTGCTATTTCAGTTTATTAGACAATTCTGTCATCTAAATAATATTAATTAGAATTAAATATGTTGTTGAAATTCTGAGGTTGAAAAAAATCGGTTTACCGGAAGTGCGTTTTTTACTGAAAAATGTATTTTTCAGTTCTTTGGTATTTTCTCGTAAACGGTTCCAACGATTTGTTTCAAAATAGGAATGTGTACTATACATATAAAGAGCTACAACTTTTATTTGAAACGTTTCTCCTGATAATGTCAATTAAGATGGTTTTTGGGGGAGTGATGTTTTTCTCTAAAGTGCTATCATAGTTGATTATACAATTCTACCATCCAAATAAAATTAATTAGAAATAAATATATAGCCAAAATTCCAAGTTTCAAGAAATATAGTAAAACCGGAAGTGCACTTTTACTGAACAGTTTATTTTCAGTTTTCAACGAATTTCAACGTACTACGACGAATTTCATTAAATGTGGTACACCAGTGGTCGGCAAACTCGTCATCCAAAAGAGCCAAATATAAACAATACAAAATTGAAGCTGATTCAAAGAGCCATTTTTTTTTAAAGTTAATCTTTGCTTTAGTAGAGACCTTTTTATGGAAATAATTAGGATTAAAAGTACAATCTCGAACTTGCCTTTGCTAAATATGTCTTAGTTTAATTAACGGTACATTAAATAAAACTTGTATCATACTTATATAAAGATAATATTTATTTAAAAATATAACAAGTTAAATAATATAAAAGGTATCCTTAAAAAAAAACTACAAATACTCCACTAATGTGAACAATGGCCTTGCATTTCCTTGGAAAGTAAGGGTAAGTCAGGTGTGTATGCTGTTGTTTTTAATTTTAGGCACGATTCCAAGTTCTCATCGATAAGCCGATTTCTTAATTTACTCTTGATCAAGTTCATGCTTGAAAATGATTGTTCCCATAAATATGTAGACCCAAATAAGAAAAGAACAACAAACGCTGGTTTCTTCAGTTGATCATATATGAGTCAGGAATACTATTCCAGATGTTAAAAATCAACATATCATCCCTCTCCAGATCTTTGAAAGCAGACCGCTTGTGCTGTAAACCTAATTCATATTTATTTTTCCTCAACAGCTCTAAATCGGCACAAAGACGCTCGAATTTGGAGTTCCACAATTCTTTATTTTTTAAATCCAGCAACTGCATTTCAAAGCGGCCAAAATCAATATTAAAGGGCGAAAAATTTATTTCTGTTACCGTGGCATTCAGAGGTTTTTTTAACAAAGGCTAACGTCGCATTGCTGTTTCTAAAGTCTTTGAACCTGCCGAGAAAAGCTTCCTTCATATTTAACCGGGTTGTTCTGAAATAGCAAATATTAAGACTTATTATTAGACTTATTTTCTCGACAATATTTCAATAGGCATGGAAAGTGAATCAGAGTTTCTCTTTCAAAATCTTCGGCAAAAAGCGACAATTTGTTTTCGAATAAAATTATAATAAGTACAGAAATGTGCCTCTTTTCTATAGTCTTGCGTTTCAGAAATGTTTACTCGTCTCTTGCAAGGCAAGTTAATAAATAATATTCCGTGCCTGCACTAAACATTTCGTGAAAGAGCCGCAGCCAAGGAGTCAAAGAACCGCATGCGGCTCGTGAGCCGCGTTTTGCCGACCACTGTGGTACATTAACTATAAAATTTGTCAATTTCAATTTTGAAAACCGGAGTAAGAGAAAGTTGTGTGAGTGTTTCACACCAGATTTTTTTTTTCTTTCTTTCTTCTACTGTTGTAAGAAATATTGGGTTCATGCCATATTTGTAAAATTGAGTTTTCAATTCTGGATGCGACAAAATGTTTCTAGCGAATGATCTATGTGATTTTTTCTCTGTGTGTTTGTGAGGAAAATATCTCAAAAATCTAAAAATTGTAAGGACCTCAAACTTTGTATTTCTTTTAGATACCATCTCTGCATCCGACTTGAAAGTTAGGACAAAATCACTTTAAACGGAAAAGTGAAATTTTACTGAATTTTTAATCTTCTACAGTTTTCAAAAATGGCTCCAATGATTTTTTCCTGAAACTTGGTATATTAACTGTATAAATATAGGCCTATCACTTTTATTTCAAACTTTTTCCCAAGAAAATTGATTTTTTGTGGGGTTCTGGGGAAAGAATATGTACCTAAAAAATCTTTAAATACTACACCTCAATACTTCTTGGACATGATAGTAGTTCTATCCCATACAGTGTCCTATCCGATTGTAAAGGCAGCATTTGTGATATATTGTACTCCATCATCTATTTAGTTGAGAAATATAAATATATATTTAAAAATAAATAAAATAGTTTTCAGAAATAGATAGTTTATGAAATAAAATATATTTACTCCATCAAATTTCAAGTTAAAAGAGAATTATTTGCACAACAATTACAATAGGTATGATGAAGGAGAGAAAATGGTTTGGTTTAGATTAATAAACTAGATATGGTAAACAGTGGGTAAGGTAGATGACACGTTGTGACTGCCGAGTGAACATGCTATATTCTCGTATATCTCCCGTTGGTGTATGTAAGCAGTTTCTCCCACTCTAGTCCGAGAGAGTGGTCCTGTCATTTGTGTGTGTGTGTGTGTGTGTTTCTCTCTCTGCTATGGATCCCTTCTTAGGATCCTATTACATCTTCCACCAATATAATGGGTATGATGAAGGAGAGAAAATGGTTTGGTTTAGATTAATAAACTAGATATGGCTGAACAGTGTAGAACAGTGGTTCCCAAACTTCTGTGTCCATGGTCCCTTTCTTATAGCAAAAACCTGACCATGAACCCCCAAGTGAAATAACTCTACATAACTGCATGATGGAAAAAAAAAACAAATTTAACTTTGATGCCTTGAATGGTAAATGGTGACTTAAAATAAAATATTTTGATATTTAAAGTAGTAAATATTGAAATTATAAATTTTGGTTACACAAAAATAAAAAACACATTTTTTTTCAGGATATAAAATAGGTAACCTCCATTTTGTAATCAGAATTTGTGGGTATCCTTGTTCAAACATTGGTTTCAGCTCCTCATCTTTGGTTAATTCAATCGATTGCTCCTATAATTAGTATGGATTCTTATGAACAGATGTACGGCTCTTTTACAGTGCCATATTTTTAGACGAGTTTTTGGTATGCAGCGGCGAGATTCCGTTTTCTGTTTAAACCTAAAAAGATATATAGACAGACGGCCGCGGTAGGCCCGACTCGCACCGTGCAATGCTTGTCGTTACTTGTATTTTATATACCTATCTACACTAATATTTTAAGTAAAAATCGCTACCAATCTAATTATTGTTATTAATTTAACTTTAATAATAATGAGAATAGGTCACAATTATTTCACTTTATACTGAACCTTTCGCGGACCCCTACGATGTTGTCCACGCACCCCCAGATTAATTTTAATTTGCCACAGACCCCCTGAGCGGTCATAAGGACCACTAGGGGTCCGTAGGAACCACTTTGGGAAACTATGGTGTAGAACGTAAAAAGTGACACTGACTGCTTGGACTTTACACTAAAATAACAGAGAATGGTAGAGAGGTAAAGGGTAAGGTAAATGACACGTTGTGACTGCCGAGTGAACACTGCTATATTCTCGTATATCTCCCATCGTTGTATGTGAGCAGTTTCTCCCACTCTAGTCTGAGAGAGTGGTCCTGTCATTTTTGTCTGTCTCTCTCTCTCTCTCTCTATTACACCAAATAAAATTTTGATCTTTGCTGTATGAGAAAGTGCTTTCTTTTCTTTTTCCTTTTTTCGTGGATATTCTGAGCAATCCAACGAATTTCCTGAACGTCAACCCTTTGTGCAGTTTGTCTAGGTCAAAAACATCTAAAAGGATACAAAGTGCGGCGGGTTCGTAAAGAGTTAATACATTCCAGTATCCAAGTTTAAAGTCCTGTTAACGGTGGCAAGGCCGTTGGCTGATTTTTTTTTTTTCCAGATTTTATAATAATAGATCTCGGATAAGCGTGTTATTGACACATTGCATGCAAAGCCTGATGATGAAGGGGCAGCCTTTTCAGAGCTATCAGGCCAGCTGTTCCACTGTTTCAGGACAAAAGATCCTGAACTTTACTAAAATGTACCATCTTAAGAGAAGGTAAAAAAAAGGAGAAAAATGCACATTAGTATAAGGAAATCAGAGAGCTTCAAGATAATGGGAGTGTAATGAATAGATAAGTAATGAGTAACTTATATAAATAGAAATCAAGATTTTGTTTCTTTTGTGATTGAGTGAAGTCAAATTTGAATATGCTCCTTTAATTTTGTTGGTAACTCAATTGGAAACGACACAATATAACTACCTGAAAATTAGAAATATTTGGTTATAACTTGAAAATAGTAACCATTGGAAGACACCTCGCTTGTTGAAAGGAGCATGGATTTTTATCACTCAACAAGAAATATCTCTTTTTCCCAGATCTCGGTGCATTTATGCTATCTGTTCTCATTAAGGAATATTATGAACGGACAGAATGAGTGGAAAAATTTAAATCACTTAATGTACGATATTAAGAATGTATTTATGATTTTTTCCTTGTATATCAGAATAAACAATATTTGATTTATTAACATTATAACAATATTTTATTAAGTCAACATAAAAGGGCAAGTTTTCTTTTGATAATACAGTAATATATCACTCTAGACTATAATATATCAATCTTTCAATGTATATTCCGTACCAATAAATTATTTTTAAGTAGATTTGATATTTTTTATGGGTTTAAATAAACAGCCAAAAGAAGATTAGATATATAATAATGTCGCGGGCAATAAGAGGTTCATAAAGTTAGTATATTAAAATATAACTTCCTTGTTGGCATTACAGCCCATGCTGGGCCTTAGCCTCCTAAAGTAATCTTCTCCACTCGTCTTTTCCCATCTAACTTCACCTTCACTTTCCCAATTCTTTGAAGTCTTACTCAGCATCCTCCAGCCACCTCAAGCGAATCTTGCTCTCATTCTCTGTCCTCCAGAATGGTCAGTGAACAGCCTTTTGGGGATTCTATTCTTTTCTTTCCTCCCCAGATGAAAATGCCATTTTAGTCCCCCGCGCTTAACCATTCCCTCATGTTCTGCTATCCATACAATTCCTTTTGTTCCTGATTAGAACAAAACCAATCTTCATGTTTCATTCGTTACACTGTCTTACAGAGCAAGAATTTTTACACTATTCACTCTGATCTCAGGCGATATCCTCACGCGTTGATTTAGTGGCTAGCGCACTCGCCTTTCGTGCTAGAATACAGGGTTAGATTCCCATGAGGGCAAAGTTGGTGTTGACCCAGCATACTGATAAAAAGTGGGAAACTACATTCTTCCCGCATACCCCTTTTTCCTCTTGGTACTGAGGGGGATCTTTAAAGACCGTACCTAACCTCTTGGGGTTTGCCGGTCCCCCGTTGCAAGCAATGGGATCGTTTAATAAGAAGGGGATGTCACTACCATGGAAAGACTTTTAGTGCAATGCTCGGCCATAGCAGAAGTGCCAAAGCACCCCCCCGCTTGACCCATTTAAGGGCAGGTTGAGATAGGCTCAACCAGTGCGCAGCGTGATCCCACGTAGTGGTCACACTCCACTCCAAGAAGGTAGAGAAGGCACTCCCTAACCGCAGGCTCTGGTAACCGCGCAAACTCAGCAAATGCTACGGGCTGGCACCGGGGTTTAATTTATATTGCGAGTTTCCTCCCGCTCAACTCATGAGTCATTGGAGTTATTGATTAAAACACGGCCACTACGAATCCTGCCTTAATTGCAAGCAATTGGCTCGGAAACTGGCTTGCGCTCGTATTCAGTATTTCAATTATAATTAGCTAGCATGACTGATCGCACGCCCGATGGATCTACAGATTCCATCTACTAATTCCTGTCCATTGCCTCAAGTCAGGGGTTTCAGTAACCCAGGTAACTTACAGGCAACCCTGCAAGAGGAAAGGATCAAGATTGGATTAGGTGTGGTGAGGGGTTTCCCAACCTGGAGAGCCAGAGGCGAATTTCACCCCGAAGGGTGGGCGATGGTGACACCACGTACCCACGCATTAAAGGGAAGCTACAGTTAGTAGTGCCCTAGGTAGCGAAGGCACGAACTAAACGGCGTGGGAAGTGCAGCGTGCTTACCACACGCCCCTCCATTCAAATCGCCGTCTGGCTAGCCTTGGCCCTTCATGGGTTGTTGCGCCGTAGGTTTTTTTTTTCACTCAGATACCAAGCAAAAAGCCCCTCATCTTTCTTAGTCAGCTCCAGGTTTCGTTGCCATGACGTTCTTAAACACATCTTATAGATCGTCAGTTTGGCTTCCCTGGCAAGATGTCCGAAGTGGTAGCATTTATTATTTCCAGCTGCAACCCGATCCTTTTATATTCACAATACTTCAATTTTCCTGTTAAAACAGCTTCTAGATATGTAAAACTTTGAACAACTTCAAAATTTTGAAGATCTAGTTGTACCTACAGCTTGCTAGTCACATCATTTTGCCATTAACATATACTTACTTGGTTTCGGCTTTATTCACATCAAATCCATGTTGGCTGGCTTTTGTTTCAAATTCTTCGTAAATGTCCAACAATGCCGTTGCCGTTCAAGCTGATATAAGCCAAATATTGGCTCAGTCGATCTTATACCCTTAAGCCATTGAATTAGGAAATTCCATGGTTATTATATTCCACAACTGTACGTTTTTTGCGTGGTCATACCGATCAACTTAATGAAGCATCAATCGGAGCTGTTTTCTCTGATCTAAATTATCATTGGTTGCTTTTAGTTAATGAATAAATGATGGAGGGTAACATTATATTCATGACATTTCTCCAGCAATGAACCTTAACGAGAAAATGCAGCTCTCTTTAGATCTCTCCACTCTGAATTCTGATTGTTTCAGAATTCCTATTTCTTTGATAATACATTTTTACCAGATAATCCAACAGTAAAACTGCTAACATTTTATAAATTATTCACATTATAAAACTTTAGCAATGATAAGGAAATTGATATGTTTCACAGCCTAATTTATTTCCTTTTTTATGAATTTGGCATATAACACATTTCGACCAGTATTATATCATTCATCCATATTATCCAGATTATATTGCAGGACTATTGAACAGTAATTTGATTGATATTGTGAAGAATCGGATTAGTAAAAACTCCCCATTCTTCTGACAAATTATCAGAAATAAAATGTTGGTAACCTGTAGAAGGTATGAGTTTGGAGGTAGAAGAAGATTATCTTTTGGTTAAGATATATTCTTCTTGATAAAACGGTGATGTGTTTAAAGTGTGTAAACTGAATTTGCTCTGTGCAAGTCTGTGTTATCACACTATTTGTCCAACGCATCCTGAAAATGGGTGAACGCCCGAAACCGGAGTTGACCACAATAAGAAGCAGGCTATGGAAAATATCTCTGATGTTTTCTAGCTTTGCGGAATAACAATTATTGATTTTTACTTTCTCTTACTCTTGTAATCGTGCCAAATTTTCGACATCGAGTTTTTACCGGAAAGTTTTGTGGTCTCATGAGTCCAAAAAAGTGGTTTTTAGAAAGTGGTCTGTGTGTGTGTGTATATGAACAGCATAGCTCAAAAACTAAAAAATTCTAGAAAGTTCGAACTTGATATTCCGTTTGGGTTTCACGATGGGATCCGACAGTGGGTCGTCTGTCAAAATTCCTCAACCGGAAGTACCACTTTACTAGTTTTTTTTATACTTTTTTGCGATTTTCTCAAAAATGGCTCCAACTATTTTCTTGAAACATTGTATACCAACTACACATACAAAGAGCTACAACTTTTATTTAAAACTTTCTCCGGTAAAATTCATTTAAGAGCAGTTTTGGCGAGGGGTGGGGTAAGTTTTCCTCTAAAGTGCTATGTCAGTTTACTACACAGTTCTGTCATATAAATAATATTAATTAGAATTAAATTGGGAAGGGATTAGCTCAGTGGTAGCGTGTTGGACTAGTAACACGGAGATCCTTGGTTCGAATCCAGCAGTGCTGCCCTTAGATTTTCTCTTTCTAGGAGCCCCTACAGCTCACTGTCCGGTAATGGGTAGTGCACTGAGATGGCTCCGGGGCGCCAATTGTCGACGCGCCTTAAATAAAAAAAAAAGAAAGAAAGAATTAGAATTAAATATGTTGTTGAAATTCCGAGTTTCAAAAAAGGAAGTGTGTTTTTACTGAAAATGTATTTTTCATTTTTCTGGTATTTTCTCGAAAACGGCTCCAACGATTTTCTTTAAAGTATTTATGTGTACTGTACATATAAAGAGCTACAACTTTTATTTGACACATTTCGCCTGATAAGGTCATTTAAGGGAGCTTTTGGGTGGAGGGGTGGTGTTATGTTTTTCTCTAAAGTGCTATCGCAGTTGATTATACAATTCTACCATCCAAACAACATTAATTAGAAATAAATAGATGGCCATAATTCCAAGTTTCAAGAAAATTAGTAAACCGGAAGTGCGCTTTTACTGAACAGTTTTTTTTTCAGTTTCCGCGAATTTCATTAAATTTGGTACACAAACTATAAAATTGGTCAATTATAATTTTGAGAACGGGAGTAAGAGAAAGTTTTATGAGTGTTTCACACCAGATTTTATTTTTTTAATTTTTTTTTACGCGTTGTCTACGCTATAAGTAACACTGATAGCACTGCACTTTCATAAACATGCACGCACTCGCGCACACGCATTCTCCGAGGAGATTAGCTACCCAGCGGTAGCACTCCCTATAAGCTGAGCTAAATGCTCTCATCGCTTGAAGAAAGAAAATCGCGAGGCCACTGGCGTTTTAAACGCCTGAGAGGGTTATCGGGAATAGTGCGGGAGGATAGGTGACGAACTAAAGGATTAGAATGGGACTGCAGGGATTGATGAAATTTTTTATATCGGGTTCGGGCGACTAGATTAACGAAAGGGATTTCAAGGTCTCTATGGGTGGTTAGGTTGGAAACATAGTAAGGAGCGTTAACGATGGTGCGAAGGATTTTGGATTGAAGGGATTGTAGTCTTTGGAGGTTGGAACGTTTTGTTGAACCCCACAGCTCAATGCCGTACGTCCAGATGGGTTTTAATATTGAGCTATATATCAGTCTTTTATTGTCTAGTGACAGTTTAGATTTGTTGTCCAGTAGTCGTTTCAATAGTCGATAGCGTCTGTTGAGTTCAATTCTTTTCAGTCGTGTGTGAGGGTTCCAGTTTAATCTTTTGTCTATGAACAACCCAAGGTAGCGAACGACATTAGTGGGTGGGATAGGAATTAAGTTGTAATAGATTGGCGGAAGAGTGATGTGGCGTAGGGTGAATGTATTATTTTGGGATTTATTTTCATTTAGTTTGATATTCCATCTATTGAACCATTTCTCTAAGGACAAGAGATGGGTTTGGAGATTTCTATGTGCTATTACTGGGTCTACGTACTATTACTGGGTTCTATGTGCTATTACTGGATTTGTTTTATATATTTTGTTATTTAAATTTAGAGCTGTTTTATATTAGGCGACGTTTTATTTTATGAATAAAGGTTTCAGTTGCATTTTGGAGAAACTATACTGAGTGTTTTGAATATATGAAATTTGTCCTGAATATCTTTTGTAAACTCTTATTTTTAAACAGGTGTACTTTAGTAATTGACCAAAATGTAATTTAATTAAACAAAAACCTTATATTTTACTTTTGAATGTTTCAATTTAACATTTAATTAAAATCCAGAGCAAAAAAAACCTAAGTTGAGATATTTTGCAGATTCAGAGACTTCTTGATTCCAAACAAGAAACTTCCCATTTTCTTTTTTGCAAATATCTTATAAAGAAAACGTAAAAATTATTGTTTTTACTTACATCTACAGATAAAAATAATTTTATAGTAGATTATCTATTTCAATTCTCCATTGAATGTTCTGTTGTTGTTTTTTATTGACTTATTTCAACCAGATTTTTCTGGGTTATTGTCTTAGTTTTTCTTTAAATTATTTTTATATTTCTTCTAGCATTTAGATAATTTAATTTTTTTTTTATTGGTCCGCTCTTTGGCCACAAATAAAATTAAAAAAAAATAGAAGATTTTATTTGTATTATTTAAATCAAATAAAAAATTAATAGGGGCAAGAAAGTGATCAAATCTTTTAAATAGAATTACTTCAATATAAAAAGGTAAAAATAGACGTGAAATAAGAAACAGAAAAATAAGGATTGACAATAAAAAAAAAATCTTTGAAAAATAATCAGTAAAATGGGTTTTGTTGAAACATACGATACCATATTTAGAACAAAAGAATATAAAAATATGTTTAAATAAATGTTATATACAACATGTTTATATAGCACGGTTATGCATATGTTTATATAGTATGGTTTTCACAATACTTTTAGTTGTATACAAACAATAAAGGAAAACCTTTTGTGAAAAATACAAATTTGAAATATTACAATTCAGTTTCTCTAGTTTCCATAAAAGTTCGTCTAATTAAAAATAATTATTATCCTGCTTTTGTTAATCTAACTATAATAATCTGTAACAAATTTCTATAAAAACATACCTTTTCACTTATTACCTTTTGCTAAAATCTTATCTTGAGGACAGATTCTTCAGTATTAGGGTAAATACACTTATCTCTGACATTCATCCCACTAAGGTTGGAGTCCCGCAGGGGAGTGTTTTGGGACCACTAATACATACCACATCCCTGAACATCCGAATATTGTAACTGCGACCTATGCGGATGACACAGCACTACTTGTTACCAACACAGACATAATAACTAACAAATTAATACTGGAGCAGCATTTGACTAACTTGCATAACTGGAACATCACATGGAAAAGTAAACTCAATATAAACAAAACAAAAACAGTTCTTTACTATAAAAAAAGACGGAAGATATATCTGTGAAATATGATAACGAACCATTACCGTTAAGTAACTCAGTAAAATATTTAGGGATGCACTTGGACAAACGACTAACTTGGGCAACAAATGTAAAGACAAAAAGACTTGAACTTAATTTACGTTTCAAACAGTTATAAAGATTATTAAAGACAAGATCCACATTAAACATAAACAACAAACTCCCTAATTTACAAGACTCTATTGAAACCAATTGGGACATACGGACTTCAGCTTTGGGGAGCGGCTAAACAGACAAATTTGAAAAAAATTCAGATATTCCAATCTCGCACACTGCGGACTATATTTTCATCTCCTTTCTATGTTACAAACGAAACAATACATAAAGACATAAACACTGAAACAGTACAACAAGCAGCACATTGACTGTAGACTAAGTATCATGTCAAACTGAACGGTCATATAAATCTTCTCATCAACAATTTACAAACAACTCTAGTTCCAGAAAGAAGACTAAAACGGAGATGGCCACAAGACTTGTTACATCTACCGTAGACAAACTTCATACTGACTGACAGACCTCACTGAACGACATTATGAACTAGCATAATTACATTCACACCCATACATTCATTTCACTTCACATTTTATTTATTCACTTCATAAACAAATAACTCCAACAGGGCCATCATTGGCTGGGGTACCTGTACACGTTCTGCACGTCAGTACATTATCTTATAGACAACAGCATTACAGGCAAAATACATTTTGTGTTGGTATTGTATTATAATTAAATAAAAAGAAAAAAATAAAAACATACCGTAATAAAATTTGTGTAGATAAAATTGTTTCATAGCTTAATGGAATTCTGTTTGTTTCTTTTTAAATAAAGTTTTGTTTAAAAAAAAAAAAAGGCTATGGGGACTCTGTCTCCATAAAATTTCCTAAATATTTTTAAAAAAGTTTCCCTAAAGCTAAAAAATATTTGACTATACTGCTAACGACTATAAAGCTCATGATGCAATCTAGTGCAATTCATACTAATTTTGCACCGCAATCACAAATATATAGGATCAGTTTTTTTTTTCCACCAATTTACTATACACCTCAAGTGCTTGCCTCTTCTCACTTTCCGAATTTCCACTCCATTGTGTGACATCAAGTAATAGACTTACGTGCGATTAGAGTTTGGCTTTGGTATCAGAACTGAAAAGTAGGAATTAATATCTTAGTTATTTAGCTGATCATATATTATTATTATTATTATTATTATTATTATTATTATTATTATTATTATTATTATTATTATTATTATTATTGTTATTATTATTATTATTAATCGCACACTGCTGGCCACCATACCTAGCGCATTGCGCCAAAACCGGTGCCTATGCTCATGAAATATAGTTGGTGTTTTTGTAGCAGTGTGTAAGTATTGTAGCACGAACGGCTTTGTATAGGGCTTGTGTATATGTTTAAAGAGAAGAGAAGTAATAAGAAATAAAAAAGAAAACATTGCTAGATTAAATTAAATATATTATCTTTAAAGAAATTTAAATAAATTTCAATATCACAATAATATGCTTATTAAATCAATTATTTATCTAGATTAAATCTGGCATTGATATGGACTCTTTGAGTAATACTGGTAGAACGTTCTGGTTGAATATCTAATTCATATTGTCCTGTTTTAAAGCAGAATTTAGGCTGTTTAAAGAATGCTCTGCTCTAGCGGGAGATTTTTCTCCTACAAAACAGTTGGCCAAGTGGCATTGTCTTACCCTAACAGATTCTTGTCCCTTTTGTCTCTTCAATAGCAATGACCTTAATTCAATAATACCTGACTCTAAAATACACTATTTTTGAAAGGTAAATTCACTATTTATTTTCCAAAATTATTTCACTTAAAATATTGTCAAAATTCACTAAACTATTTTTCCAAATTTATTTTTCCCAATTGCTAATTCCACTACACTCATTTGGCTTTGCCTGCACAAAGTTATCGTCCCTGCCTTCTGCGGACTTCTACTTATCCATCTAGTCCTACTTTCTATCGCGACTTATCGAGCGAACTCAGCATAGTCTTTAAAATTTTTGGCACTTTTTGTTAGTTCTTGATAACCTCCCAGCCAGTTCTCTCCCCTTCTTCTCACCTTGAATTCCATTTGGATTCTTTTTCCTCGTCGAGGAGAGGACACCGAAAGAGAACGTGATGCACCGTGTCCCGTTCACCGCACTCACAATTCGGGGAAAGTTTCAACACCAGTTCGTGGAGCTTTGAGTTGAACTCCCCATGGGCTGTAAAGTATTGTGTTGCGGTTTGGGATAGTTCCAGCCACCGAATCGACAATATGTGATGCAGATTCCTGAAAAACTCATATGTAATTCTCGTTTTGTCTGCTTCATCCCAGCGTCTTTGCCATTTTTCCCGATAGCAGATCATATAGTGAATTAAGAGAAATATTTAATGGTAACAATGTATAGGGTGTTCACTTGCAAATGTACCCTTATGAACCAGCTGCCACTGTTTTTTGATACCCATTTTTGAGATCACTTTGAACGTTTACATTTATAACTATCTAGGTCATCTAAGGACTATGCCTCAGACCTTTTATGAAATATTAATTTTTTGTTTTATTTTAAATATGAATTGATTATGATTATAAAAAATTTTCGTTGGTTACAGAGCATACAAATGTTTGGAAGCAGTAACGTGCTTCCGGAACGTGTAATTCTATGATTAATTAATTATTATTGTGCCAACTAAGTAATTAATATTGAAACTACATATCAGCATATCCCTTCCTAATCCCCTAAACTACATCTTGTCATCAACCTTTCATAAGGCTCTCATTGATGAAGAAAGCAAACAATTGGGTAACCTATAACATCCATCGTTTCCCAGCAATCTTTACCCTATTTGCACTCATACTCATTCATACATTTCTTCAAAGACACATCTATGGAAAAAAGAGAGTATACTTTGTTAACGTTCAATAATAATCATCGCGTTTATCGATTTGTAGCAGTACACTGTATTTCGCAAGTGAACATAAGCCTACTCAATTTTTTTATTAGTAACCCCCTAGAAGATCCGGGAAACTTACAGTAGATGTTTAACAAAAAATTAATCATAAAATCATGAGCTTAAAACCAAGTTTTCTGTGGCTAACAGGCAATCTTAAATCACACAAAGCATTAGAAATAGATGCAAGACAGGAAAGATTGCAAGGTCTTAAATCTCATTGGTAGAAGATTTGTGGCGAAAATCAACATTGAGGCTCTCTAAAGGATATGGTATGAAATGAGATACTTACATAAAAGTAATGGAGAATAAATTTAAAACTAGATAAACATAAAAAATATTATTTTGGATCATTGAAGCACTGAAATTTGGACGTGGGTGGAACGACCAACGCATAAGAATGCCGAATTAACAGATATCCATAAAGTTTTAAAGGTTTTGGTAAATGGTGAACTTCATCCTGACTAGAAACCGTTTAAAAAAAAAATCTGTAGGCAGATCAGATATTTCATTTTCATTATAAGAAGCCCTAGCAGAAAAGTGAATTAGCTTAATTATTTCCTATCGCTTCTGATATAGTCCTGAACATTTCAAAGTGGCTAGCATTAGGGTAAAGACAGACACGACGGTTTTAACCGAAGCGTTTCACGAGTCAGTAATGTTCTAAAAAACCACATTAATCTTGTCAAATTTTCGATATCGAGTTTTCACCGGAAATATCCGTTTTGAGGTCCCCTGAGTCCAAAAAAGTGGTTTTTAGCAAATGGTCTGTGTGTGTGTGTGTGTATGTGAGTGTGAACAGCATAGCTCAAAGACGAAAAATAGTAGAAAGTTCGAAAATATTCCGTTTAGTATCACCATGCAATTCGACAATGGGACATCTGTCAAAATTCCTCAACCGGAAGTACCACTTTGCTAGTTTTTTTTTTTTTTTTTACTTTTTTGCGATTTTCTCAAAAAATGGCTCCGATGATTTTCTTGAAACTTGGTATATCAACTGCACGTACAAAGAGCTACAACTTTTATTTTAAACAATTAACCAGAAAAATTCATTTAAGGGTACTTTTGGGGGAGGGGTGGGGTTATGCTTTCCTCTAAACTGCTATTTCAGTTTATTAGACAATTCTGTCATCTAAATAGTGTTAATTAGAATTAAATGTGTTGTAGAAATTCCGAGTTTGTAAAAAATTCTGATGACTGGAAGTGCGTTTACTTTACCACTTTACTAAATGATTTTTTTCCATTTTTTCGCGATTTTCTCAAATATGGCTTCGACGATTTTCTTGAAACTTCGTATATAAACTACGCATACACAGATGTACAACTTTTATTTAAAAACATTTCTCTGGGAAAATTCATTTAAGGGCACTTTTAGGGAAGGGGAGGGGTTATGTTTTTCTCTAAAGTACTGTCATAGTTGATTATACATTTCTATCATCCAAACAAAATTAATTAGAAATAAATAGATGGCCAAAATTCTGAGTTTCAAGAAAACTAGTTAACCGGAAGTGCGCTTTTACTGAACAGTTTTTTCAGTTTTCGACGAATTTCATTAAATTTGGTACACTAGTTATAAAATTTGTCAATTATAATTTTGAGAACTGGAGTAAGAGAAAGTTGGTGTGAGTTTTCACACCAGATTTTTTTTTTTTTTTTTTTTTTACTTATTTAGGGAACCTCAAAACATGTGTTTCAGTTAAAATCTCAAGATCAGTAGAAGAGAAAGGAAACAAAAAAAAAATAGAATATAGAATAGAGAAAACAGGTATAATGTTCAGAATTTAATATACTAAATGATGGCTTTATTAACTTTCGCTTATGAAGTAATAATAACTATATTAATGACATTAATTACATAGGTCTCAAGTAGTTATCTGTAAAATAATATTGCTCAAAGTCCTCCGATAAATTTCAAGGTCATTCTTTTTACAAATTAACATGCATTATGCTCACGTATTATGTAGATAAACAAAATTGTTATGTTATGTAGATAAATAAATTGTTTGGTCAATTGAGGGACTTTTTTATTTTTATAAAAAATTAAAAAAAAAAACTTAGTATAAAATAAAATGACAGGGGATTCACTTTCTAGAAGATGTTGATGATTCATGATTTCCTGTGAAGTTGGAATGTACAGTTCAGTGCTATAGTCAAAACCAGACGGTTGCTATCATTCGACAATATTATTATAACTGATTGTTTTAAATGTGTGGGAAGAACTAGACAAACAATTATGGGTTTTTTTGTTTAATTTCACAGTTTTTTTTTTTTATGGTTTGTTTTATCGGATAATAATTGCACTAACTTTAAATTAGTGATTAAAAAATTTCATAACAGTTCAATTTAATGTAAGTAAAGAGATATTATTATTTTTTTTATAGAAATTCTTAAAATTTAATATAATCATGTACACCCCTTTTACCACTTAGTAGCTGAGGCTTAAAATTTAATAGCTGAATTATAATTGTTAACTGGCCGTAAAAATTTTAAATTTTGCCCTTACTGCATTTTGCCCTAATTAATTCTCTTACTCCTAGTAAGAGGAAGTATTGTAATCGTGTCAAATTTTCGATATCGAGTTTTCACCGGAAATATCCGTTTTGAGGTCCCCTGAGTCCAAAAAAGTGGTTTTTAGCAAATGGTCTGTGTGTGTGTGTGTGTGTGTGGTGTATGTATGTGAACAGCATAGCTCAAAAACGAAAAATCGTAGAAAGTTCAAACTTGATATTACGTTTAGGTATCACCATGGGATCTGACGGTGCGTTATGTGTCAATATTCCTCAACCGGAAGTACCACTTTACTAGTTGTTTTTTTACGTTTTTGCAATTTTCTCAAAAATGGCTCCGAAGATTTTCTTTAAACTTGTATATCAACTACACATACAAAGAGCTACAACTTTTATTTGAAACATTTCTCCAGGAAAATTCATTTAAGGGCACTTCTGGGGGAGGGGTGGGGTTAGGTTTTCATCTTAACTGCTGTTTCAGTATATTAGACAATTCTGTCATCTAAATAATGTTAATTAGAATTAAATATGTTGTTGAAATTCCGAGTTTGAAAAAAAATAGATAACCGGAAGTGCGTTTTTACTGAAATATAATTTTCAGTTTTCTGGTATTTTCTCGAAAATGGCTCCAACGATTTTCTTTAAACCAGCTTTGTTAACTATACATATAAAGAGCTACAACTTTTATTTGAAACTTTTCCCCTGATAAATTCATTTAAGGGGACTTTTGGGGGAGGGGGGTTATGTTTTTCTTTAAAATGCTATCACAGTTGATTATACAATTCTGTCATCCAAATTGAAATAACTAGAAATTAATATATGACCCAAATTCCGAGTTTCAAGGAAATTAGTAAACCGGACAGTTTTACTGGACAGTGTTTTCACTTTTCGACGAATTTCATTAAATTTGGTACACTAACTATAAAATTTGTCAATTATAATTTTGAGTACTGGAGTAAGAGAAAGTTGTGTGAGTGTTTCACACCAGATTTTTTTTTTTTTAAAGTATTAGAAAGAATCTGAAATAAAATTAAATGAAATAAATTTTAAATTCAAAATTCAATTAAAAAAAAAAAAGATTATTTTGTTTGTTTGTTTGTTTCAATTTTTATTCTAATAAAATGTAAACACTTGCATTATGGTCGTATGAAAACATCACTTGACCTCATTATGGACAAGTGGAAATGCTTCTATTGATACAAAATATTTACCTTTATAAAATATAATAAATAAAATAAGGTAAATTCAAAATAATGTTTTGACGGAAAAATTCATGAAATTATAGTAATGTAATTTTCATATTTTATATTGCTGACGAATAAGATAGAAGTTTTTTAAAACAATAAATTGTGTCATTTTGTATATTTATAATTGTGTGTCATACATAATCTTGTGGAAAGTACGCAAAGAAAAAAAAAATACTAAACTATGCCTCTAAAAATCGATTGCTAAAGTTGTAATTCACGCCCCTCTTCGTGCTGTTCCTGGAGTTGGCGGACAGTCTGCGGGAGCTGTTGGACCCCTCTGTCGCAGATGCGGCAGAGAGCCTGAAACACTAGCCCATGTGCTTGGTACATGTCCGAATAACATGCTCCTAATAACCCGACGCCATTCACAGAGTGAAGCACGCTATTATGGATTTGCTGCATCAACGGGGCTTTACGAGCTTTGAGGAAGTTTATACCATCGATACGGACGGTTCAGTCAGGTATGCTGACATCGTGACCTTCCAGGAAAACAGCGACATTGCTTTTGTTTTGGACCCAACGGTCAGATATGAAAGTAATGATCCGAGTCAAGCGGAGAAGGTCCACGAGGAGAAGAGCCAAATTTATGAGAAGTGTATTCCCCCACCTCAAAGAAAAATTTAGAGACCAGTTCGGAGACAGGGTCTATAGGGTGCAGGGCCTGTGGTTTGGCTCGAGAGGTGTCATTCCAACGGAGACGTCCGCCTTTTTGGGCAGTGTTGGCATCAGCCTTGATGACTTGCTTCCGATTGTGGAGGGCATTATTGTTGACTCCCTGGGCATAATATCCCAGCACTTGCATGGTTGAATAATGTTATATATATTTGAGTAGTTTTAGGCTTCATAATATCCTGACTATTTCAGTCTCGCATGAGATACCTGAAATCATCTCCTTTAACGATTAGATATTTTTACTTAATCATCAAATCAAAATCTCTTGAAACTCATGTCTCTCGATTGATTGGTACGCTGTGTCATCTAGCAGTTCAACATCGTTGAGCAGCCTTGCTTCACTGAAGTATTTCTCTCTCAAGAGATTAGAAAAAAAAAAAAAAAACAGCAGTGATACCACTTTCCAAAATTAAACAAATTTTAAGTTTCGGATGAAATTTATTAAATATATTAAAAATATATAATAAATTAGAAGTTTATAAGTTAAACATTTGAAAAATAATATAACAATAAATTAAATATCACTGGTTGAAATCAGGTGATCACTGTTTCTTACCACATATGCCCTCTTGCCTTTCGATTACTTACTATTCTAATTAAATGACTTGGTGAACGAGTATGGTTTAGTCTTAATCAAATTAATATGATATAAAAACTTGTCATAATTAATTTGAGAAAGCTGCAGATCGTTTCAATTAGTGGGAATGCGTTGACGAACGGTCTTTCGAAATTTTTTTTTTTGCATTACGCTGTTGGCAGCATTTCTGCCATTTTCTTCCGCGCAACCCAATAAATATTTGATTTACAAATATAGTCAGAAAAGTCCGATTACTATCTTTGTCAACACTAGCACATGAAAGGCAAGTTTCTTCCTAGTCGTCCTCCCTGGATCAAGGTGGACGAACAAAGAATAGTCCATTTAATTCAGTTTGAGTACCTGGGCGTGCTGTTGGATTGGAAGCTGTCTTAAATAAAAGCGTTCTTTGTCCATTTTAGTCAGTTCGTATTCATCCTGCCATTCTATAACTTGTCGTCTCTTTATTTCTGTTTTAATGTCTTCCCTTAAATATATTCGTAAGGTTATAAATTTTTTTGTGATAGCCTGTTTAGCTAACTGGTCAATAGTTTCATTGCCCCCTTATTGTGACTTCTTAAATCAGATAATCTAAATTTTACGATTATGCCATGAAATACGCAGAGTTCATATATTCTTACTTTCTCTTACTTCTAGTAAGAGGAAGTATTGTAATCGTGGCAAATTTTCGATAACGATTTTTCACCGGGAATATCCGTTTTGAGGTCCCCTGAGTCTAAAAAAGTGGTTTTTAGCAAATGGTCTCCGTGTATGTGTGTTTTTTCTTCCTAAAAAGTAACCCTAATGGGAAGGAGTTTATTTTACAGCATGCTCCGTATTATATACACTACATGCATTGAATTAAAATATAATATAAAGAGAAGAAACAAGATAATTGTAAATAAAACTAAAAGATATTTAACATAAAAACATAACTAAATAGATACACCAAATTTAAATCAAAACAGAAACGAAAGAAAAATATACTTCTTAAAGTAAACATAAGATAAAGTAAAACAAAAGAACTATATCACTGCACCAGCAAATCAAAATTTATAGAATTAACAAAATTACAGAATATCGTGCAAAACTGTTCCTGTAAAAGGCCTTGCAGATGTAGCGGGGGCCATACCTCGCCTTGCAGAATTACTGCTTGAATAAGGGGTGCTCTGATCTGCTCTAACATCCTGTAGTTCAAAATGATGTGCACAACAGTTTGTAGCTCTGCTGAAATGGTACACTCAGCATCAGGTATAATGTGGAAACGGTGGAGGTACGACTTCATTCGACCATGGCCACTGAGAATCTGAGTTAACTTGTACGTTAAACAGATCTTACTTCGTTTCCTTGCCCACACTGTCGGAAAGAAAAGTTTTGTGGTTACTCCTTTATTGCAGTTGAGCCACTCTTGATTCCATTCTTCCTCATACAAGCGTTTGAAGTGCCGTTCCAGGAACGTGATTGGCAGTCGAAGGAATTCTGTTGGCAACGTTAACCTTGCAGCTTTTTTTGCCGACTGATCGGCTTTCTCATTGCCTTGAGCCCTCAATGCACTGTGATCCAGGCGAAATGAATAACCCAGTCCAGATCTTCACATAATCGCCATAGTTTTTTCCTAGCTTCTTCGGTAAGAGGCGTATGAATATTATAATTTTTTAAAGAGTCTAAAGTAACTTGACTGTCGGTCATTATGCTTGCCGTCCCACCATGAGGTGAAAGCTCTTCTAAAATGGTTAATGCTTTGAGTATTGCCATTTCTTCAGCCTGATTATTTGAACAACCAGCTTCCAGTTTATATTTCTTAACTAGATATTCCTTGTTTTGTCCCGCTCTGAAGACTACCACGACGCAACCCACATTTCCATCCATTTTGGTGCCATCAGTATAAATGTTGAAAGCTCTGTGTGTGTCATGACTGTGCGTGCATGTATCTGAACAGCATAGCTCAAAAACAAAAAATCGCAGAAAATTCAAACTTGATATTCCGTTTGGATATCACCATGGCATCCGACAGTAGGTCAGCGGTGAAAATTCATCGACCGGAAGTACCACTTTACTGAATGGTTTTTTCAATTTTGTTGCAATTTTCTTAAAAATGGTTCCAACGATTTTCTTTAAACTTTATATATCAATTACACTTACAAAGATCTGCAATTTTTATTTGAAACATTCTCCGGAAAAATGAAGATTAAAGGCACTTTTAGGAAAGGGGGTGGTGGGCTGTCTTCTAAAGTGCTATTTCAGTTTACTATACAATTCTATCATCCAAATAATATTAATTAGAATTAAATGTGTTGTCGAAATTCCGAGTTTGAAAAAATCGGATGACCGGTAGTGCATTTTACTAAAAGTATTTTTCAGTCTTTTGGTACTTTTTTACATTCTTGCAATTTTCTCCAAAATGTCTTCGACGATTTTCTCAACCTTCTTATATCAACTACAAATACAAAGATCTACAACTTTCATTAAAAACATTTCTCTGTAAAAATTCATTTAAGGGCATTTTTGGGAGAGAAGTGGGATTAGTTTTCCTCTAAAGTGCTATTCATAGTTGATTATACAATTCCATCCAAACAAAATTAATTAGAAATCAATAGATGGCCAAAATTTCGAGTTTCAAGAAAATAAGTAAATCGGGAGTGCGCTTTTACTGAACTTTTTTTTCGTTTTCCACAAAACACCAATGAATTTCATTAAATTTGGTACACAAACTATAAAATATTGTCAATTACAATTTTGAAAACTGGAGTAAGAGAAAGTTGTTTGAGTGTTTCACACCAGATTTTTTAAAATTGTACGAAGTTCATGGCTACTGACATTAATTAAACTTTATAGATTGGAAGATTTTTTTTTTTTGAGCCGGATTTGACCATATTTCTTTTCACTGTAATGGGTTCAGATGTCTTGGAGAGGTGTGATGATGTGATGAATAGTTGGGAGTTAGTTAGAGATTTTTAGAGAGTTATTAGTCGGAATATGAATTACTAATTTACGAAAATAGATATATATTTTAACAATAATTTAAACGTTTGAAAAGATAAACTACAATTAATTTAAAATGATTTAAATTGTAACTAGAATGCACCAACTATAATAATTGATAAATAATATATGTTTAAATACTTAGATAGGGACGCGCTCCGATGTATGAATTATGTCACTGGTAGAATCTTGATGTTACGCTGATGAAATACTGAAGAATAGTCCTCCCACTTCCTGTAGAGATGCCTTATATTGCCATCCCCACACATTGGCAAGTCTTGTAATTACGGGTCACACTCAAACATCTCTTGCCATGTGTTGACCCTAGTTCTTGAACAGGTGTTGGCGGTTATCAAAGGATTGTAGCCAGGTGGTCGGAATGTAGAGTGTTTAGTTTATTGCCGTGTGTTGACCCTAGGTTTTGAATAGGTCGGCAATAGGAGATGGCACTTACCAATAGACTGTAGCCAGGTGTTCGGTCTTTTGAGTGTTTAGTTTATTGCCGTGTGTTGATCCTAGGTCTTGAATACGTCGGTGAACAGGTATGGCGACAGGTGATGGTAGTCATCAAAGGACCAGGTAATCGGTCTTTTGAGTGATTTGTTGACCCTTGTCTTTGGCGGGCGGTCCTTTGACCGTGCACTGACCGCGACTGGCTGGCACCACTAGTTATAATTTTTATAATTAAAAATTATATATTTCTGTAATCACTTCTTCTTGTTATCACATTACATCACTATAATCGTAAAAAGTACAACCCACACCTTCTTTACTAAAGTACTCGCGGTGAATATCCATACGTAGTCAGAAAACTCAGTTCCACATGTTCCTGCGGCAGATAGGAATATCTGCTTACTGGAAATTCTTTATTATCATGAAAAAAAAAAATCGATGTGGCGAGTTTGCAGGCTTAGAGAAAACTAGGATAGTTTATTCTGTCAAGTCAGTAGATAATTTTGAAATGTTGCAAAAGTATTGTATGAGTATCTGGGTTTTCTTCTAGCTTCAGTATTTCTCTTTTAGCATTGTAGTAACAAGTAAAGGAATTTGTTTTGATAATTAATATAAAGGTGTGTAAGGTTCGGCCAAGGAACCCAAAGTAGGCCACACTCAGAAATCATACATTTATTATAAATTAGCAAACTATACAGACCAATTACTTACACACTATTTAACTAAACTCAAAAATCATCCATTTATTATAATTTAACAGAATATACAGACCAATTACTTAACACTACTTAACTAACCACTCTATGCAACTACATATAACCCCGAATAGTACAACAATACCCCGTTATATATATTATATCTATACCTACGCTACTATATGACACCCACTTACAACTACATCAAGAAACCCCGATCATTTAACCCTTAGCTTACTATTTACTAACAACTAAGTACTAACACTTATCCACTAACTACTACTAGCAATCTGCTGGGCGACTACCACTCTGGCATACCAAACGCACATCTACCTTTAAAATACTTTACTGCGCTAGGACTTACCGCGGATCAGCCACAGGTGCAGGATCACCCTTCACTCCACGGCGACACTCACCATTCTGACTTCATTTACTAGCTGCTATGCCAGGGTGGTACATGTCGACTCAGCAGTGTCCTAATTTTCTAACTCCACTCTCTTTTAATATTATTTTGAATTATTCTAATACAAACACATTTTATATAACTGCGCGCCTCTTACAGGTGTTTAACTAGGAATCTTAATGAATTTAACATACTGAGTCTTTCGTCTGTTTGTCAAGGGGGGAATTCTTTAGAATTCTCAGAACGTTTGTCGGAGAAGAACTCATAGCTCTCAGACAACATCTCAATGCTTTGTACTGCGTTTTGTCCATTTTATTAAGATGGAACTTCGCGGGATGGTCATAAAGATAAAGCGAGCTCAATATGTCTTTTTAGAGCTATAAGGAAAAGTAAAAATGTTCACTCTTCGGTAAAGTAAACCTCCTCCGCACATCCTAGACGTTCCTCCTTAACTGCTGTCCATTAATAAATCCACTTTGAGGAAAATAATCGAAAAGAAACGGCAATATTACTATTTTATCTATTAGATATTTACTATAAATTGGGTTACGAAAAAAAATCTTGACACAATTTTTCTCTTATCTTCTCTGCTATTAATATTTCACACTTCTGATATGATGGAGGTATAAGTTTACACTAATCAATGAAATCTCCTATCAGACTCTTCTTAGGTAATAATTAATGCTAATACTAAATCTTGGTTAAAAATTAAAAAAATTCTTTTGCGAAAAACTAACACAAGTTTTTCTTTCTACTTTTTTATTTTCTCTCTTTTTTTTTTAATTTAAGGCGCGTCAACATCTATGGTCATTGGCGCCCGGACCTTCTCAGAGCACTACTGGCCAGCGGACAGTGTTCTCTCATTACAGACAACACTGTCCATCACTGGACGGTGAGAGGCTCCTAGGAAGAAAAAATTTTGATGATGAAAAGGAAGAAGAGGTCAAGGGAATAATAGGAATACCCCTCGGAACATCGGTTTAAACACCCTCAATCAAATGCACAGTTTGAACGGATAAACGCAACTCTGTTACTCATAATACAGAGCTATATGGAACGGGAAATTACTTAAGACAGGTAGTTAATTACGTAGTAAGTTGTCTGAACAATAGCCGCAATAAAACAACTGGGCCTACACCATTCGAAACAGTCTTCAGATTTTCAACAAATATCCAAAATGATGTACGTATTAGCAAAAGTGGTGAATCATGGAGAAGGAGTGAAAAATGATGTTCTTGGAATGCAATAGGAAGTTAGAGAAAGAATTCTTAAGGAGGAGAAAAAGTGGAAGGAAAGATATGATAGAAGGCACTGTGAAGCTCCGAAATATGTAATAGGTGAGATTGTCTATATCTTAGAAGAGGGTTTTTAAAAATTGACGAAATTGCAACAAAAATTCCAGGTACCTCTAGTGGGCACGGAAGTTTTCTCTGGGATGCGTTAGATTAGGTAGGCTTAGAGAAGAAAAAGGAAGATTATACCCAAACTACTGCTCCTGCATCATCGCTGAAAACTTTCGGAACGAAAGGCAGGGATAAGACGAAGAAGAAGAAGACATCAGTAATAATCGGGGAAATGAAGATAATGTCAGTAAGAGTTCAGGAAGATGAAAGTGAATGCGATGAAGAGTCGTACATAAGGGGTGTAAAAAATAATGCTGAACAAGATGGTAAAATCAAGAACGAGCCTCACGGGGAACAACGACTATCCTTCGAGTCGGCGCGTTCCTCCTGTAAGATTGAACGACTTTGTTGCTAATATTTAGAGATTCCAGAAAACAAGTCATATTTAAACTTTAATGATGAGTTTTAATTATTATTATTTTGTGGTACTATACTTTGTTCTTTTATAATGCAATCCCTCATTGAAACAATGTTTTAGAGTTACGAAATGAGATTTACCTTAATATTTACTTTCTCTTACTCTTAGTAAGAGGAAGTATGTAATCGTGTCAAATTTTCGATATCGAGTTTTCACCGGAAATATCGGTTTTGAGGAAAAAAGTGGTTTTTAGCAAATGGTCTGTGTGTGTATATGTATGTATGTATGTATTTGAACAGCATAGTTCAAAAACGAAAACCCACAGAAAGTTCAAACTTGATATTCCATTTGGGTATCACCATGGGATCTGACAGTAGGTCAGCGGTCAAAATTCCTCAACCCGATGTACCACTTTACTGAGTGGTTTTTTTTTTTCACTTTTTTGCCATTTTCTCCAAAATGGCTCCAAAAATTTTCTTCAAACTTCCAATATAAACTACACATACAAAGATCGACAACTTTTATTTGAAACATTTCTCTGGAAAAATTCATTTAAGGGCACTTTTGGGGGAGAGGTGGGGTTAGGTTTTGCTGTAAAGTGCTATCATAGTTGATTATACTATTCTATCACCCAAACAGAATTAATTAGATATAAATAGATGGCCAAAATTCCGAGTTTCAAGAAAATTAGTAAACCGGAAGTACGCTTTTACTGCACATTTTATTCAGTTTTCGACGAACTCCAAGGAATTTCATCAAATTTGGTACACAAACTGAAACATTTGTCAATTAACTACAATTTTGAAAACTGGAGTAAGAGAAAGTTGTGTGAGTGTTTCACACCAGATTTTTAGATATACCTTTTTGAGCTGAAGATTCTTGAGATGTAACGAGGACATCCAAATTGCAGGATGATTCTAGGATTAACAATATGCTATGTTTTGTCAAGGAAATTTGTTTGAAGGGTTGGAGAACCTAAAGGAGTGATTGAACCCGTGTGAGAGCAGTTATGTTGTTGGGAACTTGATGAAGAACATTGTGTGTCTGTATTGCATACAGAATTGTGATGTGATAGCGATAGCAAGAAAAAAAAAGAAGAGATAATTTTTAAATAATTCTAAAAATTACAACTAGTGGTTGAAAATTGGAAAAGGGTCCAGCCAGCCGCTACCTGCAGGTCATAAACCGCGGCAAACCTTTTTTGTATTTCTTTCAAAAAGGGTCAATATACAGTCAAGAGATAATATCTTACTGGCCTACCTGGCCCACCATCTGTTAACAAAGCGTCGCCACCCCGGCCAAATCAGCCCTTGTTAACTACTGATCTCCCCTAGGGTCAATATACCACAAGAGATGTCTTACTGTTACACGTACTTACACATCAGCGTCGATGTGTGAGTGATGCAAATATAATACGTCGCCCCACTGAAGGAGGATTCAGTTCGACTCAGGCATCAAACGTCTACATCAGTTTCCAGATCAGAAGCACCATCTCACATCGCGAGCGCGTCCCTATTTAAGGTTTTAACACTTTACTAACTTCTTTAATATTTTATATTCATTTTATAATTCTTATAGTTATTTACAATTGTGCATCTTAGTTTTTCTATTTTATATCTCTTTAAATTATTTGTTAAAATATAGTTTATTTTTATAAATCAGTAGTACGCATTTCGAATACCAACGCTCTAATCTCTTACCCTCTAATTAACAATTTCTTACTCTTACTCATCACTTCAACTTCCGGTATCAATAAAACGATACCAATACAGAATTGTCTATGTGTCAATCTGGATTTATCTGGTATAATAAAGTGTTGTTAACTACTTCAGACATGTTTTGTCTTTGTAAAACCTATGATCTGTAGGTGACCATTTAGTAAACAACTATAAAAACAACAATAATTAATACTAGGTAGTAAAATTTTCATAAAGTTGGAAATAAATTTCAATTAAAAGTTATAAAACTATTGACTGTTTGAAATGTTTGGTCTCAGTTGCAGGTAAACCTCAATAATATTAACTTTCTCTTAGTATTGATGGGATTTTAGTATCTATAGAACTACACTGAATTCCCCAATATATTAGATATAATGTTTGTAAACAATTAATCCAAGGAAAATCAAAATAAATATTCCGTTTAATTATCATAGGGGGGAATCTACAAAGAAGGATTTCAAAATCCATTATCTTGAGATATGGCTTTACTGAATGAAAGGTTTTGTTCTAATTTTCCCCAGTTTTCTCTGAAGGGGTTCACTAAATTAATAGAAACGCTGCATATATAAATAGAAATAAATTCTTTTGCTAGATCTAAAATTTAAATTATTCCGAAAGTTATATTGATTTAATCACTAATTGCTGATGAAAAGTATTTTATTAGTAGGAAATTTTAAAGTGAATCGAACATATAAAATGTTTAAAATATTGTAAATATTAGTTAACCATTTGTCTCGCATAATTTGTAATATATTTTAATTTGCAAAAAAAGAAGTTCACTTAAAAAAAAAGGCCACTCTGTTATGTAGAGTGTACCATCACAAATTATAATATTATTATTGTAATTTATCCATTTAAAGCGCAAAGGTTTTATCTACTAAAGTTTTAAATTACATACAAAATATCAGATCTCTTCTAATGGCTTCTTTTTTAAATTGAAAAGAATGATAATTTTGTACTCTCTTCTCTCTTATTTTTTATTTTAATTCTTTATTAGGTTAATAAAATAAACGAAATAGGGAAAACAATTTTATAATCGATGGCAACTAGGTAACTAATTTGTTATAATGAAATGCAGAAAATAAACAATAAGATACAGTTTTTCACGGAAGTTATATATTATTTTAAAAAAGTATTGAATTAAGTTTTCTCTTTGAAATCAACAACTTTAAATAACATCTAATAATTTTCATCAAGAATAAAGGGAAAAAAAAATAATATGTAAAACAGAAATTGCGGGAGGAGGTGGGGAATGAATACCATTCATTTCTGTATCAGATTCCTAATAATTTTTTTCAATATTTTATTACAGTTTTGTGAACAATTTCAGATTATAATATTTAAACGTAACTCATACTGGTTATAGAAATAGTTCACTGACTGAGCGCTAGATAGCAGAAACGTACACATTTTGTGACAAGTTTTTTTTTTGGGTGAATAAATCCATTATTCCCCATAATATAATAATGGTCCAGCAATGGAAAATATTAATGTTTTATGTTAATTTTTTTTTTTCCAGAATGGATCAGCGCAATGGTATTTCTGAAGGAGTACCAGCACCTACTTCTAAATTGAATCGACTTCAAGCTACTGATTCAGATAATGAATTATTAGAATTGAAAGTGAATGTTCCAGACGAAGATAAGGTAATTTCTTCTTCTTTTTAAAAAAAAAAAAAAAATGAATTTATTAAATACAATAAATTAAAAACAAAGAACTGGGTGGATTTAATTGATTTTTATTTCTTGCTGTTTTTTTTTTTTTTTTTTTTTTTCAAAGAAATGATGTTATATTGAAATTTTTTCAACTTTTATAGAATATTTGTGCTTGGAAAAAACTTTTTTGTGTTTTAATAAATAAAACAAAATATAGAACAAGAGGAAATTTTAAAATTAAAAATTAATAAAGGAATCAAGTAAATTTTAATTATATTCCTTGGAAGCGTATATAATATATAACTTTATATTTCACTTTTTTTTTATTATCTATAGTAATTTATTATTATTATTATTGAACTTATATTTATTTTTTTCTAAGACGCTTCAACATCTGTGGTCTTAGTGCCCGGATCCTTCTCAATGCACTCCGCCCCGGACAGTGTTCTCTCGTTGCAGACACACTGTCCATCACCAAACAGTGAGCTGTATGGCTCCCAAGAAGAAAAAATCTAAGGTAGCACTGGACTCAAACCCGGGACTCCACGTGGTAGTCCAACGCGCTAACCACTTTTTAAGAAATAAATAATCCCTCCCCTTCTTTTATTATTATTATTATATATTAAAATAAAAATGGCCTCTGAATCGGAGGGTGGGAGCACTTCCGACCACCCTGCCAAAAGAAGGAAAAAAGGCTGGCCCAAAGGCAAGCCCAGGACAAAATTTGCCACTGAATAAATAAAATAAATAAATAAATAATAATAATGATAATAATAATAATTATTATTATTAAGAATTCGGTATCCATATATCTACGCAATTACATAAATACTCTTGGGGAAAAAATTTTAATTAAAGGTATACATTGTTTACTTATTAGAAAGATCCTGCCATACGTGGTCACTACTAAATATTAATATGTGTGAGTCCATCATTCAATGGAACATGCGGGGCTTCATGAATAATATGGAAGGGTTACGCCGAATGGTGGCGGAACACCGTCCATTTGGGTTGTGCCTCCAAGAAACGAAGATTCGCCCGGGGCAACTTATTCGAAGTCCCTGGATATATCGTATATAGCAAAGAGGTGCAACCTGCCCCAGGTGGGAGGGCGCACGGTGGTGTGGCCGTTTGCGTACGGGACAATATCCCCAGCAGACGGCTACCCCTTCAAACTAATCTACAAGCCGTTGCCGTGCGTCTAACTGCACCACTGCAGATCACCTTAGCAAGTATCTACCTGCCAGATATATTCTGGCGGAGAGGTGATCTGGAGAACCTGCTCTCGCAGCTCCCTGCCCCGGTGTTGTTGATGGGAGATTTTAATTCTTACAACACCTGGTGAGGATCAGCTAGAACTGACGCTCGAGGCAGAACTCTTGAGGAATTATAGATAATGCTAACTTGATGCTCCTCAACAGTGGTGAAGCAACACACTTTAATGCACATTCAGGAAGCTTCAGTGCTATTGACCTGAGTGTTTGCAACACCCACCATTGCAGTTCGCTTGGAATGGACCACATTAAATGAATCATATCATAGTGACCACTATCCAATCTTAGTATCAAGCTCCATCTCTAGGTTAGCATTTATGATTTCCTGGAGGTATGACATCAAAAGAGCAAATTGGCCCTCTTATTCTGCTAGAGAGTGACTGACTCTCTCTCTTACACGGGATGTCACTCTCGATGCAAACAATTTCATGGAAGCGCTAATACGAGCAGCCGGGGTTTCCATGCCGCGGGTAGGCGGGAGAGTCGTAAGACCTCCCGTCCGCTGGTGGACTCAGGAATGTAGAATGCCAAGAAGCGGGTCCACATTAAATTCAAAAGGTATCCGACGGAAGAAAATTTAATAAATTTTAAAAAACTAAGAGCCAGGGAGAGGCGTACAATCAGAGAAGCAAAAAAGACAACCCTCACCTCCTTCGTGTCAAAGATTTCTACATCGTCAACACTAAAGGAGGTGTGGGATAAGGTAAGAGCCCTCTCTGGTGGCCGTAAAACACTGCCGATACCAATCCTAAGAGTTAATGATGTCGTCGTCACCGAGCCACAAGATGTGGCCGAGGCCTTTGCCTTACACTTTGCAAAAGTGTCCGGTTCACAGGGTTACTCGGCTGAATTCCTTCAGTGAAAAGGTGACGTGGAGCAACAGTCACTCAACTTTGAAACTGCCATCACTGAAACATATAATGAACCGCTAACCATGGAAGAATTTGAGCACGCATTAAAACAGACTAGAGATTCTGCTCCAGGAGTGGATGGAATCCCATATGCTATGATAACAAACTTGAATGCTGTGGGTAAAGAAGCCTTTCTTCGTTTATATAATAATATATGGGAAACCGGCCAATACCCATATACTGATGGTTGGCGGGAAGCTAGTCGTAGCTCTTTATATGCAGCTCACACATCTGTTTAAAGAGAATCGTTGTGGCGTTTTTGAGAAAATAACAGAAAACTGAAAAATATATTTCAGTAAAAACGCACTTACGCACATCAGATTTCATTCAAACTCGGAATTTCAACAACACATTTAATTCTAATTAATATTATTTAGATGACAGAATTGTACAGTAAACTGAAATAGCACTTTAGAGGAAAATTTAAGCCCCAGAAATGAATTTTTCCGGAGCCATATTTTAAATAAAAGCTTTAGTTTTTTATATGTTTAGTAGATACAGCAAGATTGAAGAAAATCGTCGGAGCCATTTTTGAGAAAATCGCAAGATAGTGAAAAACAATTCAGTAAAGTGGTACTTCCGGTTGTGGAATTTTGAAGGTGACCTCCTGTTGGATCGTTTGAAACGGAATATCGTTTGAACTTTCTACGACTTTTTATTTTTGAGCTATCTGTTCAAATACAACACACACACACACACCATTTTCTAAAAACCACTTTTTTGGACTCGGAGAACCTCGGGGGATATTTCTGGTGAAAACTCGATATCGAAAATTTGACTCGATTACAATACTTCCTCTTACTGGGAGTAAGAGAAAGTAAAAAGAACACTTTTTCATAATTGGTTTCATAATTGCCATATCCTCCGATAGTCCGGCAGCCTTGAAGGCACTTTCTTCACACCAAATACTCTCACGACTGGAGTGGGACTGCCTATCTGCCCTAACCGAGGTTGCGTGCTCGAAATAAGGTGACACTCACGCCTGGGAGCCGGGTCACGTGGAGTTCCTTAGCAACGAAAGGGCGGACGCCCTGGAAGGAGGGATCGAAAGATACCTTTATAGGCTCTGAGCCCTTCTGTGGGTTTCTTAGGAGCCGGATTCTTCTATTAAGGATTGGATAGAAGACCAGCGTCTGCAATGGTGGAAAAAAACACCAAGGCAGAGGCAGGCTAAATTCTTCTCAAATGACATTTACCTAAATTTACCAGTTATCTACTGAGCCATAGCCGAAGGGAATAAGGCTACTTGTGTGAGTCTACTTTACAGGGCATTGTAGGCTGAATAGGAACGTGCACCTCGGTGGTGCATAGGGGTGTACAACTCGCAGAACAACGCGTTATGCCGGTTCTGCAAGGCTGAAGAGGAAATCCCGGTATACCTTTGTGAATGTGCCGGGCTGATTGGTTTCTTGAACTGGGGACATGTTAATCCCGAAGCCACGAGCTTCATCTTCAGCTTTGCTACGCCTGATTAAGAGGGCAAAAGCTAATGGCAGTGCTATAAGCCCAGGGGATCCACAATATACCTCTAAGTGCAGGTCGCAGTGGAATGAGGCTTAGCCCTCGCCGTTTTCAATCTAATCTAATCTAATCTAATTGGTTTGAACGTCTTAATACAAAGATTTATCATACAATTAACTGAAAAGCTGTTCAAATAGAATTCAATTATGATAACTACTTACTTTAACAGATTTAATTAACCTGCTACGAAAATATTTAATGAGAACATTGTAAAATAGCATTTTCCTTTAACTTCACGTTTCTTTTAAATAGATTTTTTAAAAAAAAAAAATGTATTTTGTTGTGAATTGTTTTATCAAACTTCTCATTCGTTTAAAAAGAAACTTCTTCCAATCTATTTACATATTCTTATAAATTAAATAGTTTTAAAGACTTGTTTTCGCTAGAGAATTGATTTAAATACACATTTTTTTTCTTCAACAACTTATGACATGAATTAAATATACATACTAGCTGAATATGACTTCATTAGATCGAAACTACGCCCTATATTTTGTTCAGGGAATGAATAAATAAAAATTTTTTAATAACAAAAATGAGTGGTTTTTTGTCTCTAATCTGCCCTTGAATTTAAGAACTTCAACCTCGTCGCCACTAATAGAGATTTCTTGATATATACATATGTCAAATACAATAAAATTGACATAAAGTAAAAAAATGACATTTAGGTATGCTTCATAATAAAAAATAAAAAATAAATTTAAAAAAATTTGATACGATCGAAAACATAAGAGAAATTGTATTTTTATCCCGAATCCACGAGGATTAGTACTTTCTTGTATTATTACGGAAAAATATGCTTCCGCATTGAGAATTAGAAATATACGAGTATATATAAAACTTCTCTGCAAAATACTCCGCTTTGGCCATTTCGGTGGATAATTTAATAAATTAATGGAAAAGTTGAATATAAGATGCTTTTAATTTTTTTAATGTAATTACTAAAAAGTAATATTCTAGTATTGTACTACTGGAAATAATAAACTTTTTTAATTTAATTATTGTTTAAAAATATTATTTTTCTTTTTTCTTTGTTATAAAATTACGTTGTTTTTACTAATTAACGATCAAGTTCAACATTTCTTTTGGTTTCTAAAAGCAATATTCCAATTTTAGTCCATTTATACTGGCCAACAAATTTGTAACTTTTTATTTATTTTTTCTTTTTAACTATGTGTTACAATATATTTTCGTTTTTTTTATTATAATAATAAGAACAAAAATAAATTATACTTCTAATACGTCAGGTTTTCGGAAAAGAAGTACTTAAAAAAAAAATAAAGGTTTTTTTGTAATATAAATAATAAATGTTTTAATTAATTTAGAACAGTTATGAAGAAATTTGGTGAGGATCTGTCAAGAAAGAAATATTCAATTATGCCAACGTTTCGACAGAGTTTACTGTCTTTATCAAGGCTTTAATCTAAAAAAAAAAATAGCAATACAATGAGGAACCACAATGCATTAATAATACTGTAAAATGCAGGATAGTGATAACAAAAAAAAAAAAAAAAAAAAAATATGGCAAAGTCATACCAATGTCAAACCTTCACAATAATAACAATGAAAGAATAATTTATAACTAGTGGCCTAGCCAGTTGCCTGACTTCAAGACAAGGCCGCGGCCAACCGAACAAACCAAGGGTAAATACCCTTACATCAAAGCAAGCACCGCTAAGGCTGGCCACTGACCTAAATCGGTGGTCACAAAACTAACCAAGGTTGCACACTAGGTCAGATGTCTTGGTGTGAGTGTGGCCAACACTAATATATAAACTCGCCCCATTGGAAGAGGGGATCATTATATGATTATATGATTACACTTCAGTACGTCTTCAAGATTATTATACGAGCAGCAGTTTCCGCGTCCCTATACAGGTTTCATTTATACTTATTTCCTTATTTATATATTTATTTTAATCATTCTAAATTATTAGTTATTTATCTCCTATTTGTTTCTAAGTATTTCTTGTTAATAGTTACCATTACTCACGTTTAAATTATTGTACAAATATAGTCTATTTTTATAAATTCCGTGTTAATAATTCGAGCACTAACTTCCAAAAATCTCTAAACTAACTTCCGCCCTCTTCAAGAAATCTACTACATACCTCAGGGAATCACAATAAACGATTCCACTACATCTAGTGGTATCACGATGGGATCAGAACATCCATTAAACGATTCCACTACATAGTCATGAAGATGTGGAGAAAGAATTTTTAAACATACATATTTGTTACATCGTAGAAACATAAAAAAGGAAAATTAAAAGTTACTTGTGTCTGATCTTAAATCATCTACATAAATGAAAATGATTCACTGTAGATGATCTTTTTATTTCTGTAGATGATTTAAGATAAGACACTAGTAACTTGCAATTTTCCTTTTTATGTTTCTTGCGATATAACAAATGTGTATGTTTAAAAAATTCTTTCTCCTCATCTTCATGACTATCTATATATTAAAGCCTGGAATAAAGACAGCAAACTCTGTCGAAACGTTGGCATAATTAAATGTTTCTTTCTTGATAGATCCTCACCAAATTTATTCATAAATTAATTAGTACGTTTTCATCTTTCTTTCTGATAGCAACAACCAGTAGTAATCAGTAACTTCCTATTTACTATTTCAGTATTATTATTATTCAATATTTCACTTTCATTGCTAACGTTTTTCAATATCTTCACCAAGGTTTGAAGGAAAGAAATCCAAGTGGGAATGTAAGAAATATATTTTTAAGTCTCATTTTACAACCTAATGCTTGATGAACTTTTTAAGAAGTTCATTAACAATTGCTTCATAATTTTCAGATTTTCCCAAACTTTTTTTGATTCAGTCTCTTAAAATTATACCAAGCAGTACGTCATAAATCATCGCTTTGAGTCACTTCAGATTTTTCATCTTATACTTACAGATTAATTTGGGAACCTATAAAAATTCCCTATTTAATTTTTGCATAGGTTATGTTGTAAAAAATACAGTTCTGAAGCTGTTCCTTCTACAACTGTAGACACTGACTTTTGTTCAAAACGCGCCTATGTACTGGAATTGGAAATATGTCCGAATACGGAATATAAACTCGGATATGTAATTTTCTTCTTAATTTTTGGCCAGAAAACCCGAAGATCAAATATATGAATTTCTTAATTATGATTGGTTTAAAACAAAGTAAGGGCGTGGCTTAGAGGTGATAGCATAGGACACTTGTTAAACATGATCGGACCTGTTAAAACAGGATAGGTTTAACATGTTCACCAAAAAAAAAAAGTTGCCGAAATATGTTAATAAAATAGCAAACAAGCAATATAGTTTACAGAAATGCAGTAAGGCAATTGTAGTGGATGAAAGAAATGGAAAAATAATAGTTTTGAAGAATAGTTTAGAATATTTTATAGTTTGAAAAATAGAATTTTGTCAATATTTTAAATATATCTTAGTGCAGTGAAAAGAGCCAGGTACTATAATTTAAGGTCATTGCTATTAAAGAGACAAAGGCACAAGAATCCGTTAAATTAATACAATGCCACTTGGCCAACTGTTTGGTAAGAGCAGGGCATTCTTTAGCCAGTGTGCATTCTGCTTTCAAAGAAGAACAGTCCGTTTTAGACATTCAAGCAGAACACTTCAGGAATCTGTGGCAGTTTAAGTTAAAACATAAGAGCTTTGCATTTAATTTAGATAACTAATTGATTTATACATAATCGCTGTGATATTATAAAAGTGCTTAAATTCACTTAGAGAATAATATATTTCAAAAACAGTGGTGATCCTCTACTTATTACTAATACTTCTCTCTCCTTCTCAAACATACACATAAGCCCTTACAAAACCGCTCACTCCACAAGCTATCGCTACAAACTACAACATCACAACACACCAATAACATTTCACAATATTGTGTAATTTGAGAGAAAAATTAATGTACAAAAAAAATTATCAAAATCCTGACGTATATGATGGGAAAATTATTGAAATTATTTTCACAATCTGCATAAAAAAAAAAAAAAAAAATATATATGAAAAGTGCATGTAATAAGAGTGTAAGAAAAATTGATCACCGTTAAGAGTTATTTGGAAGCTCTTGCTATCTCGATTTCACAGGAAAACAGTGATATATTTTTCTCTTAATTCATAATTCATTTCCCAAAACAACATTAACTGAGAAAATGAAGACATAAGTACCTATTTGTCTGCTAAATTATACGTCTCACAATGAAATAGGTGTTTATAGTTTTAGAGCGTAGTTTTTGTTATCTTTACGTTAAAACTCTTTCTTCTCATACATGTTTTTAATTTCTCGCAATATTTTGCCTAGACAATTCATTTTTAGAAGGAATCTCGAGGTTAGTGTGACTTTAGGTGCGATTTCCATGTAATATCAATTTCTTTCACACACACATATTATTAAAAAGAAATACATGTGTTGCTAAGAAATTCAAAGAAAAAAAATTGTTCAATTGTGTGAATGCAACTTCACGGTATGGATTTTCTCAGTTTATGCGCTTTACTAGAAAATAGCTTCAATGATTGCAAAACATCGTGATCATCGGAAGGAAATTTTCGTACCTAATACAGTATTGCAATAGGCTTAGTCAAAGAGCTAACAGATCTGCTTAAGAAATAAAAATTAGCTTGGCTCTGAAATAATGGATTCTATCGGATCAAGAAGCCAGAGGAAATGATGGACAAAACAAGGGGCTATTCTCCTAAATACGCAAGGAGTGATAAGGCAAATCACAAAAGCCTTGGAAAACACAATAAAAGAAAAATAATCATAGAGCAGATCGAAAAAATAAATTCCTAAATATATTCAAGGAGAAATTTGCATTCACAAAAGAGGTGTCTATAGGATTCTATGCAGTTTTTAGAGAAGAGTATTAGGTCACATCCACAGATGAGTCACAATGCACCTTAATTGAACACGTTCATTTTGTGCTTACTCGCAAAACCATTGCCTAAAAATAGACATGCATGAATTTCGAGTAATCATGAAAGTACGTTGTCCAAATAAACAATTATACTGAACTTAATGTAAGAGTAGCAATAGAAATCAAGAAAGATAAAGAATTGCAAAATAGAGATTATTAAACTCCGACTGAATAGAACATAGTTTGCTTCTGCTCAGATAATAAAAAGGAAAAAAAAAGTAAAAGAAGAAGAAAATAATTGATTTTCTGAACAAAAGCAGGATGGACCATCATCAGCATGGCAATGAGAAGACAAATCATAGATGTAGTGGTTGGTTCCGCAGAGCTGGAAAGCATCAGAGATTTATTTATATATTTGTTTTTTGGTTTTGTCTGTTTGACATTAACCAGTTATTTTGATTTTGAGGGCTGGAAAAAAACAACATATTGACATTTTTAACTACCCTTGGCTTCTAATTGCTTGCAACTGCCAATATGTTGGTGGAAAAAAAACCAGCCCTATCTTTTCAAATTGACATGTCTCTTGTAGTCTTCCACTAGGCTTCTGCACCCTCTTCCCCTTCTTCATCCTCAATCCTTGCAGAGATAAGGGTATTTTGAGCGATGCGGCTCTTATCCTTAATCTTTAGACATGTCATATCTGAAACAATTTTATGGTTAATGCCTTTGAATATTATGTTGTTTTGGTGTCTAGTATAAGTGAAATGAGCACAGAACTACAATGTACTGAAAGATAATTCCTAATCCTACTTATATTTTCATTTTATTCCCTTTGATGAACTTGTATATGCAAACAAGCGCTTCCTTTTCCATTAGTGCCAATATAAAGCATCAGAGATATTTTCCGTGATAGCCTGCTTCTTTTTGTGGTCATCGACTGGTTTCGGGCGTTCGCCCATCATCAGGATGTTTTTGTCAAAAAGTGTAATATTCTAAAGATATAGATAAAGATAAGAAAGTTAAGAGCAAATACAGTTAATAAACTTCTTTTTTTTTTTTTGAGTGTATCAACTGTATTTGCTCTGTGCAAATCTATCTTATTAAACTATTTGATAAAAACATCCTGATGATAAGCGAACGCCCGAAACCGGTCGATGACCACAAAAAGAAGCAGGATATCACGGAAAATATCTCTGAGGCCTTCATAATTTCTGATGAATCATACATTTCGTCATTCAATGCCCATACTTGTGAGCATGGAAAGGGAGGAAAAATTAAACCACGCCCACTATCCTATTTTCCCTTCACTATCATGTACATGAAGGGAGGAGAAGTTAGGTCCTATCCTTTTATAACTTTATAAGCATATATCTGCGATTTTTAACCAATGTTGATATAGATTGATCTAGAATTCAAATCAACAACTACCTTGAAGAAACCTATTGCAGTAAACGAATATCGGTTTAATTCCAAGCCAATGAAACATGTTTGGTTTGATTATGGTCGCGGAAGCGACGAAAGATCAGGATCATTGATCATCTATATATCTATCTCTATATAAAGAAGATAGAGATCTGAACCTGTAAATTTAGTATTAAGCGTGAAGATTTTATTTATTTATTTATTTTGTGGTTTTGCATGTTTTGCATTACCCAATTATTTTGTTTTTGAGGGCTGGAAAAAAACCAACATATTGACATTAATATCTACTTACGGCTTCTAATTGCCTTCAACTTGTCACTATATTGGTGGAAAAAACCAGCCCTATCGTTTCAAATTGACATGTCTCTCGTAAACTTTTATCAGGCTTCTGCACCCTCTTTCCATTCTTCATTCTCCCTATTTGCAGAGATAAGGGTATCTTGAGCGATGCGGCTTCCTATTCTTAGTCTTTTAGCCATGTCATATCTGAAATAATTTTATGGTTATTGCCTGTATAAATTATGTTGTTTTGGTGTCTAGTACGGATGAAATGTACACAGAACTAAGTATACAGAATGATAATTCCTAATCCGACTTATATTTTTACTTTGTTCTCTTTGATAAAATTATATATGCAAACAAGCGCTTCATTTTCCAATGTTACCAAGGAAATCGCTAACAAGGAAATCGTATATACTCAGACAGTTCAGTTACAAACTTTCGTCTTTTCTTACTGCACCTGTTACAGCTAAAGCGTAAATGATTGATATCGCCCGTCCCTACAATCGCATTTGGGACTGTTTGCGACATGTATTTTAAAAAGGTGCGGCTTGGTGAGGTTATGGTTAAACCTCAATCGCATTATCGTGGTATAAAAATGCCTTTCCCCATCCAACTGTTCAAACCAAGGTTTACAAGGGATGTGTGGCTGAATGTCTGAATAATATTTGCCTTTAAATTCATTTTCATATTGATCCTGCCATAATTCTAAATACAGACTTTTCAAAGCGTTACTCATATCTCCCAAACTAGCTACCGGAATTTTTTCACCCGACTTAATAGCATCTTTTGTCAGGATATAGACATATTCATTTCCTTGGATGCTCTTTAATCCACACTAAATGTATCCTTCCTGCACCCTTCTCCAAACTATTCGCTATTTCTATGAGTATCGGATCTGTTACATCACCTGGACATTTTATCTTTTGAAGTGCACTTCCTTGAGTCACTGAAAACTACCACAGTGTTGTCCCTCACATGGCCTATCTTATCTGCCTGCCCTATGGCTTTCCAGATAGCTATCAATTCAAGAGTAAAGATTAAAAATTAAAATTTTGTTCTGAGGAGCCTCAACAAACTTGCCGGGACACGGGCTGTAGACAAAATTACTTGGTAAATTTATCACTGTCAGCTTGGCTGGGGATCTTACAATATCCAGTTTTACTAGCACTAACATAATATTTCGAAATCTTCAGAGACCACTATTTACTTACAGCTTTACTGGAATGTGGGCTAATGTTTAGAGTGTCATCTAACGTTATTAATTACATTAATAACTTGTCATAATGGTATGTTTCAAGAAATTACAATTTATTTTGTAACTTATTTGCAGGAAATCAAACTTTTCATTTTCGTGATGCTTTCTTTAAGTCCTTTATGAAATTTACGCTTTTTTTTTTTACATCGCTAACTGCAAAAAAATATATATTTTATTTATTTTTTTACTTGAAAAATTATGGTTATTATTAATTTTCAATTAAATAAATCAATTTTTGAATAAATAAATAAATTAATTACAAAGTAAATTTGAGTATGACAAAAGAAATACAACCACTATTCTTGCGAATATGTAATACGTAAACAAGAAATTCAATTGATTGAATCATTCAGGTGGTGTATGAAATAATCATTAAGCCTGCAATGTGCGCGGGAGGTTCTGATATTTTTTTTTTTAAGAAAAATAATAAATAACTCGTCTGTGGAATTATTGGTTTGCTAACCTTCCCTCTCTAAAGTCCTTCCACCGTGGCAGAACCGGTTTTGCCTTGAACGTGTTGATTATCTGTTAGATATCCCGTGACTATTCCAGTAACTTAATGAATGCAAGCAAGAATGTCAGAATGTCAGTAATGTAGACGTCAGTAATCACTCTCTTTTGAAGAAAATAATTTTGATTTTGTTTAGTATGTTTTGTTTATATTTAAATGATATTGTCAAAGTGTTTTGTTAGTTTTCTGCCCCATTTTTTTTGTCTATCTTTTTGTTTTTAATAAAATAATTAAATAAATTGAATTTTTGATTAATATGTTTATTTTATCACAGAATGCATCCACTTGAAGCAAAATTAATTAAATTAAAAAAAATGTAACTACACACTAATGTAAGAAGCGCGTCTAATTTCTGTAAATCTTCCTTATCGCAGGGTTTAAGTTGAAATTAAAAATCTCTATTCGAATTTGATCTCCAAAGTGTAGTATTGCACAGTCATTTGAACAGTGAACATCACATCTTTTGCTCTGTGAAATATACTTATAATTCAGTAGTTTGTTGTTCGAATAAACCGCTGAAAAGTGTCTCAGTGACCAATTTAAATACGCGCTACACGCTAAAAGTACTTTAAAAATCGTAAAGTGTCTCTTTCTGGCTAAATCAATTAACTTTTAATTGGTTTAAAAGAAGAATACTTGTACAAACTGTAAGTAGCTGTTTATATAATTACTAAGTTGGACAATGAACTGTATTGTAAATATTATTTGTACATAGTGTATATAGACATTGAATACTCATTCTCTCCGATTTCTATTCTCTGTACATAATTCTCTTTCTCTTTTGAATTCTTTTAAATTACGCGAACCTTTTTTTTTTTTTTTTTTTCTTATTATTTTTAAGAATGAGTGATAACATCAACTGTTTTAGTAATGGGCCTTAGTGACCATACTGTGTTAGGAAGCTCTACTGACAATGAGTCAACTACGTCAGTAACTTGAAAAAAGAGAACCAACACAGCGGGCAGCTCACCCAACAAAACAAAAAGGCTGAGAGACTCAACTCGGGTTACCAGATCCTCTGCCAAACAACAACCCAAAGGTTCACTGTCTTCTCTCAGCCAGCCTATCTTTCGACAGCCTGCAATGGCCGACATGCAAACAGCTACTACGAGCACTGCTAATATTGTCACGCAGAGTGCAATTACAGTCATAGCTCCACCGGGACTCTTGTCGGATAATCCCTTTGCGCCGCTTTCTGAGCTAGAAGAAATGGAAGCCGCACCTACCGCGCCAGTGCGCACTCACAAACCACCACCTATCTATGTGAAAAATGTTCAGAAATACTCAGTTCTCTGCACTAAATTAACTGAGATAGTGGGAAAGGACACATTCACTTGCAAAGCGAGAATTACTGATTTAGTAATTAACCCAAAAACAGTTGAGAGTTACAGAGGTATCATCAGGTACCTCAAAGAGCGCCAAGCCGACTACCACACCTTCCAGCTAGAAGAAGAGAAGTCATACAGGGTAGTCATAAGAAATTTGCATCAGAGTATTCCCGTAGAGCTCATTAAGAAAGAGCTTACTGAGCTTGGCCACACGGTACGGAATGTAACACCAGTTATTCACCCTGTCACGAAGCAAACGCTCCCACTCTTCTTCGTAGATTTGGAACCCCGCCCGAATAACAAAGATATTTTCGACATTGAAATTTTATGTTATTCTCGAATTAAGGTCGAAGAGCCCCATAAACAACGACTTATAGTCCAGTGTAAGCGTTGTCAAGAATACGGACACACAAAAAGCTATTGCCAGCACAAGCCAAGGTGCGTAAAATGCGCCGGCGACCACTTCACCCCGGATTGCGGAAAGCAGCCGAACACTCCAGCTACATGCGCACTATGCAACGGCGAGCATCCTGCGAACTACAAAGGTTGCATAGTTCACAGAGAACTACAGCGATCGAGAAGGCAACAACCTGTTTACGAGCATCCTTCAGCCCACCGAAGAACACAGCATCCAGCCGATCAGCCGCCACCAGTACCTCAAGTACCAAGACACTTTCCTTCTTTCAACCCAGTCAACAAAAACATGTCATTTGCTCGGGTGGTCGCGGGGCCACAACCGCCTTTAGCTCCCCCTCCACTTCCAATTCCTTCAAACTCAGGAGACATCAATTCACTCCTCAGTTCTTTCCTATCAGACTTCAAGTTACTTATCGGGCCTCTGATAACTCTCCTCACAACTGTAGTCAGCAGGCTCCTTCCCAACCAAGCTCCTTAATGCCCATCACCCAACATTCCCTAACCCTTCTCCTCTGGAATTCTAACGGACTAACAAACCGCAGACAGGAACTTGAAGTACTACTACATGACAAACGTATTGACGTAGCTTTGATAACTGAGACACACTTCACTGACAGATCAAGGTTCTTTATTACAGGATACACAACTTACAAGACTAACCACCCTGACGAAACAGCTCACGGAGGAACTGCAGTACTTGTTCGCAGTTCCTTATCACACTTCCTAATCCCATCCCAAGCAACACCCTCCCTTCAAACTACCGTCATCTCTCTGTTGTCGGAGCCATTTTCCTATACCTTGGCAGCCGTGTATTGCCCTCCCAATCAAATAATCCTCCAAAACCAACTTTTATCATTCCTCTCCTCTCTAGGTCCTCGATTTATATGCGGTGGTGATTACAACGCGAAGCACCCAAGCTGGGGCAGTCGTCTGGCGAATCCGAGAGGCCGAATACTTTTTAACATCCTTAATCAAAACAGTTACTCCTACTTATCCCCATCCCAACCGACCTATTGGCCAACCTCTCCTCGTAAAAGACCCGATCTTCTTGACTTCTTTATCTGCTCCAATATTTCATCCTTATATACTGACGTACACACTCTAAATGATTTATCCTCTGACCATAGCCCAGTTATCCTAACTCTTGACATCCATCCAAAACAAATTCGTCCCAGGCAATCACTTATTAACGGGACTGTAGACTGGGACGTATTTCGAGAGACTATAGAGCAAAAACTGAACTTAAACGTACCTCTTAAGACACCACAACAGCTAGATGATAATGTACAATACTTGACTGACTCTATCCAACAAAGCGTGTGGCACTCCACCACACAGCTCACTCCACCCAGAAGACCGACACCTCAAAACCTCCCACTCCATCTAAGACAACTAATTACAGAGAAACGTGGTGCGAGAGCTCTCTGGCATCGCACCAGATATCCCTCTCATAAGCGACTTTTCAACCAACTGACCAGACAACTTACTAACGAACTGCAAGAATATTATAACGAACAATACTCAACCTTCACTGAAACACTTACAACGGATGACAACTCTCTCTGGACTGCTACCAAGAAAATACTTAAATACAAAAACATCTCTCACCCTCTTCAACAGACGGATGGTTCTTGGGCTAAATCCGATGAGGAGAAAGCCCAATGCCTAGCTCAACATCTTTCCTCAGTTTTCACCCCACACCCAGACTCACAAGATTTACAACATACTGAAAACATCACTAACGAACTTGACATTCCTCTTCAGCTTTCACTTCCGCCTAAACCGTTCACTCCTAAAGAAGTTAAGAAGATAATCCTTAATCTCCCCAAAAAGAAAAGTCCTGGCTATGATCTGATCACTTCCAACATCCTACTCCAGCTTCCCAGAAAGGCAATAGTTTTTATTACCCATCTCTACAATGCAGTCCTTCGAACCACCTACTTCCCCATCCTCTGGAAATTCTCTTCAGTGAGAATGATACACAAGCCCAAAAAACCTACACACCTCCCCACCTCATATCGGCCAATAAGTCTTCTGCCCTTATTAGGGAAAATCCTTGAAAAACTCCTCTTAATCCGTCTCCAAAATGAAATAGCATCCCTAAATGTCATTCCTGATCACCAGTTCGGCTTTCGGAGTTGCCATTCGACTGTACACCAGACGCATCGCGTTGTGGACGTCATCGCTACCTCCCTTGAGCTGAAACAGTACTGCCCGGGTGTTTTCCTGGACATATCGCAAGCTTTCGACAGGGTATGGCACCTAGGGCTGCTGTATAAGCTCAAGGGCGTCCTACCTGCAACCTATTACCTTGTCCTCAAGTCCTACCTGTCCGACCGTTTCTTCCAAGTAGTCCAAGGTGCCTCATCCTCTCCTATTTATCCCATTCTTGCAGGAGTTCCTCAGGGAAGCATTCTTGCTCCCCTCCTCTACACACTATTTACGGCTGACCTACCAACTCACCCAAACACTATCACCTTTACCTATGCCGATGACACGGCAATCCTTTCTCCAAACATAGATCCTATCGTGGCAACACGAACCCTGCAATCCCATCTTCACATCCTCGAACCCTGGCTTCGGCAATGGAGGATTGAGGTAAATGAATCCAAATCTAAACATGTAGTCTTCACCCTAAACAAAAAAACACTCCCTTCTCTTTACCTGAATAACATTCCTATCCCTCCTGCGAACCAAGTACGATATCTTGGCCTACATCTAGACAAACGACTAACGTGGAACCCTCATACTAGACTCAAACGAACTGACTGCAACTTCAGATACAAAATGTTGAAACGACTACTTGACAAACGCTCTAAACTTACTTTACTGAACAAAAAGAGACTCTACACTGCCCTGATAGCCCCAATATGGACATACGGAATCGAACTTTACGGTACTGCTAAACGATCCAACCTTAACCGTCTCCAAACCCTACAATCCAAAATCCTGAGAACCATCCTCAATGCTCCTTTCTATGTCTCCAATCATACTATCCATTCCGATTTAAACATACCATTTGTCTCTGACCTAGCCCAATCCCGCTACACAAAATTTCATTCCAAACTATCCTTCCATTTTAATCCCCTAATCCGTGACCTATCCTCAAGAACACTTCCTTCAAATCCTCATCGAAGACTAAAGCGGAGGTGGCCGCGCGATCATCTAAGTGCAGAACGACGGCCTCCTAGGATGGCTGCTGTGTAAGATTGCCTCCTTGGCGAACTAGCGGCTCCCATCACTGGATGGTCGCCGTTCACATCACTCATGCCAATTTGTATATATATTTATTTATATGTACAATATTCGTACATCAATTTTGCTTGTTGTATATATGTACAGTTGCAGAAATAAAGTTAAAAAAAAAAAAAAAAAAATATCTCCAAAGTTGGATGAAAATCTGAAATCGGTCTGAAATATAAAAAAAAACACCATTTTTGACGGAAAAGTCAAACATTAAAAATGTTTATTGGTTTTTTTTCTTAAGCTTTGTCCGGAAAATAATAGAAGAAGTAAAGACAATAATAAAACATAAAATCTGAAATCGGTCAGAAATATAAAAAAAAACACCATTCGGACAATAATAAAACATAAAATCTGAAATTGGTCAGAAATATAAAAAAAAACACCATTTTTGACGGAAAAGTCAAACATTAAAAATGTTTATTGGTTTTTTTTCTTAAGCTTTGTCCAGAAAATAATAGAAGAAGTAAAGACAATAATAAAGCATAAATTTCTTGGTTATTGGTTATCCAACTTGTGGATGTGTTAAAGTTTTATCATTTCAACCATAAAGATTAAATGTAAAGCAAAGTCAAGAAAAAAATACGACGAGTTAATTTTAGCAATACTTTATTGTATTTTCACAAGTTACAGGTTTAATGATTAAACATTTTTTTCAATGTTAAAATAAGACTGCTGGGATGAATAAAATCTCAGATAATCCTTAAGGTACATGTAAAATACATCCATTAATTTTGTAAATAAAAAAAACAACTTTTTTTAGAAGGTGCCAGGTTAGATGAGTGGTCAGTAGCATGGACCGTAAAGCTGAGATGTATTGTAGTACTGTTACGCTAAAATTTGCTTTAGCTGGGCAGAACAATTTAGCGAACAACTCAGGGTCCCGGCTGAGCTGCAGTGGAGACCGGGCTGGGTTGAGAGGCTTTTCTGAACTGATAAATAAATAACTGTATTTATCTTGGTTAAAATAATAAGGGAAAAAAAACAATTACATAGGAAAAAAAAAATCAAATAAATAAAAAAAAAATTGGAAAGAGGAACTGGGCGCCATACTGTTGATTCTCCAATTGATAAAAAAAGAAAAAAAAAATTATTAGAAAATTACTTACGGCAACAGCGAACCGTAGTGCTGAATAAGTAATTGGTACTCAACTGTGCTGCTATCTCTGGCAAAAAATGAATACATCAAGGTAAAATGTAGCTACACGTATACGTATTTATTTCCCAGAACACTTCGTACAACCAGGCAACTTCAGTCTACAATTTACAAAAATAAAGTACATCTCTATTCCGGGCCCTGGAAATTGATAGTGATTAGTACAAAATACTTCCACTTTTAATGAGGAACTAATTACACAAAAAAAAAAATGAATTAAACTAAAGATTATGCTTAGTAATTTAAATTAAAATTGAGACCAATAAATAAACAAAAAAACTGTTCTTACAATAAAATAAAAGTCTTCCAGTCTCTAGGAAAAAAGAACGAAACTATTCACTGTTATAATGTAGAAATAACTTTTCTAGTTATTTCCGCAATTATGTAGCCGCCGACTTATTTCTACTATTGCTTGTATTGATGGTATATTGATAATATAGATTTTTATAAAAATACTTGTTGTGGCCTAGATGGTTTATTCCTTTTTTATATTTCCTCGGCGTGTCCAAATTCTTCTTCTTCCTGGCGGTATCCGGGACGCCTTCTTCCTCTGGACGACCCGACTGTCAGACAGCACTAAGGAGAGCCAATAAGTGCTCTCAAAAATCCGGCAAGGCCGATACAAAAAGGAAACTCAAAATACAGCACTCACAGCGAGCGGCGGCTAAGAACTGACCCTAGCCACAGCACGTACAGACGCGCGCACGTAATGTTACATAGTAATGTTTGTGTAAGTCCATAGTCTACCTCTAAACTTTAATTTGGCCCTAGATACAACACAGCCGTATTATCGCAATACTTCTTCTTACAAGCAAGAAGTGCTAGTAGAATAGAAGGGGGGGTGAGCCTCATTCCACTGCGACCTACAAATTGAGGTCTATTGTGGATCCCCTTAAGTTACAGAACAGCCCCCAGCATTGCCCTCCAAATCAATCCTAGCAAAGCTGAGAGCTCCGTCATGAAGCTTTCAGCTTCGGGATTGCCCGTCCCCAATTGAAGAAACCTAATCCTCGCCAGGCCGGCGCACTCACAAAGGATGTGCGCCGGGGTCTCCTCCTCTACCTTGCAGAATCGGCATACCGCACTATCCGCAAGTTGTAGGTGGTGCATGTGTCTATTCAGCCTACAATGCCCTGTTAGTAGACCCACAATTAACCTTATATCCCTTCGGGTTTGGCTCAGTAGGTCTTTGGTAAATTTAGGCAAATGTCTTTTAATGAAGAGCTTTGCCTGCCTCTGTCCTGGTGTTCCCTCCCACCAACGCAGACGCTGATCTTCTATCCACCCCTTGATAGAAGTTTGGATGAGGCTCCTGGACAAGCCGCAGAAGGGTTCGGGGCCTATAAAGGTATCCTGCGAGCCCTCCCTCGCTAGGGCATCCGCCCTCTCATTGCCCAGGAACCCCGCATGTCCCGGCACCCAGGCGAGTGTCAGTTTATTCCGAGTACCCACCTCGGTGAGGGCAAGTAGGCAGTCCCACACCAGTCTTGAGACTATTTGGTGTGAGGAAAGTGCCTTCAGGGCTGCCTGACTGTCGGAGTATATGGCCACTCTTCTACCCACTATCCTTTGCCTTATAATCTCCCTAGCGCAGAGTTGTAACGCCACGACTTCAGCCTGAAAGACCGTGGCGTACTTCCCTAGGCTGGCCTTAATTTTAACTTTAGGCCTGCCCCCGTAGACCCCAGCTCCGACCCCAGTCGGAGTTTTGGATCCATCTGTATACCAGATCGAGTTACCGAACAGGGGTGGGTCGCAGCCCCATTCGCCTCTGCTCGGTATGACAATATGGAAGTTCCTTTCGAAGAAATGCTTAGGAACCATCCTGTCCGTTGGCATCCCCAGAAGATAGTCCGCCTTGATTTCCTCAATCAACCTCTGGTTATTACGATCATGCCTAGAGGTGATGGGAGGCGGCCCCTGCAGGAGCCTATGTATTCCCATTCTGGCTTCGCCTAGAACGAGAATGTGTAATGGTGGCAGATTGAGGAGGACTTCCAACGCCGCAGTCGAGTGGTCTTCATGGCCCCCGTGGAACCAAGGCATGCTCGCCTTTGGATCCCACCGAGCCTTTCCACCGCCCCCTTCTGCAACGTTTTGGTCCACCAAACTACCAATCCATATGTAACCATGGGCCTGATGATCCTGGTGTAGATCCACAGTGACAGACTTGGGCGCAAGCCCCAGTTTCTCCCACAAAGCCGTCTGCATCTACTAAATGACGCAACGGCTCTGTGAGAAATTTTGTCAATGTGTTGATTCCAAGTGAGTCTTCGGTCGAAAAAGTGCTAGTAAAAAGTATCCTTCTTATATTTAAATAAAACTCAAAATATTTTATTCTAAAAATGGAATGTTTTGGAATTGTAACACGTTTTTTTTTACATAATATGTAAGTTATAATACTTTCTTATTTATTTTAAATTATAGTGTTACAAAATTACAATTAATTATATTAGTAGCATAGCGCCTAGCGCAAACCCGCAAACGATGGCCACGGGCTTCTCAATGCTACTAGCTAATCAGTTAATACCAAAGAAATTGCCAAATGAATCATAGAGCCATAGGATTTCATGAGAAATTTACAATTGAAAATCTAAGATTTTTTTTTTTTGGATTATTTCTAATAAACATATGGATAATGATAGATCTGTAGTTTGTTGTAGGGGATTATCGCACTGCTTCCTGAAAGATCTATTGTGCCCCCCCCGCAGCCTTCTCAGTGTATTGCCGGCCTCTAAACAATGTTCTCTAGCTACAAATAACTTTGCTCATCACCGTACAGTAAGTTGTAGATGCTCCTAGGAAGAGAAAATCTAAGGGCAGCATGCTGAATTCGAACCCGGGACACCCGCGTTGCTAGTCCAGCGTGCTACCACTGAGCTAATTCTTTTCCTTCTCCCTTGGCTTACGCCTATTAACTAGGGATGGAGACCTGTGTTTGTCCTTGTCTATAAAATGTAGAGTGTATGTAGTGTAAGTGTATTGTGTACTGTTCTGACAATGTGCATGGAGTACTGAGATGTGGAAACCCATGGATTCGTTACTCCCCAAGTAATTGCATGCAATAGATACCCCTTGTGGGCATGATATACAGATAGTACATTAACATAACATATAGTGCTGACGAGTAATAACTGAATTTTTTTTTCTATGTTAATCTAAATTAATCTCAATAGAAATATTTGATTGAATTCAACAGAAAACCGTTTTGGGATCGTAGCATTAAAGAATTATAGTAACTACATGATAAGTATCATCCGATTAATTACTTAACGCAATTAATCTGAAATGATAGAATTGTTTATAATTGTCTTATCACATTAAAATTGTTTATTGTATAACCAAGATAAACGAAGTGTGATAATTGATAAAGCTTCTTTTTTTTTTTTTTTTATTTCTATGGATTTAAGGAAAAAATTAATAAATATTCTAGTAACGCTATCGTTCTTTATAACAATTTACTTTTTCCTTATGGTCTTTCAATTATATATAATTTTATCAAGATTAGCGAAATAAAGAACTTTTATAATTAAATTATACATATTTTAAAACAATTGATTATGTAATAATAATGTAATTTAAAGTTTTGGCCCACCAAGTTTTAGGAATGGCAATATTAATTAATTGATAATCCAAACAGGTAATTCTCGTTAAGTTCAGAACCATTATGATCCCTTGTATTGCATCATAAATAAGGTTAAATATAAATTTCATACTAAAATGCCTATTATATATACCTTAGGTTGTTTATATAGAAAATTACTAATTACTTATTTAATTATTTTGGTTGTTCTCTAGATTTGTAATTAATTTGTGACTGTGTTTATATAATTTCTTAAAAATGGCTCAGTGATATTTTTCAAACTTCAAATATATTTTTTTTCATGCTCTCTTTGTATTAAGAATAGGGAATACAAAATTTTTCGAAAGATTATTTTGGGGCTCTCAATGGAAACCCCCAAGTAATAATATACGATAAATTTGCAAAACCGCAAGATCTTAGTTTGAAAAATATGATTGATTGAATGGGATAAATAAATAAGATTATTTTTAATTACAAAAAATAAGAAATTGATAAGATAATAAAATCTGGTATATAATACGCAATAAACCATCTCTTAAAGTAGTTAATGATTTAACAATATTTTTTAATAAATAGAATTTTTACTCAAGGTTAGTTGCCGTTAGCAAATAGCAGGTCAAATCCGAAGAGAGGGATCCAAAGCTGAGAGAGAGAGAGTGAGAGAGAGAGAGTCAGGATCATTCTCTAGTTTAGGCCAGACTAGAATCGGAGGAAACTATAGGAGCTGTGTCAGCCATAGGAGGGGTCTTCCGACTGTCTTGCAGCAGAGTTCATACAGCAGTCACATCGCGTCATCAACCTTTCTCTTTACCTCTCATTTCTATTTTAATAGTGTAATGTCCAGGCAGTTTGTGCTACTTTTCTATTATAAGAATTCAGCTTTACTTCTAGTTTACTTATCTATCTCTCCTTCTCTTCTTCTAGTTTAAACCAACTTCTCTCATTCTCAAACCTAAATTGATATTATAAATATATACACCAAGCTCCCAACTTAATTATGGGTTTTTACTAACCAACCTTGCCTGTATGTGTTGCAATTTGATAAATAGTTTTTTTTTTTTTTTTTTTGTAATTTCTTGAAACATACCATTATGACAAGTTATTAATGTAATTAATAACGTTAGATGTCACTCTAAACATTAGCCGACATTCCAGTAAAGCTGTAAGTAAATAGTGGTCTCTGAAGATTTCGAAATATTATGTGTGCTAGTAAAACTGATATTGTAAGATCCCCAGCCAAGCTGACAGAGATAAATTTACGAGTAATTTTCTCTACAGCCCGTGTCCGGCAAGTTTGTTGAGGCTCCTCAGAACAAAATTTTAATTTTTAATCTTTACTCTTGAATTGATAGCTATCTGGAAAGCCATAGGGCAGGCAGATAAGATAGACCATGTGAGGGACAACACTGTGGTAGTTTTCAGTGACTCAAGGAAGTGCACTTCAAAAGTTAAATGTCCAGGTGATGTAATAGACCCGATACTCATAGAAATCAGCGAATAGTTTGGAGAAGGCTCCAGGAAGGATACATTTAGTGTGAATTAAAGAGCATGCCGGGAACCAAGCAAATGAATATGTCGATATCCTGGCAAAAGATGCTATTAAGGCGCGTCAACATCTAAGGTCATTTGGCGCTTGGATTCTTCTCAGTGCACGCCGGCCTCCGGGACAGTGTTCTCTCGTTACAGAACACTGTAGTAGCTTTCTCTGTCTAGGAGCTGTAGAGACTCCTAGAAAGAGAAAATGTAAGGGCAGCAAGGCTGGACTCGAACCGGGGACCTCTGCGTTGCTAGTCCAGCGCGCTACCACTGAGCTAATCCAGTCTAATCTACTCCGATATTAGACTCCGTTTTTATGTCACAAAACATAACTCTCTCCACAACGACCTCAACATCTCTATCGTACAGCAACTGGCCAAAATAAAATAACACAAATTCCATACTGCTAACTCTCATTGTCCTATTCCCTTTGTACAGTCCTTAGCCGAAGTTTCTCTCCTCCTTATCTTACAGCTTATTCACTTATTATACATCTGCATACAGATTGTAAATTACTGAATAAAAAAGAAAAAAAAAATTGAGTTAAAATAATTTTTTGGCATAAACATTATTTGCCTGTGATGCCCCTTTCTTCCAGGTGGGGAGACTCACGCCAGAAATATAATATATTCAGTAACAATCTCAATTGCAACTCGCTTGCAGCTGTATTCTAGAAAAATCACAGACTTTTTTTATCTGTAAAGTCAAGGCACTTAGGCACATTCTTATTTTTTTCACTTGGAAATCTTGGAATTCAAACAATGCTTCATCAGTTTATCTTGCTATTATAAAGATGATAGAACCATATATTTTATTGAAGTGACACTTTAGAGGAAAGCTTCAAATTGTAGCTCACACACAACCCTCCAAAAAAGCAATTTGTCTAGAAAAATGATTAAAAAACAAAAACAAAAACTGATAGCTCTTTATGTGTTTACAGTTAGTATGCGAAGTTAATAAAGAAATTTTTTTTTTCATTTTATTAAGAAATTCCAAACTTTACAAAAGCGTACAACAATTGAATATGATGGTAGCGATATAAAATGGGCCACGCAAAACTTGTTGGGCGATACTTCCCAGTGTAGATACTCCTTATTTATTACATTTTATTGGCTATTAAAAAAATTCTAACATGAAGGTTAGGTGATCGCGGGGGTGGGCAGTGGCGTTTCTGTCTCTTGGGAAAGTTATGTGGGATAGTAAGGGAAGAGAGTGTTATGGACTAAAGTGTTAGGATGGTTGGATATGAAGTCATGGAATTTTTTGTAACGCGTTTTTATTAGCTGATGGACAAAAAAGGGATTTTGAGGTCAGTATGAAGGTTTTTTGTGGTGTGAGTTCTTGTTAGTGTGAAGGTTCATTTAGAGCCCTCCTACCATTCCTCCTTCCAATGCAAATTGTCCCAGCCATCGGAAACTACAAAAATTAATATATATGACTCACCGAATATCCGGTACACACGATTTAATTCCAAGAACTGACTGAAGCGCCCACTAATATCTATTGCATATGTATTGGAATCAGATATCGGATGTATCGTATTGGATGTATCGGATCCCACCGCTGCCACTAGATGTATTGGAATCAGATGTCTTGAATAGGGAGTTGAAGTGATGAATAGGTGATTGTTAGTTTGAGAGTTGTTACTTGAAATACGAACTACTGAATTACGAAAATAGACTATATTTTAACAATTAATTTAAAGTGTTTGAAATTAGATGAACTAAGATGCACAACTATAAATGAATTATGAAATGATTAATTAATATTAAAGATGTAATGTTTACACCTTGAAGAGGGACACGCTCGCGATGTGTGAAGCTTAACTGCTTGAACTGACTGAACTGGTTGATAACTTGTAGATAACTCGTAGAATACTGATCTGATACTGATGGAATACTGATGAAGACTGATGTTTAACTCGTGTATGACTGATGTAGGCTGATCCCCTCCTCCAGTGAGGCGAAGTTTATATTGGTATCACTGATACATTGGCTGATGTGTAAGTACGAGCCACACTAAGACATCTCTTGCAGTATGTTGACCCTAGGGAGGTCCGTGACCGAGGTGGCGACAGATGGTGGCCAGTCGGTGGTTAACAAAGACTGTTTGTTAATAGATGGTAGCCAGGTGGCCTCTTGAGTGTTCACTGATCCTTGTATGAAGGGTATACAGGCCAGGTGGCCTCTGTACATTGACCGTATAATGACCCCTGTCTGAAAGGATTTAGCGGCGTTTCTTTGGCTATGTATTAATTGACCCTTGTTTGAAAGGGTTTTTGTTTGCCGCGGTTCTTGACCTGCAGATAATAGCGGCTGGCTGGAACCACTAATTATAATTTTTAGATTTATAATTGATTTAAAAATTATATCTTTTTTCTTCTTGCTATCACATTACACATATAACGATCCTTTCGTTTTCGTTTAAAGGTCAGAAATATTTTAAATACTTTACTCCTTCAAAACAGTACTCCAACTTCTTTAGGTTAATTCGGGATATTTCTTCTCTTTCATGTATTAATCATATATTTTATATTTGCAGTTTATCTAATCCAAATTCCTTAACAGAAATTATTAAACGTTTATTTATGTATATTTATTCATTTATAGATTGGCTTTAGCTGGAGAAAATTATGGGCATTCACTGGACCAGGTTTTTTAATGAGTATAGCTTTCTTGGATCCTGGAAACATCCAAGCTGATCTACAATCAGGTGCAAAATACAATTATCAGGTAAATTGTTGAATGAATTTTAGTCGTAACATTAAAAACAAATGATGAATCAGAAAAAAAATTTTAATTTAAATAGATTTTATTAAAGCTTTTTATGGTATTTCCTTGAAATTAATATGTAATATTTTTTCAGAAATCAAGTTCTCTAAGATCTTGTTATTTCCTTTAGAATACACATGATCGCCATTACTAAAAAAAATAGAGTCAAGCTTCTGAGCATTCTTCTGATTTAAATAAAAATTCTGGAAATTTTTTTGGGGAGATTTATATGTTGAAAAAGGCGCTTTTAAGAACTGAAATCTAATATTTATCACTTTCTTTTGAGTGCTAAAAGAATCTCTTTAAGTTTACTACGTTTTAGGAAATCATTTCCTAGGGAGTATTTAGTAGTTCTTGTGTTAGCTTTTACAAGAGATGATCAGGTGTAACTCATTTACAAAATTATAATTACATTTCGCTTCTCTTTTTTTCTGATTATTTTCGGATTCCTTTTATCGTCATAGTCTGCTTTATCACGTTCATATAGCAATAATGCGTTCCAATTTCAATGTTTTCTGACATATACTACACCGTCTCAATATATGTATAATTTTTATAATAATGGATATAGTTTCTGACAGAAATTTTAAAATGTGGAAGTCAACGTCCCTTGTACAACTTGACGAACCAGAATCTGGAGGAAAATCCGAAATTGGTCAGAAAATTGAGAAAAAGAAATATGTTGTGATAGGAACATTCTTAAACACTATGTCTTCAAGATGAAATCTTGCTGCTTGTTTGATGTAAATCGAAGTTTCGACCATATTGTAATAGGTTCCGTCAGAGTAATTGCCGTTGGGAATTTTTTTAATGGATTGATTTGTTGAGGAAATTTCCCGTAACAAGCGCTAGAAATACCATGTTGCCATGTTATAGTCGCAATGATGCAACGCTCACTTTTAACTGTTCTTATCCTCTCTATCACCTGAATGAATGGACAAATTGGCTAAAAAACCTTGTACAAAATTTTGGATACAAATACGAAATGATTGGCAAAAATTAAGTGAAAAGGCATAACAACACGTAACGATACGTGCCACCTGTACAATCATACTACACAACTCCAACCATCCTACCCAACACAAACTAGCTGCACTGAGACATCTGGCGAACAGACTTAAATGTACATCCCTCACACCCGCGAACCACCAACAAGAATAACAGACAATCTACAACATAGCCAAGAACAATGGGTGCAGTGCAAATGTCGTTAATAAACTCCTCAGAAACGAAACACACCACCGGAATAGGAATGACAAAAAAAAAAAACAGGCAAATTTGCGACATTCACATAGATCGGAAACCACACGTACAAACTCACGAAATTTATTAAAAAACTGGGCATTATACATTTATTAACTGGGCCTTCGGAACTAACAATAAATTAAGGAACAAAATCCGCACTCGTACTGAGACCATGACGTACATGACAGCATAGAGGTTTATGAATTAAAGTGCCCGGACTGCAGCAACATTTACGTTGGCCAGACAGGCAGAAAACTCAGAGAACGATTTGCCGAACACAATAATGCGTTCCAATTTTAATGTTTTCTGACATACACTACACCGTCTCAATATATGTATAATTGTTATAATAATGGATATAGTTTCTGACAGAAATTTTAAAATGTGGAAGTCAACGTCCCTTGTACAACTTGACGAACCAGAATCTGGAGGAAAATCCGAAACTGGTCAGAAAATCGAGAAAAAGAAGTATGTTGTGATAGGAACAATCTTAGACACTATGTATTCAAGATGAAATTTAACTGCTTGTTTGATGTAAATAGAAGTTTCGACCATATTGTAATAGGTTCCGTCAGAGTAATTGCCGTTGGGAATTTTTTTAATGGAATAAACATTGATTTGTTGAGGAAATTTCCCGTAACAAGCGCTAGAAATACCATGTTGCCATGTTATAGTCGCATTCATGCAACGCTCACTTTTAACTATTCTTATCCTCTCTATCACCTGAATGAATGGACAAATTGGCTAAAAAACCTTGTACAATTTTTGGATACAAATGCGAAATGATTGGCAAAAATTAAGTGAAAAGGCATAACAATACGTAAATGTCATACGCAGCAACATACCTAGCGGAAAGTGGTTTTTTAGCTCTAACTGCATAAATAAGAAATCGTCTTAAAAGCATTGACTTGACGCCTCATTGAGGATTGAAATTAACCAAGTCGATTGAAACAAGAATAGATAAAGTGGTGTACGACAATCAGAAGCAAAAAATAGTCATTAATAAATAATATCTACTTGTATAAACTCATTTATCATAAAGTTTCAAAAATAAATACTCGTAAAAATTAGTACATACATAGTTATATAGCTTGTACGTACTTATATCCATTTTTTTTTTTTTTTGACCGGTATTCATAGGTTTTCAGAAAACCTACGCAGATATTTTGTTGCAAGTTCTATAATTCTAATTATCCCCCTTTCTTCCTCAGTTATGAGTCGCCTTAAAATTTTATTGATATTTTTGGGTGTTGCTAAAAAAGTTTGCGGAACGCTGATTTAAAACTCATAAAATTGGTAAACATAAATAAAATAGTAGATATCTTCTTCTTCTGCATTACACAGCGATGAGAGTTATATTAATTCATTGAAATTATAATTTATTTAAGTTTATTTAAATAAACATCACTGATCTTTAAAGGGAAGGGAATTGCTAAGTGGTTAGCGTTTTGGACTCCCACGCGGAGGATTCGGGTTTGTGTCCGGCTATGCTATTTAGATTTTTTCTTTCTAGGAGCCTCTTCAGCTTACGTGTCTGGTGATGGAAAGTGTTGTCTGTAACGAGAGAACACTGTCCAGAGGCCGGCAGTGCACTAAGAAGGCTTCGGACGCTAAATGACCATAGATGTTGACGCGCCTTAAATTAAAAAAAAAAAGAAGATCTTTAATAGCAACTAATGGGACATGTATCTAAATCTCTAATAAACATAAGTATTGTTTACATTTAATTTTGTTACTCATATAATATTGACTTTGTCATTTTATAAACTGATATTTCTCGAATAGTTGATCTTTAATTTTTATTAATTTTAACCACTTTTATGTTCTTTCTTGACTATAGTTTTAACAATTGTAGAGAAAATATAATGTTATGAAGAAATTTGGTGAGAATCGGTCAAGCAAGAAACATTCAATTATGCGAAAGTTTCGACACAGTTTCCTGTCTTCATCAAGGCTTTACTATATAGATGGTCGTGAAGGTGTGGAGAAAGAATTTTTAAGTGGAAATTTGAAGCATACACATTTGTTACATCGTAGAAACATAAAAAAAGAAAATTAAAAGTTACTAGTTTCTTGTGTTAAATCATCTTCAGAAAAAAAAAAAAAATGATATAGTAATGTATATAGTAAAGCCTTGATAAAGACAGGAAACTCTGTCGAAAGTTGGCATAATTGAATGTTTTCTTTCTTGACCAATGCTCACCAAATTTCTTCATGACATAATTCATCAACGGTCAACAAATACTTTTACAAAATATAATATTTAACGCGAGATTAAAGTCTCATTACAGTTGCACACGGCAGCGGGTAGGGGCTTGCAGCGCCCCCTGGCCCCGAGCATTCATTTCTAACATATAATCAAGTGTCTTCATTCAGATCCCTTTTCAAGGACAAAGTGTTCACTATACTAGTCAATCTAGCTAATCGCCGTTACACAAGCAGTAAATCAATCAATAAACCACGATGCCATACAGCTTTTCGCTACATACTGTGAGCAAAACGACCACTATCATAAAGCAGCAAGTCCAAAGTAGTAGAAGCATTCGAAAGAAATTTATGAATGAAAAACAATATGTTGCTTCCCGTGAACATTGTTAATAAAATCTAAGCTTGGATTCCAATCTTCCATATTCTGCCCTTCGATATGAAACGAATAACCTCCAGCTAGTTTAGTCATTGCTGTGTTTATTAGTGTAGCGCGGAATACCAATATATGAATCTCAGACTCTCTTTTCACTAAATTAGCACACAATAAATATTAGTATCGTTTACAAGTGTTTTGCATGTTGTAATCAACTGTCGTAAATAATAAATAAATTTCATTGCAGTGTGTATCTACATTTCATATTTCAACATAATTTACCTCCAGCAAACCTGAGCTCGAATGTGTATAAATAAATATTTCAATTTTGTTTCGGATTAATTAAAATGAAAATGCATACAAATTATTTAACACTTTGTTAAAGAAAATAGAAAATGATACACCTAATTAATACTAATGAAGCAAGTGTTAGAAACGAATTGAAACATAATATACAACTTAAACATAGTAGTAAAAGCATTTGTTGAAACAGAATTAAGGTGAGACCACATAAAGTTTGATTTAGATTTAACCTCCAACCTTCCTAGCTTTCTCTCATTTACCCGCAAACAATAGATGGGAATTAACAATGAAATCAAATCATTCTCTGGTTTAAACTTGATATTAAACAGTACAATTTTGTTATTTATTCATTATTTAAACATATTATTTGGACAGACTTAATAGAGAATTAATTAAATTAAATGTTTCCTATATAATACATTATTCTATATACACGCATTATTCAATAATATTTTTGAATTATTAATTTTTAAATAAAGACATCAGACAGGCAAGATGGATTGCGGAAAAAGGCAAAATTGGAAATAGAAAAACAAAAAATTTGAGTAAAACTTCGCAAGATTTTATTTATTTTTATTAATTTATTTTATCGATTTTATTATTTTTATTTATTAAGGTCTATTAATAAATTAAAGAAACCAGAACAGATACAGTTATAATTGTTTGATTATTGTGAAAATCTGCACGAATATTATTCAATAGTATTTATTTATTGTGTGAAAATTTCATAAAAAATTAACGAGTAGTTTATTAGTAATTAGAGTGTGTTTTATTTTAATTTTAAAAGGAAATAGTCAAGTTGAGTGTAATGTGACTGGAGTAGTGGGGAGAATAAGTTGGTAAGTGAGTTGTGATTTGCGAGGAGTGGGGACAGTAGAATATACTGGAGATTATCAGAGATATTTTCCATGATGGCCTGCTTCTTTTAGTGGTCATCGACCGGTTTCGGGCGTTCGCCCAAGTTCTACCTTGCCACCGATGGCCTGGGAATGGGGCAACCCACATCAGCTGTCCTATCAGAAATATTCATATAAAACATGGAAGTGACTTACGTACCAAAACTGAAAGAGGAATTCGGAGTAACATTTTATTCACGTTACGTGGACGACTCGATCCTCATACTGGAAAATGACATTGACATAGACAAATTGTTACATTACCCCAACAACACAAAATAAAATTCACGCACGAAAAAGAAATTAACAACACCCTCAACTTCTTAGACATAAAACTTACAAGAAATGACAATAAACTGGAGTACAGGAGTACGGAGTACACAGAAAAACCAACTACCACCTATACAATCATACTACACAACTCCAACCATCCTACCTGTAGTGGAATCAATTGTCGTGATTCCTGAGGTATGAAGTTAGAAGTCTTGAAGAGGGATTTATTAGGCGGAAGTTAGTTTAGAGAGTTATTGCTTGAATTACTAACACTGAATTTATAAAAATAGAATATATTTTAACAATAATTTGAATGAGCCTAATGGTAACTACAATTAATATGATTTGATAAAAGTAAATAAATAATTTTAAGAGTTAAATAACAAATAATTTAAAATGATTATAATAAATAAACTAATATGCACAACTATGAAAATAATTATAAGTGAAACCTTGTATAGGGACGCGCTCGGAACTCAAGTATAACTGCTGCTGTAAAATGATACTGATATAATGATGTGGCTACTCGTATAATGATGAATAATAAATGATCCCCTCTTCCAGTGGGGCGAAGTTTATATTAGTCTTACTCAAACACTGTCAAGTGTGTAAGTAAGTTCTCACACTAAGACATCTCTAGTAGCGTGCGACCTTGTGCGACCTTGGTTAGGTCGGCGACCAGTGATTCAGGTCAGTGGCGAGATTTGGTCGCCCAAAGACCAGGTGGCTTCTGTTCAATAGTCAGGGGTGCTTGTCTTTCATACCTTTGTATTGAAAAGGCAGCAGCCAGCTGTGGGGCCACTAGTTATAAATTATTCTTTCCTTTTGTTATATTTTGTGAAGGCTTTGACATTGCTATGTCATTACATACCCAACACAAGCTAGCTGCACTGAGACATCTGACGAACAGACTTAAATGTACATCCCTCACACCCGCGAACCACGAACAAGAATAACAGACAATCTACAACATAGCCAAGAACAATGGGTGCAGTGCAAATGTCGTTAATAAACTCCTCAGAAACGAAACACACCACCGGAATAGGAATGACAAAAAAAAAAACAACAGACAAATTTGCGACATTCACATAGATCGGAAACCACACGTACAAACTCACGAAATTTTTTAAAAAACTAGGCATTAAAACAGCCTTCGGAACTAACAATAAATTAAGGAACAAAATCCGCACTCGTACTGAGACCTTTGACGTACATGACAGCAGCGGGGTTTATGAATTAAAATGCCCGGTCTGTAGCAACATTTACGTTGGCCAGACAGGCAGAAAACTCAGGGAACGATTTGCCGAACACATCAGATCATACAAATGCGACAAAATTGATCCAAATTATGCCAATCACGTAAACACGAACAAACACAAACCCGACGACATCTCCACCACGATAAAATTATTACGCAAAAAAGGACGACGACTAGACTTACTGGAACAACTTGAAATATATAAACACAAGACATAAAACTTTTTAAGCAAATAGGCAAACTTCGCAAATGAACAACTATTCAAAACCATCTTCTCACAATAACAATGAAACTTGCAATAAACAATATACAACTCACCTGAACCAAATAGTTTTTAAGTTTAAAAACCAAATAGATTTTAGTTTTTGTTCTAGTAGTTTTTAAGTCTGTACATACGAATCATAACTGCCTTTAAGTTGTACATATGTGAATAATGTCTGCAAGTCGAGAAAATAAAAAGGATAATGCGAAATGTACGTTACATTAAGCTTGGTTAACATAATAATTTTTTCAATGATATATTTATAAGAAGTCTGTAATTAAGCTAGTTTAGACTTATTATATTTAGGCACTAAAGAACCCATATTTAGGTAAAAATGTGCGTGGTTGGCGTTTGTGACTGGCGAATGGTGAAATGCGAAATATATTAGTGTCATCAAACAACCTGCTTATATAGATTGATTGTTTATTTGTTTAATTTGTTTTGATTATTTTGTTTAACAAAATATTATTTATTTATCTATACTATCTTACGATCATTCATCGTAATTTGTCATTTCTTGTCAGTGACTAATTTCCAGCACACTCAGTGTGACACAGTGTTACTTCGCGTTGTTATAAATAAATAAATATAATAGTATGGATAATCCATTGTAAGGCGAATCTCCCTCAACAACGTAGTTTAAAATATAGATCCCACGTGTTGGATGTTTCCATTTAGAGAAAAACGTGCCCTTTAAAGACCCAAACACGGGTTTTTTCCCCACTCAGGTACCATCCCTCTCCCCCTATTGACCTAGTTAGACATTTAACACTAGTCAGTGTATAAACTATATTTGCTCTATGCAAATCTGTGTTATCACACTGTTTGACAAACGCATCCCTGATAATGGGCGAATGCCCAAAACCGGTCGATGACCACAAAACGAAGCAGGCTATCACGGAAAATATCTTCAATGCTTTCCAGCTCTGTGGAACCAACCACAGCAAATACTGGAGTTTGCATGTTTATAGGAAGGTGTTTTATATGAATAAAAATTAAATAAACAATAAAAGTTTAAATATCATTAAAAGACTTTACATTATAATTTATAATAAGTACATTTTCGTACATAAATGTAGCGTATTTATATTGATTTTTGTGGTACATTTAATTTATTATTGATATCTGGAAGGCGGATTGGCTACCTGAATATTTCCGTTCATTAAGACACTGATTCTATTATTACTTTCGTATTTTAAATTTGCACGTATGGATTGCAACGAGGTGTTGACAAAACATAAGTAAATATATTGGATGAAAAAATGTCTGATATTGTAACTAAGAATGATCTTAAGTTTATCGTTGATCAAATGACCTTGAAAGAGGAAAATGAAAAACTAGAAAGTGAGATGGCAAACATAAAGCAAAAATTTGAAATGTTGAGAAATAAAACTGAATTACAAGAAAGAAAAATTTTGATATTTCGTGGTCTGAAGGAAAATGAAATTAGAAATGCTAAGCATGTGTTTTAGAAATTATGTGAAGAAGAATTGGGGTTGAATATGAAAGTGAAAATAATAGCTGCTAAACAGGCAGGAAAAAGGTATACCAAGAAACCTATCATATTAGTATTTATGAAAGAACAACCGTGTATGAAATATTAAAAAATCTATATAAATTGTGGGTGGGGGTGGGGGTGGGATGGGGTGGGGAGTATTTAATAGACAGAGATTACAGCCCGGAAATTCGCTACCAAAGAAGAAATTTGTTTTTAATTAAACCGGAAATGAAAGATAAAGCGAAAACAGTAGTGAGAAGAAATGTATTATTTGTAAATAATGAATTTTAATGGGACAGTGAAGTCGGTTTGATATATAAGGGTAATAAAAATTGTGAAGATGTCAAAGAAATACTTGAAGAAGACATATGGAAATGTAGCGAATCGTCGCTGGATAAATCGGGTAATAAATTTGGTAAATATATCAAAGTAGAAGAGGTTGGGTTGAAAGTTAATATTGAAGGATGCTGATAAGCCCGTAGACAATTATTGTGTTCTAAATAACCTGAATTAAGCAAGATTTGAAGAGAAATCTACATAGTATGGGGGGAAGCAATGGGAGACAATGATATAATCGGGTTGTATGAAACTTGGTTAATAGGAAGTGATATTCAAAAATATAATACTTTTTAGAATCATATATTGGAAAACCTAAAGCAGCAATCAAATGAAGAATTAAAGGAAGAGGTTCTGGTAGAGTTAGCGTCTATTACAAAGATACAATGAAGAAGAAAATTACAGTACTACAAAACGAGCTAGAACAAGCGATATGGGTAAAAGTCAACGTTAGAAATAGTGAAGATTTATGTATAACTATGGTATACAATTCACCTAAAGATTCAGAATTTTACAATAGTTATTTTCTGGAAAGGCTAATAGAAGAATTTGGTAGTTTCAAAGAAGAATATAGTGAAGCATTGTTCTTAATAATGGGGAGACTTATATGCAAGAACCTGAACTATGAATACTAGGGGATGAAGACGAAATTGGCAGTAGAAATAGCCGTGATAACTGAAGAAATGAGCAAAGGAGTGAACTGTTGCGGTTTTATGAAGTGTGCGATATTCGTATAATGAATGGGCTTTGTGAGAGAGATAAAGATGTGGGACAGTGTACATATGTATGTGAAAGAGGTGCAAGTGTTATGGATTGATTATATGATGTGCTCAGAGAATCTGCTGTCTAAGGTAAATAATTTCGAAATAGTTAAATTTCCATTCTCCTCTCACACCTTGCTACAATTAGAATAAATTAAATTATAAAATAGATTACAAATTAGATCATGTAAAGCAAATAGTGAAAAAAAGAAAAGAAAAAAGATATTTAATAGATGAATAAAAAATCCTCATAAAGGTAATGTAAAGAATGTTTATGTTTTTAAAAAAATAAAAAAAACTTTGCTGCTTATCTTGAATTTTGTAAAAATAATTATAATATTAATAATGTGGCGAATCGCATAGAAATCATAAATTCGTTTTTTGATGAATTTAAATGTGTCATTCACGTTTTCACGGTTTCTTGATAATAATGTTGGTAAATGTTTGATGTATTGATTTGTTATGTTGAAGCAAAAGTTGACTGCTTATTTTTGAGTTTGTAAAAATAATCATGAAAATATTAAGTGATTAGTTTTCAACAATTATGTGTGCGATTTAGGAATGCAGAGCGTAGAGTTAAGTGATTATAATGAAAGGTTGTATAGTAAGGTTGTATTGCAAGAAGAAAGAAGATATAATTTTTAAATAATAAATAAATCTAAAAATTATAACTAGTGGTTCCAGCCAGCCGCTATCTGCAGATCAAGAACCGCGGCAAAACCCTTTCAAACAGGGGTCGATATACAGTCAAACGAACCGCCGTCAAAACCCTTTCAAACTCGGGTCAATACATAGTCAAAAGAACTGCCGCCGGCAAAACCCTTTCATAAAAGAGTCAACGTACACCTGGCCTGTATTTCCTTCATACAAGGGTCACTGTACACTCAAGAGGCCACCTGGCTACCATCTATTAACAAACAGCCCTTGTTAACTATCGAGGTCAATATACTACGAGAGATGTCTTAGTTGGCACGTACTTACACATCAGCCAATGTGTGAGTGAAGCAAATATAAACGTCACCCCACTGGAGGAGGGGATCAGTTAGATATCAGTATACAATCAGTTCACGACCAGATATCCATCAGTCGTACATCAGTTATACCCACGTCAGTTCCGGGAGATAAGTATCATCAGTTATATATCAGTCGTACATCAGTTACAGATGAGTTAAGTGCCAGATCAGTCACAAATCAGTTATATACCAGTATTCTACGAGTTGACAACCAGTACGAGATCAGTTACACATCAGTTATCAAGCAGTTAAGTTTCACACTTCGCGAGCGCGTCTCTATTCAAGGTTTTAAACACTATTTGTTTAATATATATTAATCATTTCTTAATTCTTATATTCATATACAATTGTGCATCTTAGTTTATCTATTTCAAAACACCTTAAATTATTTGTTAAAATATAGTTTATTTTCATAAATCAGTAGTACGTATTTCGAATAACAATTCTTTAAAACTCTCTACTAACAACACTTATTCCTCACTTCAACTCCCGATACCAAGACATCTGATTCCAATACAGTAGCTTAACCAATGTAGTAACAACAACTGTTAATTGGGAAGGGAATAGCTAAGTGGTTAGCGTACTGGACTCCCACGCGGAGGACCTGGGTTCGAGTCTAGCTGTGCTGCCCTTAGATTTTTCTTCTTCCTAGGAGCCTCTACAGCTCACTGTCCGATGATGGACAGTGTTGTCTGTAACGAGAGAACACTGTCTAGAGGACGGTAGTGCACTGAGAAGGCTCCGGGCGCCAATGACTGAAGCGCCTTAAATTAAAAAAAAAACAAAAAACTAAATAAATAAATAAATTATAATTTTGTTTCAGCTATTTTGGGTACTATTTTGGTCAACATTTTTAGGATTATTAGTACAAAGATTATCAGCAAGAGTTGGTACAGTAACTGGACAACATATGGCTGAAATATGTTATACTGAATATAGACCAGTTCCTAGAATATTTTTATGGTTAATGATGGAAATAGCTATTATTGGTTCAGACATGCAAGAAGTTATTGGAACAGCTATTTCTATTTATCTATTATCCAGTGGAAAGTTCGTAAATATATTATATATTCTATTTTTATTCAATAATAATCTATAATTTAATTCCGTATAACTCTCAACTATTACTTTATCTGCTGTTAGAAACTTCCTAAGCAACTTAGGCTTATTTCATTCTTTTTACAACTTAAGTAAGTAACATTTAAGCTTCCCATCATATTATTTTCTTTTACTTCTACTACCAAATTTTCGAAATTGAGTTTTCACAGAAAAAAATGCTTTGAGGTCCTCTGAGTTTGAAAAAGATGTTTTTAAGAAATGGTCTGTGTGTGCGTTTTAACAGAATCCCCTACCCCCACCCAAATCGGTGGAAATTCAAACCTGATATTCCTTATAGGTATTACCACCACATCGGACACGAAGGTTTTTGGTCAAAATCCATCAACAGAAAGTGCAATTTTATAGCTTTTTCAGTTTTTTTACGATTTTCTTGAAAATGGCTTCAACGGTTTTCTTGAAACTTCATGTACTATCTACATACACAAATATCTATCACTTTTATTTGAAACTATAAAGTACCACCTATAGAGGAAAAACATGTGATGTTCCAGCTTTCCAGAACACTCTTAAACTCAATACCCTCGAAAAACGAAAGTGGTTGACGGAATATAAATAAACATACCAAGTTTAAAGAAATTGGAAACTTTGAAGATAGTTGTTTTAACTTTCTCTTACTCCTAGTATTTGAACAACAAAGCACAAAAATCGAAAAACCGTAGAAAGTTGAAACTTGATATTCCGTTTAGGTTTCACCATGGGATCTGACAGTATGTTATCTGTCAAAATTCCTCAACCAGAAGTAACACTTTACAAGTTGTTTTTCTTTTATTTACTTTTTTGCGATTTTCTCAAAAATGACTCTGACGATTTTTCTTTATACTTGGTATATCAACTACACACACAAAGAGCTACAACATTTATTTGCAACATTTCTCTAGGAAAATTCATTTAAGGGCATTTTTGGTGGAGAGGTGGGATAAGGTTTTCCTTTAAAATGCTATTTCTGTTTATTATACAATTCTATCATCTAAATAATATTAATTAATAATTAAATGTGTTGTTGAAATTCCGAGTTTGAAGAAAATTGGATGACCAGAAGTGCGTTTTTCCTGAAAGTTATTTTTTTCAGTTTTCTGTTATTTTTTTTTTTACTTTCTTACGCTTTTATCGAAAATGGCTCCGACGATTTTCTTCAAACTTATTACATCAACTATACATACAATGCGCTACAACTTTTATTTGAAACATTTCTCTGGAAAAATTCATTTAAGGGCACTTTTGGGGGAGAGGTGGGCTTATGTTTTTCTCTAAAGTGCATCATAGTTGATTATACAGTCCTACCATCCAAACAAAATAAATTACAAATACATAAACGGCTAAAATTCCGCGTTTCAAGAAAATTAGTAAACCGGAAGTGCGCTTTTACTGAATTTTTTTCTTCAGTTTTCGACGAACTCCAACGAATTTCATCAAATTTGGTACACAAACTCTAAAATTTGTCAATTACAATTTTGAAAAATGGAGTAAGAGAAAGTTCTGTGAGTGTTTCACACCAGATTTTTTTGTGTGGAGAAATTCGCAAAAACCTAAGACATATTCATTTAAGTTATACTTCTAATCTTCATGCTTGACATTTTGGCAATATATTTAATTATTCTAGGCCCATCAATATTATTTTGAAAGGTCCTTTAAAGGGAATACTTAACTTATTCTTTTAAAGTTACGTTTTCCCAGAATATGATAGCCAATAAATGTGCCTCTTACAAAATCACCTTTCTGTAGTTGTGTCAAGCTTTATCTCTATAAAACCACATTCACTGTAACCCAAAAGATCTATTCTAGCTCTCTTATATGTCAGTGGTTATAAATTGAATGTAAACATCTGGATAGTGCGAACATGTTATAATGGTGATGAAACTACTCCATAGTAGTCCTGAATCACCTATCTCTGCAGGAATTATATGGATTCTGGGAATATTAGGGCTTGTCAGAATAAGTGTTGCTCGTTTTATTAGCTGGGATACCCGCAGGGACGCTAAAATCACTGAAGAAATGGCTAGTACACCCGTGTATTGAAAACCAAAATTAAACATTATCTAACTTCCATTCCCGTTGAAAATGATTTCAGGTATTAAATTCTCCAAAATAAATATATTCAGTAATTCTGGTATGCTAAAGATACAAACATGCAGATAAAATAACTAATTAGTAGTTGAAAAACTCAAGAACAATACTAAAATTTCATAATAGATCGAAACTGAATTTGATTATATAAATGTAAACTTAATCTATATTCAAAAAGTAATTAACTTTCGGTGTATGTTTGCCTCAAGTTTATACCCCTAGCTGGAGGATGTTTATTCCTCACGTACCACAAAAATATTACGTGCTTAAATTTACATTTATGTGTAGCTTAATATTTTTGATTTTACTTTTTACAACTCCCATAGGAACCTGCAGAAACACCTCTCAAGGTTAGATGATAGAAAATAAAAATAAACGATAGCAAATGCCAGCATATATCCTTCGCACTTAGTAGATTAACTCTCCCTCCACTGAACTATAAACCAAACTCCTTTCTCAGCTGATGTCGTCCGCTATCTTGGTCTGTACATCGTTAAAAGATTAACATGGAACCCACCCACACGACTTAAGCGACAAGAACTGAATACAAGCTACAGAGAAACTGGATACACGCTGAAAAGACTACTGGGCAACAGATCTCAACTGTCACTTGAATACAGATGACTCATATATAACACTCTACTTAAGCCTAAATAGACCAAAGGAGTCGAACTGTGAGATGTTTTGCCAAGCGTTCCAACCTTCTAAGAAACCGAACATTACAATCCAATATACTTTGCACCATCGTCAACTATCCTACCTATATGTCCAACCGTACAATTAATAATGATCGTAATATTCCTTTCCTTTCCGACTTAACCACAATCCGATATAAGGAATTCCTTAACCAACACCTTATAACCCTCTTGTCCGTCGTCTCTCTCTTCCCAAACTCTCCCAGAACAATCCTTCTAGACGTTTCAAGCGACAATGGCTCGCGAGTTAATCTAGTGAGTGAGGTTTTTTTTGCAGAGTGCTACATCTCGTTTAGCTTTTCCAGCTTTATTATGGTATGTTTCCTCTACCAACTGTATTACCTGCCATTGTAACCTACCAGTGGTCAAGTGTGCCCACAGATCTTATCAGGCAAGTGTAGGAGAGAAGTACGTCGCTCATTGTCGGGAAATCTACTGTACAACGGTAAAAATATGGCTTACATTACATAAGAAAAAAAATATGGATACTAAATAATAGAAACTAAGTAAAGTTAAATTCTATAACTAAATTTTGGCGATAAATCCAAGAATGCTGTGCAAATTTAATAAAGCTCATAAAATTGTGCCCATTAAGAAGCTGAACTAGCTGATCCTTTGATAATGTTTTTGCATCTAAATAGGGATATTTGAATTCGGAAAATATCGGACAAACCCCCAAAAAGTGGAATATATCCTCCCTCTCGCGCAGAGATTACACAAAGAACAGCAACTAGGCTCTCTTTCAAACCAAGGGTTATAATTTAAATAAATTAACTCACATCGTAACTTAAAAAAAAACAACCCAAATCCACTGTGCTAGACTCTAAATTTAAAACGTCTAAAGAGTAGTTTTAAATCTCTATACAAGGACAACCGGAAAGACTAATGGGCTCTCTGTTCACATTCCTCATAATGCCTCGTTCTCAAACATTTGCACTATGGTCGACAACTGACCTTGCCACTTGTCAAAACTATCCAACCCTGAATCAAACTCGCAAGAATATTTTTCAGCCAAGGACACCCAATGTCCAGACCAGAACACTTTTTTCTTAACAACTTCCAGCGCTACCATTCGAGAAAATCGATGATGTGGGAGTTTAATAACTTTTAGTAACATATCTGAAATGCAAATTTAAAGTAAATACATGAAGAAGGGTGGAGGAAGTTTCTAGAAAGAGCATATAGTTAGGGGTGCATGCAGGTAGTCTAAATAATTTTTTAATAAAAAAACGATGAAACTTTCTAGTAAATCATACAGCTGAAATCCCCAAATTTGGGCGGCGCAGCACACGAGAAACTGCTTTAAAAAAATATTTAAAATATTAATGAAGTTCATTACTTGAATGGATTCTATACCTACTATAAATTAAATAATACAGCACCAGATGTTAGGAAAAAAATATTTGTGTTCATCAGCTAGTGTTTTCAATGTAGCCTAAGACAATTCTTCTTCTTCCCAGATAACCCAAAAGTTTGAACATCCCCTGGTTAAGTCACAGCACTGTTGGTTGTGTCTCGTCATAGTTCTTTCCAAGTTTACTAACTAATCGTTGTTAACCAACATTTAATGTGAAGTGGGTAATTCTCGATACACCAGTAGTAACGATTCGTCCATGAGCACTTCCTTTGCTTTACCATTTGTTAATTCATTTCCCAGTTGCTTAACATATCTACTTCTCTTCCAGATTTCTTAATTTCATTATAACATTTTTGTAATAGTTTTTTTAATTACCAGCTATTTTAATACAATAATTTTTGTGTTTTCAGAGTGCCTATCTGGGGTGGCGTATTAATAACAGTATTGGACACACTTACATTCCTTTTTTTAGATAAATATGGTTTAAGAAAATTAGAACTTTTCTTCGCATTACTAATTTCCATAATGGCTATAACATTTGGTTATGAGGTAAACAAAAATTATTAAATAAAATCGTAATTTTAAACAAAAATAATATAATAACTATTATAAGTTAAAGAATTATTTATCATTTAATTCCACAATGTTTACACTGTTATTTGTAATTCTTACAGTTTTTTTACGATCTACCAGATATGGTTCAAACACTTGAAGGTATAGCAGTACCAAAATGTACAGACTGTGATACCGATAAAATATCTATGGCAATTGGAATTGTAGGATCATGTATAATGCCTCATAATCTTTATTTACATTCTGGATTAGTGAAGGTAAATAATTGTGATAAAGGTTTATTGTTATTAAAAAAAAAAAAATTACTTAAAATTCTACAATTGTATTTATTTTCTTATTTATTGTTTACAATTCTACAATTGTATTTATTTTCATTACATTGATTAAATACTTATATTTAAGACAAGAATGTTCATTACGGTAAAATTAGCCAATGAAGAGCCATGGTCTGAGAGACAGAAATTATGGCGCGCGGTATTTGCGCTTCCTCTTCACCGTATTTGTGGCATTCGTTACCAGATCCACTACTAGCTGAGGTACCCACTTGTTACTCACGATCAGTACCCACTGGCATGTACTCCGGCCAAAGGCGAGACGCATGGGAAACCATGCGTGGGGGTATGTATGAAAAATCAAGATATTTTTCGCGAATGATGTCCCAAAGAATAGACTGCGAGTTTCGAATAGGATTAGTAGCGACGAATTAAATGTCAATGAATGTAAATAGTCGATAGATATTAAAGTTCCTGTGGGGTTCAATGAGAATCTACTATTATTATATACTTTAGATAAATATACGTACTTTAATGTTTTGAATGTAACAAAACTATAAGTAGTCAGAGAACAACAGTACTCTTGACTTATTTCGGAAATGATATCCATAGAATTATACGCTAACATTCCAAAAAAAAATTACTATTATTATTACTTTATTACTATTATTAATCGGTAGCCTAATGGCGTGGGACCTAAGCCTATGTGGCTTTTATCCCCCCCGATACCCCCCCATGTCCCTTAGTTAATCTCCCCCGATAGCTTGCCGGTTAATCTACAATATCCCAAGATATCCCTAAACTCCAACTCGCCCAAGCAATCCTGCGAGAGTAGTGCCCTCCCAAATACGCGAAACCTAGTTCCAGTAAAACGGGGACACTGACATAAGTAGTGGTACACCGTTTCCCTAACTCCGTCGTCGCAATTCTGACAAATGGGACTAGACGTTCTCCCTATGTTGAACAAGTGACTGGACACACTTGGGTCACTGGACACACTATCCCCACCAAGGTCCTCAAACCTGTCCTACTGAGGGACAGGAGATACTCCGAAATCCCCTGCTTACTTGCCTTTATAAATCTTTTAGCTTGGAGGCACCCCTGCGTGTCCTCCCAGCGTTTTTCCAAGACTCTCATCTCCCAAAGTCTAATCTGTTTATCCCGAAACGTCTTTGTGACGGCAAGGGCCGGTTCAGGACCACAAAATGGTAATTCTGATCCCTCCCTAGCCAACTGATCCGCCCTCTCATTGCCCTCTATTCCCGCATGTCCGGGTATCCAATAGAGGCGCACCTTACCCCTCCGAGCTAAAGCATTAAGCCTTCTCCGACATTCTCCCACTAATTTCGAACTCCACCAAGGCTTACCCAAAGCCCTTAGTGCGGCCTGGCTATCCGAGAAAATCCGCACTTCCTTGAACTCTCCCTGCCACTCCCCCACAAGGCGGCAGCATTCAATAATGCCCACCACCTCAGACTGGAAGACAGTGGCCTTTACTTTACCTTATTACTGAAAAAAAAACAAACAAAGCATTCTGTACAATTTTTGAAATTAAGGCTTTACCAAAAATATTTGTTTGAGTTTCTTTTGAGATCACATATTTTAGTTCTCCTAGTAAGCGTCATATTTTTAGGAATTGAGTTTTCACCGGAAGTAGATATTTTTAGATCCTCTGGGTGCGAAAAAAAAAAAATTATCAGTGAATGAGGTCTCTTATGTTTGTGTGGGTATGGGTATATGTGTATGTGTGTGGGGTAGTGAACAAAAATTTATCTCAATAGACAGCGATTAACCCAAATACAACAATAATTTGAACATATTGCGATTTTTCCCCCTTTTTGCAGTTATGCTGACCATAAACACACAAACACAAACGGTCAGACAGGCGCACAGAGCAATTTTCAAAAAAAAAAAAATACTTTTTCAGACTCAGGGGACCTCAAAACTTGTATATGTGATGAAAACTAAATTTCGAAAATTTGACACTATAGCAACAATACATGCACTTAACAGCAAGTAAGAGATAGTAAACAAGAGAGAAGATAAATCGTTTAGTGTTTCCGTATATGTATCAGAGACATTTTCCGTGGTAGCCTGCTTCATTAAAGTGGTCATCGACTGGTTTCGGGCGTTCGCATCTTCAGGATGCGTTTTTCAGACAGTGTGACAACACAGACTTACCCAGAGCAAATTTAGTTTACACACTGACTGTAACAAAACTAAACTCTTAAACTACGTCAAGGGGTACGGTCACCTGGGTGGGAACATAACAAATATATAACATACAAATATATAATATACAAATATATAATATAATAGTATTCAAGTCACTCTTCCCACAATAGCAACAGAAACGCAATTACCAGTGCAAATATTATACATGCACCAAATAGTTCTTACACTAATTTTAGTTTTAGGTTTAGTTTTTAATCTGCTAGTTTTATATATATATATATATATATATTTAAAAAAAAAAATGTGCGTATGTGGATGATGTATGATGTATGTGAATGTTGTGTAAAAAAAAAGGTGATATGTTGAGTGGAATGCACAATAAAAAACTTAATTATATATATATATATATAACATATTTAGGTGTACATGCTTGCGAGGATGTGAATGTTGTGTGAAAAAATGAAATAATGACTGGAATGCATAGTTATAAAAAACTTAATTATAAAAATCGCTTTATTTTAAATGATGTTAGTTTAAATCGTTATTTAATTTAATTTAAATTTATTTTATATATTTTATATTTTATTTTGATTAGTTAATTGTAAAGTAAATCTCCCTCCAACAACAGAGTTTAAAGATTAGTCCCCCACGTGTTGTTTCCATTGTAAGGAAAATTTGCCCTTTAACAACCCAAACACGTGTTTTCGCTGACCATACCCCTTGACCTAGTTTAAGAGCCATTGTGTAAACTAAATTTGCTCTGTGTAAGTCTGTGTTGTCACACTGTCTGAAAAACGCATCCTGAAGATGGGCGAACGCCCGAAACCAGTCAATGACCACTTTAATGAAGCAGGCTACCACGGAAAATGTCTCTGATGCTTTCCAGCTCTGCAGAACCAACCACCACAACAATTTCCGTATATGTATATTACTTTCTCTTACTCCTAGTAAGAGGAAGTATTGTAATCGTGTCAAATTTTCGATATCGAGTTTTCACCGAAAATATTCGTTTGAAGATCCCCTGAGTCCAAAAAAGTGTTTTTTAGCAAATGGCGTGTGTGTCTGTGTCTGTGTTTACGTATGTATGTGAACAGCATAGGCTCGAAATGGAAAAATCGTAGAATGTTGAAACTTGATATATTCCGTTTAGGTATCACCATGGAATCTGACAGTACGTTATCTGTCTAAATTCCTCAACCGGAAGTACTACTTTCCTATTTGTTTTTTTTTTTTACTTTTTTGTGATTTTCTCAAAAATATCTCCAATTATTCTCTTGAAACTTGGTATATTAACTACATATACAAAGAGCTACATTTGATATTGAATAATGTGAATTACAATTACAACTTAATTTGTAATAATGAAACAAGCTAGATTGATTTAAAATACAAAAAAAAAAAAATGTTAAACACTTATTGGCATACTTGAATTTAAATTGAGAGAGTGACGTTCTCTGAACGTCGACGAATATTACTGGATGAATGCAGAAATTGAGATTCTTTTTAAAAAAAAGCTCCTCTTTGTAGTTAAAACCTGCCCTTTATATTTGATTTCAAGAAGGGATTAAACGAGAATAGTGGCCTAGTTTCTCCGACCTCTCTTGTAACGGTGTCTCCGTACCTGCGTTTTCATCTTTTCCAGCCGACATGCAAATTTCCTTTAAAAAATGGTATTATTAATAAAAATACGAGTATAAATCTATTCCAATTTATTTCAATTTTTCAATTTGTTTGTTCCACTACATCTGTAACGCCAGTTCTTGGGTGTTAATGTGATAGAATGTGTGAAAATGACGAGCTAGAATTTGCTTATGAATATGATATACCCAAATAATTGCATATATAAATTCTTTCTGCAGTTCCTGTGCATTGTGTAAATGTTGGAGGTATTATACTGTTGGAATTGCTCAACTGGGGGATACCTTCATGATCACCAAGATTCCTAAAGAAGTGGTTAGATCTCTTTCGCCCTATAGTGTGCCATTTCAGTAGCTGCTATACTGCAGTTAACCATTCACATATTATATAGATGTTCACGAGTCCTAAATTCCAAGCCATTACTTCCAACAATTTCTAAATAGTATTACTTATCCAAAATTCTGATTAAAATTTTTTCTTGTTTTTTTTTTTTTTTTTTTTCACATTTTAGACACGTAATGTAGACAGAAGCAAAGATCGTTCAATATCCGAAGCAAATTTCTATTTTCTAATTGAATCTGCTTTAGCTTTATTCGTATCATTTATTATTAATTTATTTGTAATGGCTGTATTTGCACATGGTCTTTATGAAAGAACCAATCGAGATGTGGTAAGTTTATTTATACAAAAATATTAAAGATATATATATAAAATAAATAAATAGAATATTAGACTAATAAAATTTTCTACTTTTTATTTTACAGCTGAATGAATGTTTAGCCAGGCATGACCCATATGGACCGGCATTGTTCGCTGTAAGTTCACTTTAATATGTAAGAATGAAAAGTTACTGCCATACCCCCCCCCCAAACTTGTTCATTTAAAAATTCATTAAAACCAGTACTGCCACAGAAAATTTTTGGCATAGACAATCTCCCTCCCTCTTTTCCAACCGAAAAAAATATTTAATATGAAATAATAACAACATAAAATACTGTTAAAATTAAAAATCATTTTACAGTTTTTTTGTTAGATTATATTAATTATATTGGTAAAAAATTGCTACCATTCAAAAGTGAAGAATTGTTAAAATATAAATTCCTCGCTTATAGAAATCTGAAACCTCGTAGATAAAATCTTATTAAACGCACTCATAAAATTGTTGCTCCACTCTTTTTTTTTCGTATTAAAACTACTATAATATTTAAATTCTAATAAAATAAATAAAATCCTGAACATTAAAAAAAAAAATATATATATATATTTAAGAATTGTATCTAACAGGGAGTGGTACTTTATCACTGGTAAGTAATTGAGTGTTGTTAATGAACTATAGAGTCGTTAGTGGAGCAGGGAGGAGCAGTCAGTAGTTGTCCATAAATTCAGATAAGTGTTCTGAAGTTTTATTTATTACAAATCAGAAAGGCTGAGAATGCCTAGGCCAGTGATGGCGAACCTTTTGAGCTCGGTGTGTCAAAATTTTGAAAAATAGAAACATAATTCTCGTGGCGTGTCACTCATCAAGTTAATTATTTGTTTAATGCCATTTAAAATACAAAAGCCAAAATTATGAAACCAATAGTTTACATTTAGAGACTTGTCTTACATATTTCATTGATACTTAACATACAAAATCAAGTAATATATATATAAAATATAATTGAACAAAAACAGAAAAACAATATAAATTTATACAATTAGAAAATAAATATATATGAAAAATTAGTGACTTTTTTGGTGTGGTGGTTGGTTCTGCAGAGCTGGAAAGCATCAGAGACATTTTCCGTGGTAGCTTGCTTCATTTTGTGGTCATCGACTGGTTTCGGGCGTTCGCCCATCTTCAGGATGCGTTTTTCAGACAGTGCGACAACACAGACTTGTACAGAGCAAACTTGAGTTTGAAAACTAAGTTTGCTCTGGCATGTCGGTGTTGTCACACTGCCTGAAAAACGCATCCTGAAGATGGGCGAACGCCCGAAACCTGTCGATGACTACAAAATGAAGCAAGCTACCGCGGAAAATGTCTCTGATGACTTTTTTGGTGCTGAAGTTTGTCTGCTAAATCTTCTATTTCGGGTTTATACTTGGTACATTTCAAGGCCAAGCAAGCGCCACTGACTTCATCTGTTAACCGATTCCGTTTGTTTGTCTTAATATTATTTAATGCTGAGAACAATGTCTCACCAAAATATGTGGATGAAAAAATTGTTAGCAAAACAACTAAAGGAGATCTCGAGGAGCGGTCAATAAAATGTACACTTTTTTTTAAATTTTTTCCAACGTTTCGACAAATTTATTGTCTTTTTCAGGGATAAAATTAAAAAAAATGTTAATCGGTATTTATAATTTCCATGAAACAAACTAAACACAAAATATGTAGTAAACAGAAAGAGTTGCTAACTATATGAACTACATTAGCAGAAAAAAAAAGATTTTTTTGAATTATGAAATTTTTTATCTTTGAAGATGCGTGTCATCAAAAATGAGCTCGCGTGTCAGCACTGACACGCGTGTCATAGGTTCGCCATCACTGGCCTAGGCTATTCGGCAAAGACTTGAGTCTGTACAGTGCAGTAGAACGTCCTAGGGCTCCTCATCAACAATTACTTAAATTGGCTTTCCCATCATATTTGGTATATCTGCACGAAAGCACAGAATATCATATCTTCTGTGTGCAAAAGAATCGCATGGGAGACACCATGACCGATAGACTTACACTGGATTTTTTGAGAAATTATTGAAGACTAAGATACTCTACGCCGCATTTGTATGTTGGTTAGGGAAGTACAGATAATGAAAATGTAGCTAAAAAAATATTGGTTCGTAATATGAGAATTTATGGGGGAAAAAAAAACCATAAGTTAATCTACTTTAATAGAAACGACTTTAATAAGTGTAAGGTTCGGCCAAGGAACCCAAAGCAGGTCACACCCAGAAATGCCACAGGTGCAGGACCACGTTCTTCACTCACCGTGACACTCACCAGAATGAATTCAATCTCTAGCAGCGTGGTACGTGTATCGACTCAGCAGTGTCCTAATTTTCTAACTATTCAACTCTATTTTAATTATTATTTTTAATACTATTTTGAACTATTCTAATACATTAAATATTTTATATTTAATTGCGCGCCCCCTTACAATAAGCAACATACCTTATATTAAATGCAATTGAAAAAGTAGCCACTTATTGGATGAAAGCATTTCTATAATTAGATTGAAACAATAAATGATGAAATTATTAAATTTGTCATTAAACTTCGTATTCCACTGGACGTAAGGTACAATTGGCAGGAAAAAGCATGTGTATGCATCTCTAATGGTGGTGGCCAGTTCGAGAGGGTACTGGGAATTAATGAGGAGTAAAATTTATAATAAAATAGTACTTTTCTTCTTATTCAATTAAAAAAACAGTTATAATATTATTTTGAAATTTTTTATAAGAATCATATTTTCATTCATAACTTGTAAAATATCAGTCACAGAAAAAAACCCTTCAAGTAAATTTTTCTTACAAAAAATGGAGAAATCTATTTCTTAAATAAAAACCACACCTCCCCATTTGAAAAATGAAGTTGGTGCCTTGTATCTCACTTCTGGAAGCACCAAAACAAATTTGCAAATTAAATTTGGATTTCTTACAAAAAAAACTACGGGGACACGTATTTTTTAGTTTTTTTTCTAGCTATTTTAGTTTCCGAGAAAAAGTCGTTATCCATATACCTTGGGACACACTGTATATATCTTCATACATGCAAAGATTGTACTATTAATGTAATTTGTACACAAACTTCTCGAACTAGCCAGAATAAAATACCAATAGAATAAAGACTAACAAAAAGTCTGTAGCTGTAGGAGAAATTTAGTTTTTAAGTCCTAACTGCTAAGAGTTAGCGGTTTTTCAAGTTGTTTCAGGCCAAAGATCTGTATTCTACTGGATATATAACTGCAAATATCATTTTTTAAAGTAGCTAAAATTTAAAAAAAGTACCAATAAAAAATGATATTTGTAAGATCATTTGTACTACTGGTATTGTAAAAGAACAAAACAAAAGAAGTTGGCCAACAAATAGCGAAAAGGAAATTAAAACATTTTTTTCTGTCAGTGACCATTATTATACTGTGAAGCTCTCCATTATTCAATACTCATTTTCATGCCTCAATCAATTGCAAAGAAGTGTAAATGTTAAGATCGCGAAGCTTATCATTACGATAAACATGTTCAACTAAATGTGCCACGAATTTTTCCCAGATATTTTTCTAACCTTCAAAATTTGTCATGAATTTCTACATTGAAGTTACTATCTTTACTGTCAGTCTCATATCATATTCTTTTATGATGTATTGTTTTAAACTGTCACTTGATTAGATAACAGTTGTTTTATTTTTATTTTCTCCGATTATTAATTTAAATATTAAATGTAATTTGTTTACCATAATATTAATATATTTTGTAATATTTATTGACAGAATGATACAAAGCTTGTAGATGTAGACATCCAGTCTGGAGGAGTATTCTTGGGCTGTCATTTTGGTATAGCTGCGCTATATATCTGGGCAGTTGGTATTCTGGCTGCTGGACAGAGTAGCACAATGACTGGATGTTATGCTGGGCAATTCGCTATGGAAGTCAGTATGAAATAATATATATTTTTTTTTTAAATTGAAGGCACGACAACATCTATGGTCATTTAGCGTCCGGGCCCTTCTCAGTGCACTGCCGGCATCCAGGCAGTGTTCTCTCGTTACAGACAACACTGTCCATCACCGGACAGTGAGTTGTAGAGGCTCCTAGGAAGAAAAAATCTAAGTGTAGGTAGCACAGCTGGACTTGAAACCGGGTCCTCCTAGTGGGAGTCCAGTATGCTAACCACTTAGCTATTCCCTTCCCTAATAAATATTTTAAATAAAACAATTTACTATATTGCAGTTATTTAGCGTAATTGATACAAATTTAATATATTTAATGCAGAATTTTCAATTTTCTCTCTGTTTTCTTCAAGAAATTACATTCCGATCGTGTAATATTACACAAATTGAATTTTCATTAGAAATACACGATTTGTGGCACTTTGGGAATGCAAAAAATTTGGTGTGAAACATTCACTTGACGTTCTCTAATAATACAACGATAAAATTGACTAAGTTTCTTTAAACTTGAAATTTAACGTCCTCACGCGTTGGTCTAGTGGCTAGTGCACTTGCCTTTCGTGGGAGAATTCAGGGTTTAATTCCCATGAAGGCAAAGTTGGTGTTGAATCCAGCACCGTGATGAAAATTGTGAAGCTACAGTTAGTAGAGCCCCAGGTAGCGAAGGCTAAAAAAAAATCGGATTACCGGAAGTGCGATTATTTTAACACTTTACTAAATGATTTTTTCACTTTTTCTCGATTTTCTCAAAATTGTTTCGGACAATTTTCTTGAAACGTCTTATATAAACTAAGCATGCAAAGATCTACATCTTTTATTTAAAACATTTCTTTGGGAAAATCCATTTAAGGGCACTTTTAGGGGACGGGTGGGGTTACAGCTTCCTCTAAAGTGCTAACATAGTTGATTATACAATTCTAACATCCAAACGAAATCCCCGTTTGATATTCCAAGTAAGTAGCGATTTGAAATGGGGTTCGATTCCCGTGAGGACAAAGTCGGTGTTGAAACCCAGCATCGTGATGAAAATTGGGAAGCTACAGTTAGTAGCGCCCTAGGTAGCGAGGGTCGGAACTAAACGACGTGTGGGAACTGCGGTGTGCTTACCACACCTCCCCCCATCCTATTCAAATCGCCGTCTGGCAAGCCTTGGCCCTTCATGGGCTGTTGCGTCATAGGGTTTTAAATTTTTTAAAATAAACATAGAAGTGGTGGGAGTAATGTGTCGTTCACAAAGTAGGGAATAGTTGAACAGATTAATGCCGCCATTTCTCAATTTCTTCGAAATTACAAGGAACAAGGAAATTATTTACAGTTATTATATAATTATTCTAAAGTTCATTTTATTCATTAACAGAAACTATAATGACTATCAATGTCATCATCATTTTGTTTATTGTATTAGATAGAATTTAAAGTATTAATCTTTATCTTAACATTTAAAAAAAAGAAAGAAAAAGATAATTAAATATCATTGACCTCCATTAATAACTTTTGATTTTTTCCTAATGCAAATATTGTTTATCAAATTCTTTTAATAAATAAAATGGTTGGCTGAATTATTTCAATTAATTTCCTTAAAATCTCATCCTTAGATAAAAAAATCTGGGTCATAGATTACTCGGAATCTTGTAAAATCAACTTTTCAGAAAAAAGTGTTTGAAAAAAAAAGTGACAGATTCATATTCGAGCAGCTGTATTACAATTTAAAATAAGAGAAAGCAAAAAATCTTGTATTTGTTTTCGTAAACATTACTGCCGAAAAACCGGAAATACCATTTCTGAAATGGCGCACTTTCGGTTAAAATAGATTTTCTTCAATTTTTAAGCAATGCTTCTAGGTTACCTATACTATTGTGTAGGTGGTGGGATTTTCTGATTTTTTTTTTTTTTTTAGCAGACAGTCTACATATATAAGGTTTGGGATGCTGGGATATGTAACAGAAACTCTTAAATTTCACTTTCTCTTACTCCTAGTAAGAGGAAGTATTGTAATCGTGTCAAATTTTCGATATCAAGTTTTCACTGGAAATATCCGTTTTTGAGGCCCCCTGAGTCCAAAATAGTGGTTTTTGGCAAATAGACTGTGTGTGTGTGTGTATGTATGTGAACAGCTTAGCTCAAAAACGAAAAATCGTCGAAAGGTGAAACTTGTTATTACGTTTAGGTATCCACCCATGGGATCTAACAGTACGTTATCTTTGAAAATTCCTCAACCGGAAGTACCACTTTACTAGTTTTTTTTTTTTAAGCTTTTGCGATTTTCTCAAACTTGGAATATCAACTACATATACGAAAGAGCTACAACTTCTATTTGAAACATTCCGGGAAAATTCATTTAAGGGCACTTCTGGGGAAGGAGTAGGGTTAGGTTTTCATCTAAAGTGAAAGGGTTTAGTTTTCATTTTTTTAGCCAATTCTGTCATCTAAATAATATTAATTAGAATTGAATATGTTATTGAAATTCCGAGTTTGAAAAAATCGGATAACCGGAAGTGCGTTTATTTTAACACTTTACTAAATGATTTTTTTTTTTTTCACTTTTTCTCGATTTTCACAAAAATGTCTCCGTCGATTTTCTTAAAACTTCTTATATAAACTAAACATGTAAAGATCTACGTCTTTTATTTTAAACTTTTTCTTAGGGAAAATTCATTTAAGGGCACTTTTAGGGGAGGAGTGGTTTACAGCTTCCTCTAAATTGCTATCATAGTTGATTATACAATTCTATCATCCAAAAAAAATTCCAAGTTTTAAGAAAATTAGTTAAACGGAAGTGGGCTTTTACTAAACAGTTTTTTCAGTTTTTCGATGAATTTCGTTAAAGTTGGTACCCAAACTATTACATTTGACAATTATAAATTTGAGAACAGGAGTAAGAAAAGGAGTTGTGCGAGTGTTTCACACCAGATTTTTTTTTTTTTTTTTAATTTTCAGGGATTTTTGAATCTAACTTGGGTACGATGGAAGAGAGTATTGTTTACCCGAAGCATCGCTATTATACCCTCATTCTGGGTGGCCTATTATTCAGACATATCAAGTTTTAATGATATGAATGATTTTTTGAATGCATTGATGAGTATACAATTACCTTTTGCTGTATTACCTGCAATAGCTTTTACATCAAATACAAGAATTGTTGGCAACTTTGCTAATGGAGTGTAAGTATGATAATTAAAAAAAAAAAAAAATGTCTATATTTATAAATATGATTTAACAAAATAAATTATTAATGTTTTGTTTTCTAGATGTCAAAAAATAATATCATTATTAATATTTGTTCTAATATTTGCTGGTAATGCTTTACTGGTAGTACAATTTATGGAAGCTATTAAGACGAAATGGTTGCTGGGTCTTATCTATGTATATTTTATTATATATCTCATAGTTTGTATTTATCTAGCATTACACTGTATTGCTGCATTAACTGATCCTGATAGTTGGCTAAATAGAAATTCGGTAAGTTAATGGTCAATTAATTTTTAATTTTACATTTGGCTTTTTAGTTTCTTACTGATTAATTAAAACTAGCTGTTAATTCAGTCGTTTAGAAATATTTTTGAAGTTCGAAATAAATTATGAAAAGTGTTTAAATATTTCTTTTCTTATTAATTACTAATATTTATATTTTGGGAGATAAAAAAGAGATCATCATATATTTTAAGAAAAAAGTAAATAAACTGAATGCATTTCACTAAAACCCATTTTTTTTTAATAAAGGCTTAGTAATTTAAAGAATGAAAACAACAAATCTTCTTACTCTCTTGTTGATACATTATATTATTCCTAAACTTTTAGGTGAGGCCAAAAGTAAAATCAAATTGGTTATTCTGAAATTTCCCTTTATCTATATTACAATCGATATTTATCATATTATGTATTTGTTTTTCATTTCACTTATCTTTTGGCATGATTATTGACGACTTTAGTGACAATCGTCGTCACTTATTTAGACAATAAATAAACAATACAAACACTTGTAATATCTCTCTTATACACCTATCTTTATACTACAGACAATGACTATTTAGGACATAGATGGATTCCTTGAACTCCCCCCGTTTACTTAGTCTCACCAAAGCCCAGTAATCAAAAATGAATGCCCATGTTCTTCAATAGTGACGTCCGATTTCAAATTCAGCAACAAAGTTATGTTGGAAATCGTTGGTATAAATTGGAGACGACCTCACTGGTATAGAAACCAGGTAGCTCGCACCAAAAGCGATAGCGTTAGCACTGAGCTAGGCATATAAGTTTAGGAAGTTTTGTTAATAGCATAAAATTGCCACTAGCGATAAATTTTTCAAAAGTAAATTTTGAAACTACAAAAAAAAAAAAACCTATGGCGCAACAGTCCATGAAGGGCCAAGGCTTGCCAGACGGCGATTTGAATAGAGGCGTATGGTAAGCATGCCGCAGTTCCCACGCTGTTTAGTGCCGGCCTTCGCTATCTAGGGCGCTACTAACTGTAGCTTCCCTCTTTTTATCACGATGCTGGGTCAACATCGACTTTGCCCTCACGGGATTCGAACCCTGAATTTTCGCATGAAAGAGAGTGCGCTAGCCACTACACCAACGCGAAGGGACTATGAACCTATAAACAAATAAGAATTTTCCAAGAATTTTTATAAACAGATTGTCTTTTTTTTTTTATAAAAGATGAAGATTATTTTAATGGAAAATAAAGGCTGCAAGGTTCGCCCCCAAAGTCGACCAGCCACGTGTACACTAATTCTATATAATGGCCATTATTCACTATATATTATTTAACTAAATCCTACTTATTAGATACAAGCTAATTGAAAATGGCACATAAATCTCAAGACAAGCTGGCATGTTTGATTTCAATAGTTGCCGGCAGAGAAGCAACTCTTAGAGTGAATCCAATGAAAATTTATCTATTTGAGCTGCAGTATGAGGTGCCAAAACAAAATAAATCTGGCTCTAAATTTTTTTTTGGATATGCGATAAAATGAAATCATTCTTTGAAGAATCTAGGTAGACAGACAGTCTGTAAAGTAAGTAAAGCTCTCCTGAAAAAAAAAAAATAGGCATTTTCTGTTTTTATTTTGACTTTCTCTTATTGCTGATGAGAAGATTAGTGAGGAGTATCAACATTTCGTATTTCCGGAAATATACGTTTTGAAATCCCAGAGTCTGAAAAAGTGTTATTTGGAAATTGCTGTGTAGGTGGTATGTGCGACAGTTCAGCTTAATTGAAAAACGGAATGCACGCAGAGAGTTGAAACTTGATATTTCGTTGGAGATTTCTAGAAGCAGCCCCGACAATAAAGGTTTTGGAACCAAAGACGGCCAATTTATTGAATAAATATATAAGTTTTCTGCGATTTTATCAAAAATAATAAATACAATTTTCGGTCATTTTTTTTTTAAATTAAAAAACTTAAATTTTTGCCAACGCTTCGACAAATATATTATCTTTATCAAGGCCTACAACATACAAATCCAACGGGTTCTTTTTAGAAAGACAAATTCAAGAAACAAAAAACAAAATAAATTATATAGATTATTTATAAATTCGGGACGGGTGTTGGTGTAGTGGTTATGAGCATGGACTTGTAAGTGGGAGGACCCCAGTTCGAGTACAGCATATGACTACTAAATTTTATATTTGTTTAAAAAATGTTAATAGTAAAGTAGGTGCTTCCGCCCCTGTCCACGACACCTAATCTGGTAGTTAGACATTAAGCCTGCCTGAAAAAATAGGCATTACTTTACTTACTTTATTTATAAATTCGTTTTGGTTTTATTATTATTATTTCTCTATGGGGAGGGAAACCCTACGCTATCCAAAGCCTCACTGGGCTCATATAGCTACCCCCAAAAAACAACAACAAACCGGGTCTATAACAAAAATCCTGACCAGGATCTAATCCATCTAAGTTTCACCGCATCCGAATAAATCTGACAATAACCTTAAGCGGAAATAGCCTAAACTCTTCTACAGACATCCTATTCCGACCAAAGGTCCTGAACCCAATTTCCTCACAACCCAGGCAATCAGTCATAAGATGGATGGGTGTTTCCTCCTCTATCTCACAGAATTTACAAAATGGATCCGACATGAGCCCCATTATGTAGCGATGTCTCCTTAAACCACAATGTCCACCCAGATGCCTGAGAGAGTTGCGTGAAAAACACAGCAACCTCTCATTAACGGCCTTGTCCGGACCCCCGATGAGCATTTTGGACTGCCGAAAACCAATTGAGCTCATCCATAAGGATGAATGCTGTGAAGCTGTCCATGTCTGGAAGCCTGACAGACATGTGCCAGAAGACACGCCAACAGCAGGCTCGGGACCAATGAAAGGAAGAGAGGCGCCTAATTTGGCAAACCTATCCACCTCCTCATTCCCAAAAATTCCCATGTGACCTGGCACCTAGACTAAAAGCACATCCCTCAGAGAAGAAAGCTCTTGTAGTCTTTTAAAACATTCTAACACCAATCTGGAAGTGAAGACACATGAACGCGACGGCCTCGACAATAAAGGTTTTGAACCAGCGCCTTCAACGCAGCCTGGCTGTCCGAGCAGATACAACCACCTTTTAAGTTAGTGTTACGTACACTCTCATCCAAAACACAAAATAAAGAATAGCATAAATCTCAGTGTGGAAGACCGAGGTCCATTCACCAAGAGATACTGCCAAATGATTTCCGGTCTCAAAATAGACCGCAGCTCCAGACCTACCATTCATTCTGGAACCGTCCGTGTAACACTGGAAGTAATTATCAGGTATCATGCCAGACGGACCCAATCTTGACCAATCTTCCCTAGAGGGTAACCTGACACTTAAGAATGCTCGAAATCAAAAGTCTTCAACATTCTATCAGAAGGAAAAGAGAGAAATTCGTTGGAGGTTTCTACAAGCGGCCCATTGCATAAATATATAGGTTTTCTGCGATTTTATCGAAAATAATAAATACAATTTTCGATAAGGATAGTGAGATTCGGTCTTTTTTTTTAAAAATAAAAAAAACTTAAATTTTTGCCAACGTTTCGACAAATATATTGTCTTTATCAAGGCATATAACATACATACAAATACAACGGGTTCTTTTTAGAAAGACAAATTCAAGAAACAAAAAATAAATTATATAGATTAATTTACAATTTTTTTTTTTTTTTGGTTTACTTACATAAAAATAGGAAATGTTAAAAAACTGATAATTTTAACTTATGTATATTTTAGGAAAACCTCCACACCACAGAGAATAGTGAACATACCAGGTATAGCTATAACGGGACTATGACTGTAGAAAAAACAAACCTAACTCTGAAAACATAACAGAACTCACTAAACATCGTACTGAAAAAAAAACATGAATTTGATTTTTCTAACACCAGTAGTTTGGCAACTGAACGTAATAGGAAAAAAAACTTAACTTTTTAGAAATGCTACATATAAAAAAAAACAGAAAACTTCTATTAATTATAGGACAGATACAAACAATCTCTCGTACATTTATCATAACCTTATTTCTTAACCACTGACTCTGTGTTTTCCCAATAATCCTCTCTTTCCACTAGTCCCGTTATAACTATATCTGCCCGCTGTTCACTGTGTTTTTATGTTCACTAATCTCTGTGGCGTTGAGGTGTTCCCAATTATTTTTTTTTTTACTAAAATATATATAAGTTAAAATTGTCATGTTTGAAGATTTATTTTTAACATTTCTTATTTTTATATTATTTTATTTTTTATTTTATTTTACATTCTGTTTTTTGTTTCTTGATTTTGCCTTTCTAAAAAAAAACCGTTGTATTTTTATGTTGTAGACATTGATAAAGACAATATATTTGTCGGAACGTTGGCAAAAATTTAAGTTTTTTAAATTTAAAATAAAAAAAAAAAGACCGAATCTCACTCTCCTTATCCATCATTTAAGAACGGTCGAGAAGAATCTTTCATAATATAATTCCTTAAACTTGTACTTCTAATTGCACACACACACACACACACACACACACACACACACACATAGAGCCATTACTTTTATTTGTTACATATTTCTGAAAAAAAAAAAAAAAAATTCATGTGGGAGAGTTTTGAAGTAGGGATAACTTCAAAATTTCCTAAGATGTCATTTCCGTATATTGAACGATCTTATCATATATATAACACATTCCGAATTTGAAGAAAAAATTGGGTGACCCAAAAATAAGATTTTTTTAATGAACGGCATTTTTTTAATTTGATGCCATTTGGATTTCTTTGTCTTTGGTATTTTATCTGTACAAATGTTTTAAACATTTTGTACAATGTAATGAATTCCGTTTGCCGGATAATTCTAAGTTTTAATTACCTCTTTGATTATTTATAAAAAAATCTAAAATTTTTTTTCACAGCTTATGAGGAAGTGGATTTTAGGCAAATCTATCACCGACTATTATGATCAAAATCACTATGTACATAATACAGCGAGGTATGTAAATTTGCACTTAATAATTAGCTTATAAATAACAAATATATGTTTATGGTGGTTGGGTTTATATAAGCTACAAATATTTAATATTACATTTATGGAATAGTTTTTTGTTCATATTAAATTTTGGTCCTAAACATTTCACGAAAATTCTATTTGTAAACAAATTTGTATTGTGGTGGTTGGTTTATTATAAACTACAAATATTTAATATTACATTTATTGGCTAGTTTTTTGCTCATATTAAATTTTGGTCCTATATATTTTACGAAAATTCAATTTGTGAACACATGAATATACGTATGTGAACTTGCTGTTTAAAGGAAAAAGATCAATCCTTGGATTGAGGCTCACACTTCAGTTGACAAACCTAAGGATCAGCTCCACAAGAGATGTTTCAGTGATGCTTTGCGTACCTGAATGTACCCTTTCTTCAATATCACTTGGTTTCCGCACGTCTCTAATAATGCCGAGAAATTTCACTTCCCTAGTGCATACTACCTTTCTTTCTTTCTGGGGCGCTACAGTCCTGAAAGAACCTGGGCCTCCTCAACTAGCTTCCTCCATTCCTCTCGATCATGGGCTATCAAACGCCATCTACGCACGCCCATGCTCCTCAGGTCTGCCTCCACATTATCGAGCCACCTCATACGAGGCCTCCCTCGATGACGTCGTGCCCCCGGGGGTCTATAAAGCATCCTTCTGGACAAGCGTTCTGGCTCCATCCGCTCCACATGACCCAACCACTAAGGCGTCCTTGCTTAATGAAGTCCGGTTCCTGGTATAGATCTTTTAACTCTATATTCGACCTAATCCTCCACCGATCTCACTCCTTCACTAGCCTGTAAATCTTTCTAAGGATCTTCCTCCTCCCAGACATCCGGAGACATCTCATCTTCCCTGGTCAATATCCACATCTCACTTGCATAAGTAACTATTGGTCCTATCACCGTCTTATATACCACTAGCTTAATAGTAACACAATAAATTTAACCAAATCTCTTCCATTTCTGGCATCGTCTAATGCTATAGCGATCATCACCAACCCAGTCCCACAATTCATCTATCTGCAATTAGCTGATCAGCTCTATAGATGTTTAACAACAAGATGTGCATAATGACGGGAGAATATTCCCCATTAAAGAGCTTCGCCATCTTTGGCTATCCATTGATTCCATTATGTCTGACAAACACGTGACACCTGTTCTAGTGATACTTTATCAAAAAACTAGCGACTTCATATAATGTTGGAGGCTATAATAACCTTCATGAACAAGTAACATAATCAGTGATTAAACCACCGATAGGTACTCAGGGCATAAATTTGTAAAAGTATTATCCCGACCTATCGGCATCCGGTCAATTGCATTGTGAAATGTGCAGAAAAATATAGCAATGGAGTGAATGAATGAATGAAAATTAGGCTCTTGAATCAATGGAATCTTCCGTCGGGCTAGGAAATTAATTCAGAGGGACCGCTTTCTACATGCAAGTTAGACTTGCTTGAGATCAAGACCTTAATGAAGTACATAGAATACGGAGCTACATTAATTTACCTCAATAAATTATACGCTAAATTAAAAAAAAAAAAATCATTTTCTAAAAACCGACCTAGATGAAAACCCCTTTGCAAAAAAATAATAAAAATTGATCTAAATGAAATTTTCTTAATTAGCGTGCAATTTGAAAGTAATCAACTTCTTATAGTGATTATGGGATGCATAAAGACAGAAAACTCAATTAAGTAAATTGCCATTTTCTTCCGGCTTTACTTTTATTACTTTCCTACGTATTTTCTAGTTGTTATCTTCTGGTTATTAACATCCGTTTAATTATATATTGCGTGAAGTTTAACAATCATTAAAAGGTAATTTTATTGTTTCAAATAAAATATTATTTATAAAAAAAAACGCAATTATTTTTATCTTAATATTTTAACGATATAAACATATATACACTTGATCTAACCTTTAATGAAATGAGAGTCAGTAGAGGATATTTTTTATGAGGTTAAATTCGAAGATTCTATGTTCTTTGTTTAACATTTGCAACCTCGATTAGGCCCAATTTTAATGTAAGTCAACACCATTAATAGCGTTAGACTTTTCCTTTTTCTGCTACTAAAGTCTAAAATATTTTGAATACAAAATGTAAGTAATTAATATTTTTTCTTTTATTTAGGTATGAATTTGATTCTTAATAGAATGAGTGATTTTACTGTGATCCTTTGAAATCACCGTTGAACTTTATTCCATGAGAGATATGACAATGACGCTTACATGTGGCTGAAAGTTCCCTTTACTTCAGAATGAGTAGGCAACCTTTGCTTTGCCGGCACAGTCAGTCAGTCCCTTTAACCTTCCTTTTGCAAGGTAGAAAATAGATTAAAAATGGTTAATTCAGCAGAAGGACCATAGTCTTTCTAACCGTTCTTCCTCGCAGGACGATCAATTATAATATCCCGTCTGAGTGTAGCACACTATCCAATTCCATGGCCTTAATAAGGCTTTACAGGCTCATTGGATCGTTTCCACATGTGCTCCTGATTTCTGCTCAGCAGGAATGGGATTCTGCCACCGCAGCTAACTCAATCCTATTTCCCCAATGAGTGAAATCATGAAACAATAAATTACCGTTCTGGCTAAGCTGGGCTATTTGAGCGATTGGTACTTTCGACAACATCCATAAAGTTATCATTAATCAGGTACATCCATTATTCTACTCTAAAACTCCTATTAAAAATATTCACTTACCTAGCTTACTATTTATAAACAGACCCAGTCTTCCACAACTTACCACTACATGGTCTAACCTATCATAACCTAACTTAACCTCCCTAATGGTGTAAAGTATTTAATATTCCTCCACCCCTATTTCCTTAGGCTAATCAGGTAGTATCCTACTCTATCCTAACTCCTCTCTTCTCCTTTTCTCCTAATATCTTACTCACTAATTCCACTAATACCAAAAAACCTTTTCCACTAACTAAATCCTTACAACTAAACTCCCTCTCACTCAAACTATTTAATAACACTCACTTCTCTTTCATCCTCCCACAATAAGCACGAAAACAACATGTGCTGTACATTATCTTCTTCATTCCCACACTCACGGCAACTCACCTCACACAATCCTAATTGAAATACAGTAGCTCCAAAATCTCCATGTCCACTTAAACACTGTGCAATAAAGATCCCCGGTTCTATCCATTTAGAATCTAATTGGAGCCCCTAAAGCTCACTGTTAGGTTATGCAGGACAGTGTTGTTTATAGCGAGAGACCACTGTCCGGAGGCTGGCAAGTGCACTGAGTGAGAATACTCCGAGCGCCAATGACCATAGATGTTGTCGCACCTTAAATTAAAAAAAAAAAAAAAAAAATTCTTGTTCAAACCACCAGTTCAACATATTATTTGTACTTTTATGTTTTGTGTTTTTAAAACATAAAAATATTTTATGTGCACCTACAAATGTGTCATTTTTTTTGTTTTTTGTTTCATGCACCTATTTGTCCTTGTTTATTTGTGATTGTCTAGCCGTCCTATATTAGAAGATATAGAAGAGATTGATGAAATATCAGAAGATGATGTTGCGTTTATTTATTGATATTATGGTGTTGGTATTTTGTTGTTGTGTTTTTTTTTATACAATATTATTTTAGAAGATGAAAAACAAATACGAATGTAACATATTGTGATTCTGTATGATCTCAGGTAATTACAAATAACGATTTTGATATATTTATATAGTTTTTTTTTTTTATATCACTTTATCATAATATATTAACTTCCAGGTACTATAAATATTAGGTGACAGTATTCAGAATTTTTCTAGTCTTGATGTAAAAGCTTCTCCCATTACTGGTTTCTTCAATTTCTACAATTATTAATTTTAGAGACTTTACTGGACGTAAGAGATTTACTGGACAATTAGAACTGCTTTGATGATGTTATCAAACTTTGATAAGATACCGGTTTTAAATGATTAGAAGAATAAATCAAATATTTCATGTATAATTTCACAAACGTCAACCATAATGGGTTTGTGAAGGAGAGAAAATGATTTGGTTTAGATGAATAAACTAGAAGAGAAGTTGAGCACTATATATTATAAAAGCAACACTGACTGTTCACTGATTTTACACTAAAATATATGGAATGCTAGGGAGAGAAAGGTTGATGACGCGTAGTGAATGTTGTATGAACTCTGCTATAAGACTCTCCCGTCGCTGTATTTAAGCAGACTCTAGTCTGACCTAAACTAGTGAGTGAGCCTGTCTCGCTCTCTGCTTTGGATTCCTCTCTTGATCCTATTACACAATTAATAATAAAGACTTTTTCCTTATATTTTGATTGATTACTCAAGAAAATAATACACAGAAATAAAACTCTTTTCCTTCTTTTGACAATCGCAATATTTCTCTTGTCAACTGATTCAAAATCTGGTTTGAAACGTTCACAAGACGTTTTCTTACCTCTGTTAAAAAAAATTATATATAAAATGACAAAGTTTCTTTATATTTCAAAATTTCACTCATTTATCCTAACATTAAACATTTACGTACCCCAACAGATAGTAGAAGAGTGATTTACATTATAGCCCAGTAGACTACGCTAACACGTAAAAGTTTCATGTTTATACCTGATAGAGTTTGCAAACAAAGTATAAAGAAAATCGGTACCGTCATTTTTGAGAAAATTCCCCCCTCCCCAAAACTGAGAAAACTTATTCTCTAAGTTGCACTTTCATGCAATTAATATTATATAGGTGTTAATGCTTTATATTCGGCTCGATATTTGAAAGTGTTACCCGAAGTCCTTTTAAGCATGACTGTTTATCATTTTTACAATTGTTTATCGTAATTAACAATTAAAAAACTTTGTTGTTGAAACATAAATATGTCGCTGAAAAGTGGTAGTAAAATTGAAATAGCGTGGCCTGAAATGCGACGATATTCTTTCCTTACTGAAAGCAGAAAGAAAGCATCCAATGGAACTTCGGCAAAGTGATGTTTTAGCGTCTCGTCATTACACAATTCAACAAGTTCCTCTTGAATTTGCAGAGAAAGTGTAACTGCAGAATTTTTAGCATTGGTTGTGTAATGATTTCGAATCCTTTTATTTTACTACGCCTGTGAACCGATGGCGGGATGTACCATTCGGTATCTCGCTGTCCAGTAAAGTTTGGACATGGATGTCCATGTTTGTGCTTAAAGAATTTCTTAGGTCCACAATTCCGGGACATGTATCGAGATGGAAGCCGGTCATCTCGTCAATTCGGCAAAGAGGACATGTTGCAGATACGGCTAATCCGATTTTGAACAGATGCCTTTGTAGGTAGTCATATCCAGTAGTTAACTTGAAACATGCTACAGTATTCCTCCTTTCCAGATTAGCCGGAATGCGCTTCGATTTCACTTGCAGGTGTTCCCGCTGCTTCCCTGCCGCTTGCTGTCGATGGCAGTTCTGTGTTTTCTCCGCCTCTGCATAGCGTATGATTCTCTTCGCAGAGGCATAAGGTAGGGGAGTATTCAGGTTGAAGGGCGCACTCTTGGCAAGTTTGTCAGCTTCCTCGTTGCCAACTAATCCACAATGAGAAGGAATCCATTGAAAAGCGACTTGCTTTCCTCAGTGCTCCAGCTTGGATAAGGCCCGGCAACAATTTAAACGGGCAAATGACACTGTCCTCTTTTTGCAAGTAATCGCTTGTATAGCGGCCTTTGAGTCAATAAAAAGTGCGATTTTACTCTCCGCCGAGGTTTCTACCTCTCTCAAATCTCGCCATCAAAGTTTTGTGGTTTTCCTACCCACAGGTATGGCAAGCTGGAAGGAGGATGAATAGACTCCAGTACCAGCGTTCTTTCTTGCTCCATAGGCGGAACCATCAGTAAACACGTACAACCATGGAGGTGTAGGAGACCTTTGGTGGATTGTTTCTATAGCCTTGGCTTTGAGTTGGTTTGCATGGCGTCGCTTCCTGGTTACTGGGCAATAGGCGACGGCTGGCCAGTCTTTGGCGAAAACAGGGGGCACGACGAGTATTTGCCTGACAATTGCCCCCCGAATTTCTAATCCAATCGTATTGGGTGTTTCGTATTAATCGAATGAAAATAGTGATAAAATTTATTCACCAATTTTGATATTATTTTTATTGTTATTATTTATTTATTATACACCTGCAGCGCGCCGCCGGCCACCCCTACTAGTTATTATTATCTCATGGGCGCATATAGCATTGGCACACGGCACACCGGTTGCGGAGCACTGCTTTTGAGGAAAGCTTAACGTTACTATTTTTCCAGAACTCCCCCCCCCCAAAAAAAACATAAATTTCCCTGGGAAAATGTTTCAAATAAAAGTGATACGATATTTATGTGTGGAGGATAGTACATGAAGTTCAAAGAAAATCGTTGGAGTCAAGTTCGAAGTCCCGAAAGACTTGAAAAATCATTCCAGCAAAATGGCACTTTTTGTGATGGATGGATTTTGACTGAAACTTTCTAGTCAAATGCGGTGGTGATTCTTAAATGGGATAATCAAGTTTAAGCTTCCTGTGACTTTTCGTTTTTGAAATATTTCGTTCACATATACATACGTTCATACATACTTACAAAACATTCAGAAAGAGATGTCAAAACATATATTTCCTGTGAAAACTTGATTTGTGGAAAATTCGACAAAATCTCAATTACCAACAACAAGAGAAAGTGAAAAAAAAAAAAAAAAAAAAAAAAAACGAAAAAAAAAAATTACTCGTGCGTAGTGAACATAAGCTTCCAATTAAGGGGCTTTGGCTCCAGACTTACCTACTAATTGCGATTGGGTTTAGAATATAGACTATTTTTATTTCAACATTAATACTGGAAAGTGAGAGGCCACTTTGAATGGAATTGAACATTAAAAATTCAATGAAACGCCTACACGACTGCTTTGTTCTTTAATAAATCTTTTTACTGCTTGTTGATAATAAATTTATAAATAAATAGACAAATTTTAAACCACAAACTTTTCACATTTCCCCGCAATATAAATTTAGTGATGATGCAGGATAAATACCACCTACTCAGTGATTATATTGTAGTCCAAAAGAGGAGCGCTAAATAACGTTGAAAACCAAACGTATATAAAAAAAAACATTTGAACCGAAGGCAGACAGACACAATAATTAATTTTTAAAAACCACTTTTTCTGATTTGAAGGGACCTCAAAACGTGTATTTCCAATGAAGACGTAATATTGAAAATTTGATATGATTGCAATTTGCTTCCTCTTAACGACGGTAAGAGAAAGTAAACGTTGTTAATAAATTTTTTATGGTTAGAAGATTAATAATTATATAATCATTGGTAGCACTAATAATTGTCCATTAAATTTTTTTTGCAAATTCCCCAGCTTAGTTTGCAATAAAAAATTTACACATGAATTAATATCTTAAAATACCAATACACGGTATTAACTTTGTTGTCAATACAGTAAAAATTAAATACCATTTAAATAAATATTACAAATCAAAATTAAATCATACAAATATTGATATAAAGAATTGTTTAATTATTTATTTTAAAACATTTCCATTAAAATAATAAAAATAAACCACTTAAAGAAATTCTTAAAAATATTAATCACGTGGATTAATACATAATATACTTATATAAATATATAAAAATAAATATGATAAACAACATTCTTAAGATTTCCTTAAATGAATTATTTTTGTTTGTTTTATTTATGTACATAATATATACATTTCTTGTATGTTCACAATTTTGGTCATACTTTATTGATTCTAGTATATATAATTTTTTATTTTGTAAATAATATATAATTAATATATATAAAAGAATTGGTTGACCGTTGATGAATTATGTTATGAAGAAATTTGGTGAGGATCAGTCAAGAAAGAAACATTCAATTATGCCAACATTTCGACAGAGTTTCCTGTCTTTATCAAGGCTTTATTCTAAAAAAAAAACAATACAATGAGGAATCACAATGCATTAATAATACCGTAAAAAGGAGAATAAAAATAAAAAAAACAAAAAAAAAGGAAAATTAAACCAAAAAATAATAAACATATATAGATGAATATCTGGATGGATCCGCAATGCTGGATAACATCTGGTATTTTATCCGTCGTACCATGGATATCTATGTTCTTCCTGACCGGTTCGGATTTTCATCCATCGACAGAACAAATTAACTAAGTTCGTGTAGAGAGTTCACGAAGTTGAGTTAGATAGATAAATAAACTAGAAGTAAAGCTGAACACTATATAATAGAAAAGTAGCACAAACTGCTAGGATTTTACACTAAAATATATAAAACGGTAGTGAGAGGTAAAGAGAAATAGGGAAGGGATTAGCTCAGTGGTAGCGCGCTGGACTAGCAACGCAAAGATCACGGGTTCGAATCCAGTCGTGCTACCCTTAGATTTTCTCTTCCTAGGAGCCCCTGCAGCTCACTCCCGGTGATGGACAGTGTTGTCTGTAACGGGAGAACACTGTCCGGAGGCCAACAGTGCCCTGAGAAGGCTCCGGGCGCAAATAACTACAGATGTTAAGACGCCTTAAATTTAAAAAAAAAAAAAAAAAAAAAAGGTAAAGAGAAAGGATGTTGACGCGTTGTGACTGCTGTATGAACTCTGCTGCAAGAGTGTCGGTAGACTTCCTTCTAAGGCTGACACAGCTGTATTTAAACAGTTTCTCCCAGACTCTAGTCTGGCCTAAACTAGAGAGTGATCCTGTCTCTCTCTCTCTCTGCTTTGGATCACTCTCTTCGGATCCTATTTCACACATCCTAGTTCAACTTTAATGAACAGTTGTTTTTTTTTTCAGTTTTCTACGATTTTCTTCATAAAGACATTAGCGGATATTTTATAAAACATTTTTTTTAAGAAACTTTGTAAATTTTAAGTATGAGTAAGTCGTGTGAATTTTATTATTTCGTATAAGTCCACGAGGCCTGGCATTAAAGTTTTGTTTAAAATCGGTTAACCAGAAGTCACACTTTATTGAATGGATTTTGTAGGTTTTTCTTTAAGATTTCCAAGATAACAACTCCAAATGATTACCTTTAGATTGTCTTATATAAACTACGTATGTTGCAATCGCACTATTTCTTCTTACAGTAGTAAGTGAAAGTAAAAAATGTAATACAATTTTATACATTATAAAACAAAATTGGATGTAATACAAAACATGTTGATGTCCCTGTGTTTTCGTGTCAAAAGAAAGAAGTATCATAATAGAACCTTTGAACCAGTATCATCATCATCCTCCTCGTCTATAATTTACGATGAAGACAACCAAGCTAAAGACAAATTCAAACGTTCCAGGAAAATATAGCTAAAGTATATCACATCAAAGGATGATGATCATTAGGAGGAAACTTGGTACAGAAAATAGCTGTTCAAAATGATTAAATATTACATATTTTATATAGTACTTTAGTTTTAAATAGGGCCGGTATAACGCCATTGAAATATGGTGGCTCTACTTTTTTTGCCAAGGCTTCTCTTTGAGACTTTTAATATCAATAGCACAAAACCTTGCATACTGAAAAATACCATAAAAAAAAAAAACAAAATTGCTTTGGTTGATTTCAAATTTTCACTCTTGATTATTGATCGATACATTGATAAAACTCGTAGAAGAAAATATTTTACCTATAAAAAAACGCAATATCCCACAATATACAATCAATTTTTTTAAAACTTATAAATATTTCTTAAACAAAAAAATCCGGTGTGAAACACTCACACTACTTTCTCTTAATCCAGTTTTCAAAATTGAAAATGACAAATTTCCATAGTTAGTATACCACATTTAATGAAATTCGTTGAAAACTGAAAAAAACTGTACAGTAACAGCGCACTTCCGGTTTACTAATTTTCCTGAAACTCGAAATTTCGGCTATGTATTTATTTCTAATTAATTCTGTTTGGATGATAGAATTGTATAATCAACTATGATAACACATTAGAGAAAAACATCATAACACCACATGTATGTGTAGTTTATATGGGAAGTTTCAAGAAAATCGTCGCTACCATTTTTGAGAAAATCGCGAAAAAGTGAAAAAAAAAAATTAATTTAGTAAAGTGGTAAAGTAAACGCACTTCTGGTCATCCGATTTTTTTCAAACTCGGAATTTCAACAAGATATTTAATTTTAATTAACATTATTTAGATGACAGAAATGTACAATAAACTGAAATAGCACTTTAGAGGACAACCTACCCCCACCTCTCACCCAAAAGTGCCCTTAAATGAATTTTCCCAGAGAAATGTTTTAGATAAAAGTTGTAGCACTTCGTATGTGTAGTTTATATACTACGTTTGAAGAAAATCGTCTGTGCCATTTTTGAGAAAATTGTGAAAAAGTGAAAAAATCATTTAGTTATTTGGTAATGTAAACGCACTTCCGGGCATCCGATTTTTTCCAAACTCGGAATTTCAACAAGATATTTAATTCTAATTAACACTATTTAGATGACAGAAATGTACAATAAACTGAAATAGCACTTTAGAGGACAACCTACCCTTACCCCTCCCCCAAAAGTGCCCTTAAATGAATTTTCCCAGAGAAATGTTTTAGATAAAAGTTGTAGCACTTTAGATGTGTAGTTTATATACCATGTTTGAAGCAAATCGTTGGAGCCATTTTTGAGAAAATTGCGAAAAAGTGTGAAAAAAAATCATTTAGTAATTGCTAATGTAAACGCACTTCCGGACATCCGATGTTTTCCAAACTCGGTATTTCAACAAAATATTTAATTCTAATTAACATTATTTAGATGATAGAATTTTCTAATAAACTGAAATAACACTTTAGAGGAAAAACTTACCCTTATCTCTCTCCCAAAAGTGACATTAAATGACGTTTTCCAGAGAAATATTACAAATAAAAATTGTAGATCTTCTGTGTATGTATAGTTGATATATTAAGTTTGAAGAAAATCGTTGGAGCAATTTTTTGAGAAAATCGCAAAAAAAGTGGATAAAAAAATCAATATTAAAAATGTAAAATTGAAGAAATCAATATTTATAGTCAGTCACCTGGTATATATTTTTAATGTTGAAAGAATTTTTTTCAACTTTTAAATAATCTTTTATAGCATAATAAAATTTAATATTTTATTAAATTAATTTCAGGGATATACCTATAACATTGCTTGAAACAAAAAGGTATTAAAAAAGACGAAGAATTTTTGTGAAGAAGTGGAGAAGTTGACAATAAATAAATAAATGCCCGAAAATGTATTTTAAAAAGTGAAGATATTTTCCTAATATTATCTTGTATATATATTCTAAGTATTTTTTTATAAATTCTTAATTATTTACCTTTTCTCGTTGTTTCTTTCTTTTTTAAATATATATGTAGGCTGTTCATTTTTTTAAAAGAAATTTTTAATTTAAAATGACTTCAACAAAATTATAGAAAACTGTGTGAAAATTTCTGAATAGTGAAAACAATTTAAAATAATGCATTATACCATATTATACTTTATTTGTCTTGCGAGAGGTAAATCGCGTAGGGACTTGCTTGGTTGTGATAATAATAAACCATTGGCTGATCTGAATATAAAATATAAATGGGGCCTTTTAATTTCTAATTTTGATTTCTCAAACAGAATAATTAATGTATTTTAGTTAATTTTGATGAGACTTTAATCAGATCATCCAAGATAACCTTGGTGTTACATCGGTTTGAAATTATCTTTGCCCTGTTATTTCCTTCTTTTTTTTTTCATTATTTTCCGGTAATTTTTTAAACTGTTTTCATATTTTCATGGAGTTAAGGGATGAACGCGAGTTGTACAAGAAGGTTTTCATGAAATTTGATATAATCAGATTTTTTTTTGGAGGTCTTTATGAAGGAATAAGGTTTGTAATGTAGAAGGTAAAAATTGACTTTGTGAAGTGAAAATTTTTTGACTACAGGTTTTGTAAATGCTTATGGTTGGGATTCTCACTTAATGGTTGACATATGAGCTGTGTATTCTTGTTTAGTTTGTAAAATTATTTTTAATAGTTTGTCAAATTAATTGAGAGATAATTAGGTATGTATTGTGTAGAGGTGATTTCTTTTCATTCGACATTCCAAAATCTTTTGTCAAAATATATAATCTACGTGGGTCACCTAGGCTGCATATGGTGTATAGACAGTTCTGTCCACATAGACAGAAGCAGGAGGATTTTATAATGCTGTATTTGATTTACAAGGGTTTATTTTCATTTTGCTATTCGTAAGCCAGTTTCTACTCCAATTCGCACCCAACGAATTGTTAGATAGGTTCATATCTAGTGGATAAGATTGTATGACTTTGACGAAGATTTGTATGATTTTTCCTGAATTGTATATTTTCCTCTGAAATATTAAAAAAATTCATTATAAAACTTTTCTTGGAAATTTAAAAATGTGGGGTCCTTCTTAACGGGAAGAACTGTGGTCTGAAGCCTGAAAAATCAGTCCGGGCTTGTTTATGTTGCTCTCTGTCCAAAGCGAAGTTTTTCCTATGTATATCTTCCTCTTTTTATTCGCTTGTCTAAAGGAATCCATTCTGCTACCATACACGACAACGGTTTTCTTCATGTTGAATATGTAGTTGGGTCCAGAATGCTGGAAAACAAATATGATTTTATCCGTCGTAGGATGCTTTATTTTTGTATTTCTCATCGGTTTTGGATTCTCATCTATCATCAGAATAAGGCTATTAATCAATTATGTAGAGAGATGACTTCAACTTAATGTTTCTATAATGCACTACAGTGAAAGCTAAACCATTAATATTACAAATAACATTACTATAGTAATAACCTTACTCTAAAGAAAGTCAGAACCACAAAAATGAAGCATATACGAATACGGCATATAAAGTCACAGATTATTTCTTCATGTTTCCCGCTACATGGATAGCCTAGCCTCACATTAAATTGTAAATGATATATGCAGCATCATTTATTATTCTTCTCGTAATTACTTCATTTCTTATCTTAACGCTCTTATTTTTAATGCCCTGCATATTTCTTTCTACAGCACGCTGCCAAACATATGTTTTCTTTTCATGTAATTGCATCACTGTTACTAAAAATAAAAAAAACTTTAGACAAATTTATAGAGAATTTGGTTATTTTAAAAGCAAAGATCGATATATTATCCTTTTAAAAACATAAATTATAATAATTAGTAAAATTATTTTCAAAAAACAGAATGATCCATTTTATTGAAACAAATATTAAAAGGAAGTAATGTTGTATTAAAAGCTTCAGTTTTATTGATTTTAGAAATTCACACTTCCGGAACACCTTGATTTAGAATTAATTTAGACTAAGCTTAATTTTTTATTATTATTTTATATTATATATATAGATATATACATAATATATATAATAGTCAACCTTTGTTTATAATATATTAATTTAGGAATTTGAAAAACTGTCAGTATTTCTTTTTTATTTGATTTTTAATTATATCAATTATTGTAAAAATAAGAATTACCCAACTTATGATTATAAAATAAATAAATATAAGTTTGAATTTGTTTGATATTAATATTATGTATTTATATTGTAAACAAAAAATTAATAATAAATAAAATTTTATTTTATATTGATTTATTTAAAATTTACAGCATCTACCTTTGGCATATAGAGTACAAAATTATATATGAAGAAATGTGTAGAATACTCTCTTAGTACTTCGTGATGGACCGTACATTTCCATTGGGTTCCTGCACATAGAAGTATGATTGGTTTTGCTGATTCATTGGTAAAAACAGCATCCAGAAACAAAATCCTTGATGCTTCTTACCCAAGAACTCCTCGTTCTAGTAATATTTTTAACATGCGAGCTGGAAGTTATGAATTTAATGACTCGTACATATCGGAAGCAGTACGAGGTTATATATGCCTACCGTTCTTGACCAGTGAAATTGAAAAATCTGATTCCCTGAATTTTAAGCTCACCTAAATTCTGAAAGAACATGAACGGTTATCTCCATCGCTTCATCACAAAGCCGCAAGATGTCATCATCTCATCCTCTCGGCTCAGGGAGCATACTGGACTCTGTACAACACCAATGTGATGCAAGCGCTGTTGAAGTTAAACATTTACTTTAACAACAATTACTTTAAAATTGCTGAAAATTATTTGTGACCCAAAAAAGTATCTTTTATTTCTATGATGAACACAGATAGCCAGTAATAGTATACTGGATAAATCCATACCGCCATCAAATCACTACAACACGCCTTAACACCGCCAGCAATAATACAAGCCTACTATTTATTCTATAAGCACCAAGCTCCAACCAAATAATCTCCAGGGTGAGAGTCTCAAATTTTTTGCATAAACTGAGATACTGGAGAAAAGCATAGTTGAATTTTCGAACAAATCATGCAGTTTATGTCAGATTCAAGCTCTCAAAATCCCTAAGTCCAATCCTTAATCTACAATTCTAAAGCTACTCAAGAGAGAGATACACTTTATTTTTAAAAACTAAGTGAGGCTGCTCAACTAGGTTGAGTTGCAGAGAACACAGCGTACCCAATCAAGCAACAAGGACAAGTCGTAAAAATAAAGTAAAATAAATAAAAAACACACACGTATACACATGAGAATAAAAAAGAACAAAACACTTAACAACTTAAGCCTAATAAAAGATCATTTGTCACTGTTAGTAAATATGGTTTTTTGTAATCGCTAGTGAGTCTATAAGAATGAGCTCACTGAGCGACATCAGTTTGCTCTGGTCGATACCGACCGTATCAAAAAACTTTGCCGTTCTGTTCGATATGGTTCCTCTCGAACCAAACCAGAGTCCCCGGACCTGGAACTTCTATCACCGAAGTGCTCTCTGTACTTCTCCTGGTAGTAGGCGATGCACCTCTCATAAATACGGCACTTCTCCATATCGATTTTCTCCGCCTGATCAGGATCGTTAGACTCATACCTGATTGTGGGATCCAGGATATATGTCAAATTGCTGCTCTTCCTGAAAGCCAGGATATCTGCGTATCGGGTCGACCCCGCGTCATCGACAGCAAGCACCTCCTCGTAGCACACAAAATCCTTTGTACCTTCAAGAAGCTCCGTGATGGTGTGCTTGACACGATGGTGCCGGCGAGTGACAAGGAGCATGTTGTGTGGACAATTACCAAGCACGTGGGCTGGTGTTTCATTCTCCCTGCCATATCGGCGGCAGAGGGGTCCAACAACTCCTGACATCTGTGCTACCCGCCGGTACTCCACGAAGAGGAGCATAATTGTTACTTAATTTAAGGGAGCTAATCCACTCGTAGCCCGACAGCAGCTGCTTATTGCAGACCAATTGATTGCCTTTAGGGTTATCTCTAAAGTGGCATACCCCCACACCTTGTCACTTACATGCAGCCCACGATTCGAAAGAGCTCTCTCTCAGACCTTTTTTTTGTTCCCATGATAGTATCCCTATCATGAGAGATTTATTAAATAATTCTACATGCTCCATAAAGATATAATAATACATGTAATTTTATTACAATTAATAACTATATTGTGATTTTTGAATTCATAAATTTAGAAGAGAAATATACAGAAGATGATCAAATGTAAATTGATAGACCTCTCAGATCTTGGCGAATTCTCTTGATGGACACTAGTTCCTGAGGACTTATTACATCTAACTCAAGCCTAGCCGCGCACAGACTTGATTCACCATAGTCAAATATTCGTTGAAAAAGAGGATCCTGCACTCTTGACAATTTCTAGGCAATTGACCAGTGCTGCAGGGGCGCCTCCCACTTACACCTGAGCAGGCCAAGTCCGCGATAACGTCGAGGGGCGTATAGCATACCGCTATTTGTGTCAGCGGGCAAACTAAGCATGGCCTTCACGTACCGCCTTATGGTGACGTCTCTAGCGTCCAAGAGTGCAGGGCAAAGCTTAGTGAGAGGTGATGATTGAAGAGGATAAGTCAGTGCAGGGAACAGGTACTGGTTGAGGATATTTGGCTTTTGATCGGGCTTTAACGAGTTGGATGCTGTAAGCTTGGCTAAATTAACGTTTAATTTTTCCACCGATTCCTCGTTCACCGCAAGCTCGTCGGAAAAGGAGCATCCTAAATACTTTATAATTTCTCCTTCGCCCAATGCTTCTCGTCACCATTATCAAGTGTGAGCTTAGTCCGAGAGAGTACTCCTCCCTGATTATCACTGCTGTACTCTTAGCTGGATTCAGTGACAAACCTATCTCTCTGAACAGAAGCTGGATTAAGTTAATTATATGTTCAGCCGCTTCTACGCTGTAGGCTGTCACTGCCTGATAGTCCGCGAATCCGGTAAGGAAGATACCAGTCTCCCCTTCATGAAGCTTATACCCCATCGTATTTGCCAAGAGGATGTCACAGACTTCAAAAAATATGTAATCTATGGCAATATTAAATAGAGTAGGAGATAGGGGTCCGACTTGTGGGAATCCTCGTCATATAGGGATTTCACCCGTCTTCTTTGCTCCAAGACTTATATGTGTAGAGTTGTTGGTAAGAAGAGCCGAAATTAAATATAGAAGGTCCGAAGAGACGCCTTTCGCCTTCATTGACTTCATTACATGCGCGTGCCCTATATTGTCAAAAGCGCCGATCACATCCAGAAGTGCAATGACAGTTGTCTTTCTCTTACTTTTGGCATCCCTGAGGACAGCGTCTAGTAACCTCGTGTTGAATGGCAACCTGGCATTCCTCTGACAAACCCGCGTTGGGATTTGTGGAATCCTATTTGCTTTCTTAATTCTTGGTCCAAAACCTTCTCAATAATACGCCGAACCACAGGGTAGACCGTAATAGGCCTCCATGATGATATTTTTGCTTTTGGCCCTTTCCCTTTATACAGCAGAATAGTTCTCCCCTTCCTTAGAACTTCGGGAACATACTTCGTTTTAAGCATCACCTCTGCTATTTCTTTTATGATGTTAGCAACATCCACAGCTCTAATAGTCCTCATTAACACTCCATCGGGGCCAGGCGATGTATCTAGGGAAGTGGACTTAATACCTTTATGAACGGCCTGTAGACTAATATTCAATACATCGGATTAATTGGTGGCGCTTCGTATTCACTCCGCTCGGATAAATTTCTTTCCCCCATAGTCTTCTTAAAATGTTGCTCCACTTCTTCAATAGATAGAGGACAATGCTTCGGCGCATTAGCATCCATAATGTTTATTGACTACCTTCTTTCTTCTGTTGTAGTAGTTGTACTGAGCAAGTTCATACTGGTAGGCTTCCTGCCTTCTCGCCCTAGCACCGTTATGCGACCTGGCAGGATTGGTTGGACACCTCTGACATTCCCTTCCCAGACCTTAGCTTCCCTTCCTTCCCCAGTCGGAAGTACCTCGCTGCAGGATGCTTTGGACCGGGAAGATGTTGATTTGCCTGTCTTAGAAATATCAAAAAGTCTGTCACAGCTTCATCAAACCTGTCAGTATCAATACTCCTGCAATATATCCTTGAAGGTAGCTGCCCATCCATTTAGTTCGTCATTGAGACCCGGGTCATCCGCAGGAGGGGATTTTTTAGTTGTGCTTTTTAAGATGTTCTTGAGAGTCAGTTCATTTGCTTGAGCGGGATGTTTCTTCGATATATGAGTTCTGAGCCCCAAAATATTCTTGTACGTTAGACCACAAATATTACAGAAACCCCGCTCGTCTCCTGAGTGGGGGAAGGGTCGTCCTAGATGGCGTCTTCATGTGGCTTGGGTACTGTACGGGGGTTCCTTAGAAAAACATCGTTGATGGATACGACCTTGCCCATGACGATGCCTCAAGAATCGTCAGTCCATTCCACGGACACTTGGACTTCCTCACCTCCTCCCACCCCTGTGACGCTCATCTTAGAAGTGATGACACCCTGTTGGCAAGCGCCGCCAGTGCGCAAAATCCACACGGATTGCCCGACTTCCATATTCAAATGAGATAAATGGTAACTCCCAAAAGAAAGTGAGTGCAGGCTAATTAGATAAATTTAATATTGCACTAGATAAAAGATATTTGCATAAATAAGAACTTAATAAACTATGACTAGTAGATATGCTAAAAAATATGACAAAAAAACAAACTAAAAACAACCAAATTCTGCCAAAACAAAGTCCTTATAACTAAGAGAAGCCCCTGAAAATAATGGTACTCATGACTTAGACTTAAATATTCAGTCAGGTCTTACTTATAAATGTATATACAGGGTTTAGGCATCAAGCCTGCACCCGCGCCCTTATAAGGGCGATTGGCCTTAGTCTCCTTTTAGCCCAATGCAGGTACAGCAAACAAAATTTCACCTATATGGTTTCCAGCTTAAATTGTCGCAGTGTCGCTGTGTATCTATTTATCACAACGTGACAGCCAACACAATTCAAAATTATGTAGAGCAGTGAAATAAAGTTTAGAGCGCTTTATAGTAACAAGATCAATGTAATGAGTGGCACGGGACCTAACAACGAGTGTAATCCCTTAAAGGTCTAATACAACGTTTTTTCAGCAACGTTAAACAAAATGTCTATCTCTTAATTTGAACATACTAATCAAGCTACTACAATACCACCGTTGTTTTGAGTGTGAAACTGATTTTGCCTTGTGCATTCGACGATGGAGGTAAAAATCGGTTGATCATCACAAATTAAACTAGACTATCATGCAACAAATCTCTGATATTTTTCAGTAAAGCGGACTAAACCGTCTAGACAATTATAGTGATGGAAATGCAAGATTTCAGTTACAGGTTAGGGAACATAAAGAAGATAAGTACTTATTGTTTCCTATTTAACCCGTTGAATTTTCTCAACGAAACCCAAGGGAAGAATTCCCATTATGAGACATTGTAAGTAATATTAATGATAACAAAGGCGTAAAATCGTTTTATTATTGCCTTGTCACTATATTATCTCCATTATATTTTTGCACAATCTCTTGACCTTTCTTTCTTCGTCGCCATTATTATCTTCACAATCTCTTTAGCTACAATTTAATTTAAATTGTGCAAATCAAAATCGTTTAATTTTTCACATTATTGACCACAAAATTCGCTTGGTCTTCTTGATGTAAAAGTGCATAATTATAATAAATAATTACTAACCTGACTAGAAAAAATGTAATAAAATAAAGTTTATACTTTTATTATTATTAAAAGCTAAACTCCTTTTCACTTTGATTTGAATGCCAATGCTGTTTTTTTTAAATAAATAAAGATACAAACAATCTTTATGAAAAATGAATTTATGATCAATAAATTTATGTCGCCATAGCTTTCCACCCATCCCTTGTCTCTCGCAGTAATCTCCATCTTTACCTACCCTATCTGTTCTCGGTTTCCCGCGTGGACTCTTTCCTCCCGGATGTCCATACAATGCTATTTTGGAACTTTTATTTCCTCCATTCTGCAGTACCTGCCATAGCCATCTCAATTTGCCAGGCTTAAAGGCTAACAGATCAGATTCCCTAAACTTCTCGTCTTTTTTTGTCCTGATAGTAAAGCTATCCCCTGCATCCTAACCACTTCAAAAATCCTTCTCAGAATATTTCTTTCCTATCTAATAAGCTTAAGCTCATCCGCTCTCGTCAACATCCAAGTTTTTCACAGCATAGATCACTAAAGATAGCCAGAATGGTTCTTACATATTGTAACGTTTGTCCCTCTAAACTAGCTACTGCAACTAGTTTTAAGTGGGTTCGTATAGATAAAATACTCTAAACTTCAATAAAGAAAATACCAATTTATTGTTATACACAATAAATTACAAAATACAACACTTAATCATAATTACTTCACAGTTTAAACCACAAAAGTTCACTTTGTTCACTTTTTAGCCACTTCATTTGTAACTAGAAAACTCTCTCAACTCTCTGCGGTCCCACTATTTATACCGCTGGAGAATCTTGTCAATCCTTCCACAAAGAACTAGAGCGGGTCGCCAGCGCTTCCTAGCGGTCACTAAGAGAACTTGAGATTCCTACTTCCTCTCCTAGATAGTACCACTGGCTGCGTTACAATATTGAATTTTGCAACTCTTGTTATTTTTTTTTAATTTTTTTTTTTTTAATTTAAGGCGTCTCAACATCTGTGGTCATTGCGCCCGGAGCCTTCTCAGTGCACTGCCGGCCTCCGGACAGTGTTCTCTTGTTACAGACAACACTGTCCATCACCGGACAGTGAGCTGTAGAGGCTCCTAGGAAGAGAAAATCTAAGGGTAGCACGGCTGGATTCGAACCCGTGAACTCTTGTTATTATTTCTACCCAAACATAACTATCTCCAACAGTTAAATAAGCTCTGATTTCCCCCACTGACACTGTTTTTTTGAGGTAAAAACTTGCTTCTAGCTACTTAAATTCTTTAACAGCGTCAAACATAAATTCTTTAATACGGAGCCTGTAGGTTTTCTGATCGTTCAACTCAAGTGCAAGAACTTAAGTTGCTGCTTCCCGTTGCCCAAGAACTTAGATTTTTTAATTTTGCTTGTGACCAAGCCAAAATTGTCGTCACATCATGAGCATAGTCTACATAGAGCTTATTTTTTATTTAATATATTTTTAGTAATAATATAGCTGGGCTTATGGCTGGAGATGTAAAAATAAATTTTATATAGAACAAAGCTTTAAAATGTCAAAATGCATGATTTGTAGTGACTAACAGCAGGATTAATATTACCAATTTTTGTTTTTAACGTATAAGCATCTAGGGAGATATTATGTCGTCTGAATATTGCAAATTATTTGAAAAATGAGAAATATTATTTGATGCTGGACATAGATGCTGGTAAATAATTGGAAATATGAACTTTATAACTTGGATACAAGTTGACATGAAACAAACATTGAAGTGTTGTATTTAATATCTTAAAAGTTTATAAAAACTGAAAAGTTTTGTAATAACTCAAAAAATATTTGAACTTTCGCATGGTGGGGAGGGGAGTTTTTCATATTTTATGAACTAACCCTGATGAATTAGTAAGTTACAAATTATAAAACAGATAAATAATCTTTATACTTGGAATTTTTATACACTAAGTGTCCTAACATACAATATTACAGTATATGTCGTTAAACATATAAGGCAATTGCTACTTAAATGTCAATTAAGATTATAGTAGAGAAAATAGCGCTTAGAAAAATAACGTTCAACATTTAATGTCTTAAGCTCACACACTTCTCCAGAATCCCATACATCAATTTTTATGGAAAAATGGTAGGAGATCACTGCGCTTATCCACTTCAAGTTTAAAGGAAATTCGTTTTAGCTGTATACGAGAAAATATCATAACATAATTCATATCTATTCCTTCTGATTGATCACATTTAATTTTACAATTCTTGAAATACTTTTAATGTACCTTAAACCTTAATTATGGGAAATATGGTTTCCAACAGGTCTCATTTCTAGAGAACATATTCTCTTTTTTAACAAAATTCTTGTGTTCACTCACCATTTTTTTCAATTATGCTCAAAATGTTCTCTATTTTTGATTTAGCCGACTTTTAAATATTTTGTTACACAAAAACTCGGTGCATACAAATAAAACTGAAATAGGCGCGATCGTCAATAATTATTTCATTCGTCTTGTTTTACTAGCTCTACTTATCTATCAGTACCCATATCACACGACTATTTAATTTTTATATGATTCATTGTCTAGTTGGTTTCCAGTCACCACTCCGGTAATGTTTATGGGCTTTTTGTGATCCTGTTCTCATCCACTTCCTCTATAAATTGGAATAACAATCTGCTGACGTGTAAGTAAAAAAGTAAGTAGGTTTCAATACGTCAATGTAATCCAAAGGGAGTATTCGTAAAGAGACAAAATGATAGGACCACTCTCTCGGACTGGAGTGGGAGAAAAACCACATAAATAGAAGGATGGGGGACACATAGGAGAACAGTTTATACTACTGAGTTCGTCACTACGTGTCATTACCCTTTACCATTCTACCATACTCTATCATTTCAAGTGTAAAGCCCAGGCAGTTAGTGTCACTTATTATGTTATAGAGTGTTAACCATATTCTGGTAATTCATACTAATCAGACCATTTCTCTCCTTCAACAACCCATTATATTATAAGTATCATCCATGTAAGTGATGTTTTTACTAAACAATATTCACCTCTGGATTGATTACAAAGTATTAGCTGTTGAAGAAACTTTAGCTTTTTATACAATAAAACACCACTTTAGTTTTAACTCTGAAGCTTGCATGAACAAACTTTTAACAAAAGATTTTGATGCTTCCGGAAGTAGCTAGGCGAATTCCATCTGGAAAGACAAAACTAAAAATATACCTATCGCAGATAATGTTTATCGCGCCATATTTATAGAAAAAAAATAATGCAATAATTGGTCACAAATACCGTTATTATCAGTTTTAACTGATGGCACTATAATCAAGGCGCAATCAAAATTAAATATTTTTGAAAAATGTCCTTTCTTTTTTTGTCTTTCCCAGTTGGGAACCCTGGGATATAACTATACAATGTGTAGTGGAAGTACGAAATGAAAAATAATAGTTTTTAAAAATAATTTATCTAATTTTGTTAATATATTAGACTGTGAATTTATCTTCAAAAAGAGTGTATTTTAGTGTCAGGTACTGTAAATTGGGATCATTAAACAAAGGCACAATATCCCGTTAGGCTAACTTCTTTGTATAAGAGAATTCCCCCGCGAGAGAGAGAGCAATTCCAAAGAATAGAGTCAATAGAGAAATATTAGTTTTAAAAGAGTAAAGAGTAGACAGTCTAAACTCAACCTTCAAACAGGACGCTTCAGGAATCGCCCTCTTCAAATCAGTGCCAGTTATAAGTTAAAGCATAAGAGTTTAGCATTTAATCTAAATTAATTAATTAATTAATTTATACTTAATCGCTGTGATATTATAAAGCTATTTAAATTCAGTTAGAAAATATATTTATTTTATAATCAGTGCTGCATTATTGATTTCATTCTTATATCTCTATCTCAAACATACAAGCCCTTTTCTCTAAAACGCTACGCCACAAGCTACCTACACACACATCCACACCATTACATTTGTCCTTACCGAATTACAAATGTAATTAGGGAGCACTTTAGAGAAAAATTTAATGTTGCAGAATTCTCCAAAAAAAAACAATTTTTCAGGGAGTAAAAATTGTGAGTAGATATTTATAAAATGGTTTTGAAAAGTAAATCACTTATGTGAAAAATCCGAAAAACTGAAAAAAGAAATATATAAGAAAAAAATATAAATAAAAGTTACATCAAACGCCATGAAGTAATAATACCACTGGATATTTTCTTCGTATATAATTCATGCGATTACATTTGCTTGTTGTATTTATTGCACAGTTGCAAATAAATTATTGAAAGAGAGAGAGAGAAAAAATAAAAGTCGATCTCTTAGGTTTCCGTGGCCAAATCCACGAAATATACTTGAGTTTCCGGGTTGTGACCGCGGTAGTGGTTTGCTAGAAAAAGAAGTTTCGCCCATATCGTCCATACAGCCATCTCCATTACCTTTCAAGGTGGAAAAAAAATCCTGAAGAAGCTATAATAAATATGAAGATGGTCTATTTTCACGCGCTTACCAGTTCAACTGTGACGATAAATCTGGTATTTTATCCGTCATAGCAAGCATATTTATAGTCTTCCTGACCAATTTCGGATTTTCATTCATCGACAGAATAAATTCACCAAGTTCGTGTAGAGAGTTCACTTCAACTTAATGTTTCTGTTACACTCACACTTGTTGCTTGTATATATGTGGGGAGGTTATAAGGTTATGTTACTATGTGGGTGTGTGTTTAATGACAAAGTGGAATTAATATAAATTATAATAAGACATTAGAAAATGGTGTATAATAAATAGCATGTTTTGAAGGATAATTTATAACTAAATTTTAATAGTGTTGTTAAGTATGCACAGTGTTTTATCAAGTTATTTTTATTAGGGAGCGCGATAAGTTATTTCAGGAGTAAACTGTACTAATAAATAGATAAAAGTAATAAAAACTAATAAAAATAAACTAATATAAACTAATAAACTAATAAAAATGACTTGATAAAACACATACTTAACAACACTATTAAAATTTAGTTATAAAATATTCTTCAAAACGTGCTATTCTTCTACAAAGTAAATTCACCAAGTTCGTATAGAGAGTTAACTAATATAAACTAATATAAAATAAAAATAATTTTTATTTTCTACACTATTTTCTAATGTCTAATCATAATTTATAATAATTCCATTTTGTCATTAAACACACACACATATACTAACATAACCTTACAACCTCCCTCACATATATACAACCAACAATTGTGAATGTAACACAAACATTAAGTTGAAGTGAACACTCTACACGAACTTGGTAAATTTACTCTGACGATGGATGAAAATTTGAAACCGGTCAGGAAAACTATAAATATGCATGTTTAGTGGAAGAAAGAAATGGAAAAATAATAGTTTCGAAAAATAGTTTAGTGAATTTTGAAAATAGTTTAGTCAAATAATTTCGTGAAAATTAGCTACTTCAAATTGTGTATTTCAGTGGAGGGGATAGAACCAGGTACTATAATTTAGGTCACTGCTACCAAGAGACAAAGGGCAAGAAACAGTTAGGGTAACTCCCTCCAGACATAGCAGCATTATTTGAAAAGATTTGAACTAACAATTAGAAGGCATTCTTTCAGGACAGTCTGAAACAGACATTCTAGCAGAACACATTGCTTCAGGAATCGCTCTCTTAAACTCAGTGCCAGTGATAGAGATTAACATTTACTCTAGATTAACAATTGATTTAATAAGCATATAGTTGTGATATTATAAAAGTACTTAAATTCACTTAGAGAATAATATACTTATTTCAAAACAGTGGTGATCTTTTACTTATTTCTAATACTTCTCTCTCTTTTTCAAACATACACACAAGCCCTTTAAAAACCGCTCGTACTACACAAGCTACTACTAACACTACAACAACAGCACACCAAATACATTTCACATGCTACGACGGATAAAATATCAGATTTCGTAAGCAATGTTTTGAAAATAATATTTTTATATTAATTTTTGTGGATAATACGTATTAAACCAGTAATCATGAAGTTTAGATTGGATTACTATACAATAGTAATCATGTCGATAGAACGCACACTACACCAGAATTATGACGGTAGAGCGCGCACACTGTACCAACACCCGTTAAAATGTTCCCACAGAACCCACCAAAAAATCCGGGAAAATATTACAAATAAAAGTGATAATTATTTGTGTATTTAGATAGTATACGAAATCGTTGATACGGTTTTTGGAGAAAAAAAAAGCCGCACTTCTTGGTTGATGAATTTTATCCAAAACACTCGGGTCTGATGTTGTTTGATTCGTGTAATAGGATCCAAAGAGAGGATTCGTAGCAGAGAAGGGACTGACAAAATGACAGGACGACTCTCTCTGACTAGAGTGGGAGAAACTACATAAATACAGCGTTCGGGAGATAGATATACAGCAGAGTTCATACAACTGAGGTCACTCGCCAGTCTCAACGTGTCATTACTCTTTACCAATCTACCATTTTAAGTGTAAAGTCCAGGCAGTCAGTGTCACTTCTTATATTGTACAGTGTTAGCCATATTTTGTTTGTTCATTCAAACCTATTTTATTCTCGTGCGAGAATAAAGTTTTTAAACTTCCTGTGACTTTTTTAATCATTTTTGAGATATTTTGTTCATTCACACATACAGACACAATTTGCTAAATACGAAGGCAATATTTCCTCTTAGTAGGAGTAAGTGATATACCAAATGTTACTAAAAGTAGGAGAAAGCAAAAAAAAAAAAAAAATCAAAGGAATTTGATAACTAACAAAAAAAGGAAAGAAATAAAAACTGATTGTAGAAAAATAATTTTATTAACAGTAAAAAACGAATACAATAATTACATTTATTATTTCTTAATTTTATTAATTTTTTTCCCTTGTTTTGTCAATAAAAATAAACTATATAAAAATGTTAATACCTAACACATTTACATATATATATATATCATTGTTAGTTTTTCTTCCTCACTTTATAATTTTTCTCCCAATTATATTAATTTTTTATTAATAAAAACGATGAGCTCCATATTATGTTATTTGATATAGGGAAAGAATTTTTGAGAGCGTGGATACATGTGATTTATGTGGATTTTCTTTCGGAAAATAACTTTTAGATAATCTGGGTTTTATTGGAACAGGGGAAAAACAAGGAATAGGCCGGGTTTTGGAATGATTATTATTAATTAATTTTTTTTTTTTTTTAAATTTTCATCCTTTTTTTTTATAAATTTAAGGGAGGAATATAAAACAATCTAGCCAACAGAATCATCTAATACTAATCATTAAATATATTAGGGAAAGTATTATAGTAAATCTTCTATCCGCTTTTGATGCAGAACCTGAAACAAAAATACAATTCTGTCAATAATGTAATTGTTACAAAACAAAACAAAAAAAATCATTGTGTAACACTCACAAGATATTCTATTACAATAATTTACATAGTTTATTATATTGATAAATTTCCATCAAATTTGGATACTTTTTATTAAATTAAGAATTTATTGCATCAGAACACTCGAATGAAAGCAATTTTCAGAAAAAAAAAAAGTGATAGGCATGTAAAGAGTATGCGAAGTTTAAATGAAATGGTTTTATAATAGCACCCATCCACAGCAAAGAGAATGCAACCACAGCAGAGAGAAGAGAGGCTCTCTCTGGTTAACTGAGACTACTCTCTGACTTAGGCAGGCTAGAGTGGGAGAACCTGTGTATATAAGCCAGTAGGAATCTATCTAAAGGGATCTATCATATACAACTGTACATCGCATCGTGTCATTCTCTACTCTCACCATTCATTCTATCATTTTCATTATAAAGTCCAGTGCAGTTAGTGTAAACTTAGCTACATTATATTAGTGTCAGCATATCTCTTTCATTTAATCAAACCTAATTTCTCTCCTCAACAACCCCCATTATAGATTTCAAAAAAAAAAAAAAAAAACATTTCGAGAGATTTTCGACAGAAACCGTCTTGTCAGAAGCGATGGTGTTCGAGTTTGAACTTCCTGCAGATTTTCATTTTTGAGATTATTCGCACACTCACTCTATACACAAACATACACAACACACACACACTTGAAGACGAGTATGAACTTGTAATTACACTTAAAAAGTGGATTCACTCGGGACTACATAGACATCGAAATTGAAATGTCATCGTTGATGATGTGCTGTTAGCATAGTAGTAGCTTGAGGCGTGAGCGGTTTTGTAAAGGGCTTGTGAGTGTGTATGTTTAAGATAGAGATAGAAGTATTGGAAATAGTGAATAAGAACCACTTTTAAAATAAACAATTTAACTATATATTAAATTAGTAAATTTACAAGATAATTACAATAATTGTGATTCTCGAATTAACTAATAAATGCACTGAATGAATTATTTAGTAGCTAGATTGATTTAACTCAAAAGTTTACACTTAAACTGGCACTGATGTTCTTTCTATGAATAATACTGGTAGAATGTTTAATTCAGGCTGTCTTGAAAGAATGCCCTCTCTTGGTAGTTCATATCCTCCCCTTTTGAGAAGGGTAAAAGATAAAGCTAACCAAGTTCTATGAACTCTTCTGTAACGGTAGTCTTCTATCTGGATGTACCCTTTTTGCCAGCGAATGTTAGAATGTTCTTCAAATAATGATATTTTTCAAATAAAAAATATTATAGATATCATTTCTGGCATACATCATTGAAGGAGAGGAATACGAATTTGAAATTTATACAGCCGGAAGTAAGACGTCGGACGGAATAGGCGGAGGTTTTATGGCATACTGTAATGTGGATCTTTTGAAATCTTTCAAATACAGATTAGGGCTACAATTGTAGTAACAATCAGGCCGAACAGCTTCCGGTTAATAAGGCAAGAAAGTGATTAGTGGAGAGCGGAATTATGGAGCAAGGCAATGGCTGCAATCATTAGGGCAGACAGTAAAATAACAGTAGACTTAATTAAAAACCGATACATACATTGACCCCTTATGGAACAGAAAAGACGGACAGCGTAGTAGCCAACAACAAAATCAAAATTGAATAGGCTCATGAAATCTCGTAAACATGAGAAATCAACATCAGGAGAAATCTCATATTGGAAGTATAGGCAACCAATTAGGTGATGAAATGGCTAAGAAAGTAACAGCAGAACGAGAACATCATACCAACTACTAACAAAGCACCGAAGATTTGTCTGAAAAGAAAAGTGGAAACAAAAATTGGGAAGAAGACAAGATAAGACAACAGGGAATCCCAAAAGTACATAGCGACAGTGCAAGACAGGAAAAGACTACACTATTTCAAAATTAACCACAAACTAGCACAGGTACTGAATGTCTAGCAGAACTAGACATTACTTACATAATGGATAAGGGTAGTGAGATTCGGTCTTTTTAAAAAAAAATAGAAAAACTTATATTTTTGCCAACGTTTCGACAAATATATTGTCTTTATCAAGGCATAAAAATAAGAAATGTAAAAACTTCAAAACATGACACTTTACATTTTATTATTGGAAAATTAGTACGTGGAAACACCTCAATAGGACAGAGAATAGTGGTGTTGCCTATTCAACAGTATTCTCTATGGTGTTAAGGTGTTCCCACCTGTTTATTTTCCTAAAATATAAGTTAAAGTTGTCATGTTTTGAAGTTTTTACATTTCTTATTTTTATGCCTTGATAGAGGACAATATATTTGTCGAAACGTAGGCAAATCCATCTTTTAAGAACGGTCGAGAAGAATCTTCCATTACTTACATAGTTTTCTTATAATTAATGACGGTAGCTGCACATGTGACAATGATACGGATCATGTGACAATGTTACTTTACGTCAGACAGTCCACTTGACAAACAAAGAAGACATTTAATGCGTCACATTACTGCGGCAGGAAACAGTTGACCAATTGCAAGTTCGTTAATTTTACCATAATTGAATATTATATTTACATATTCTATTGGGATGGACATATTATATTCAATAAATTGTTTATAAGAAGTTATATGAATTGCGGTACGTCTTATGTATTTATATATAAATAAACTTCCTATTGCACGGTACCGGTAGTAGGAGAAAATACACATACACACTCACATGTATACATATAAAAATATCTATATATAATATATGTATGTATGTATATATGGCATACTGTAATGCGGACTTAAATAAAAACTGAGACATACATTCGCCCCTAATTGAACAGAAAAGATGGGCAGTGTAATAAGCAACAACAAAATCAAAATTGAATAGAATGAATGTGCTAATGGCCTGCGATGTCGATGCGTCAAAAAAAAAAAGAAGTACTAAATCTCATGTTGGAACTATAGGCAATAAACTAGGTGATGAACTAGCTAAGAAAGAACAGCAGATCAAGAACATCATACCACCTAATACAAAGCACCGAAGATTTGTCTGAAAAGAAAATTGGAAACAAAAAGCGACACAAATTGGGAAGAAGAAGAACAAAAGACAAGACAATGGGGAAACCTGAAAGTCCCAGAAGACATGAAGAGCCAGAAGTTTTAATACTCAGAACATTTGCTAATTTAGCTAGCTGGCTTATGTAGACGGAAGGACCTGAACTAAAATAAAACGATATATTTGAATGAATTAAGACCTTCTGGCTATACGTTTCGTCACCAGTAATGATTTTAGAAATAGTAGGGCTTTTGCTTGAATAGAAAAAGTTTGTGTTCCTTTGTTAATTTGCAATCCTTAGACTTTTAATATAAATGCGGAATCCAATGATAAACAACCGCCTTCATGAATAGAAAAAAGTTCAGTTTACGTACTTTTTTCCATTTCTCTAAATTTTCAGAGTGACCCGCATATCATCTTCTTTTTGAGATATCTTTATTTAATTAATGAATTTGACAATACGTTGACATTTCCTAGATACTAAATTTTGATAACTTCCACTTCCTGGGCTATTACTAAATTCTCTTCAATCATACAACTTGATAGTAAAATTAGGTTGTCCTAATTTTGTCAACTGACTCTAATGAGATTATAAATGTTCTCTAGTAGAACAATTTATAGTAGATTACTAACTAAGATTCAATTATAAATTGATAAAACAGTTTATATTTGTAATAAATTGAAGAACATAGTTTATTGTTGTAATCTAATAATAATATTAATCTTATTATTTTGTTAAGAATGGATGTTTTTATGTAATTTTTAATTTCTTTTTAGTAATAACCTATTTAATATTTTGCAATTAGTTTTTATGAGTTCAACGAGAAAAATCTTTTAATAAATTATTTTGTTTTTAATTCATTCAATTAGTTCCTTCAATTCCTTCCTTTAAAATATTTCAATATTTAATTTGTTTTCTTATTTCGAAACAAGCAAAGCAATGGTTGGCAAGTGTCGAAACGTTTATTAATAACGGCTAAACTTAACTAATATTTACATAATGTGTTTATTAATTCGTTAAAAATTATTACTGACCCGAAAGAATATTCCGAAGACAGTTATTCAATTTCTATACAAAGATTAAAGAAACTCTTTAGAATAATTTTCAGAAATAATCGCTAAAAACTGTAAAATTCTTTCAATAATATCGATTAATCGATTTTTATTAAACCTATTGTCGTGTATATTGAAAAAACCTAAACCAACTTTCTTATTCGTATTCACTTTTTCATATTCAGGAGCTCACAAATAGTGTATTTCCGGTGAAAACTGTCAATTTTGAAAATTTCATACGATCACAATACTTCCTCTTACATCAGTAACAATAAGTAATAATAGAAACAAAACGAAAAAAAACAAAACGGGGGATATTTGGATTAGGGAAATTTAATATCAGCAAAGAAAAAAATGCCTGGGAAAATAGCATGTGGTAATATTTAGGGCAGTTTTCATATGAAATGTATGGGAATGGTGGGGGGGGGATTGTACATGGAATGAAATCGGCTTAACAATTTCAATCGTAAATCCATAAGAGGGTTGAAACACTGTTTTAGACCCTTATAATTCTTGTTATACCAGGCTTTGTTATTATAAATTTGGTTACTAAAGGTTTAAAATTATATTCAAATTTTGGGCCAATATTAAGTGAATAAACTCTCTTAAGATTATCTCTTATGGATTTGCATATTATTCAGAATTTTAATCGACACATTTTTCTTTAAGATTGGATCTTTCAAACTAAACGTTTGGTTGCTTTTGATATTTATTACACGGTTAGAGAAAAGTTTATTAAATTGAAATAACTCTTTACAGAGAAGTCAACAGTGGTCGCACACGTCTCTAGAAACCCTACTCAATCTTTCTTCAAAAAAAAAAAAAGAAAAAAAAAAGATGTTTATCTCATATTGGACTCCATTTATAAAAAAAAATCCAGAGTGAAGCGTACATTCCCCGGTTAATAAAATTATACATAAAATTACAGATTTTCTTAAACTACAAATTTTTCCTAACATGAATATAATGACGGCGGGAGAGGGGCCCTACCAACCCAAGCAGGTAGGAAAGTGAAGAGTGCGCCAATTGCAATGAATTAATCCTATACATTTGAAATTTAACGTCTTAGATTCCTCAAAAATCAAAAAATAATTTTTTCAGAAAAAAATATGACAAATAAAATGAAGGTTTCCCAGAGAAAAAACCCCCTCAAGAAATCTATTTTCTCCAGGAAAATGTTTCAAATAAAAGTAAAAGATATTGAAGTGAATAATATACGAAGTTTAAAGAAAACCGTTGGAGCTGTTTTCGGGAAAATTGCTAGAAACTGAGAAAGAAAAGAACATTCAGTAAAGACGCACTTCCGGTAGATGGACTTGGCGTATCGTGTTAGATGTGTTGATAGTAAGTTTGATTTGAATGTGAAAGCTGACTTTGCCTTTTCAGTCTGGACATCCTGAAAAGGGACCAACAAAAAAATGAAAAATAACAAATTTCTGATAAAACATTTTCAAAAGTGCCACTTCTGTATATTAAACGATTCCAAAACTCCGACTGGGGTCGAAGCTGGGGTCTACGGCGGCAGGTCTAAGGTTAAAATTAAGGCCAGCCTAGGGAAGTACTCCACGGTCTTTCAGGTTGAAGTCGTGGCGTTACAACTCTGCGCTAGGGAGATTTTAAGGCAAAGGATAGTGGATAGAAGAGTAGCCATATACTTCGACAGTTAGGCAGCCCTGAAGGCACTTTCCTCACAGCAAATAGTCTCAAGACTGGTGTGAGACTGCCTAATTGCCCTCACCGAGGTGTGTACTCGGAATAAACTGACACTAGCCTGGGTGCCGGGACATGCGGGGTTCCTGGGCAATGAGAGGGCGGATGCCCTAGCGAGGGAGGGCTCGCAGGATACCTTTATAGGCCCCGAACCCTTCTGCGGCTTGTCCAGGAGTCTCATCCAAACTTCTATCAGGGGTTGGATAGAAGATCAGCGTCTGCGTTGGTGGGAGGGAACACCAGGACAGAGGCAGGCAAAGCTCTTCATTAAAAGACATTTGCCTAAATTCACCAAAGACCTACTAAGCCAAACCCGAAGGGATATAAGGTTAATTTTGGGTCTACTAACAGAGCATTGTAGGCTGAATAGACACATGCACCACCTACAACTTGCGGATAGTGCGGTATGCCGATTCTGCAAGGTAGAGGAGGAGACCCCGGCGCACATCCTTTGTGAGTGCGCCGGCCTGGCGAGGATTAGGTTTCTTCAATTGGGGACGGGCAATCCCGAAGCTGGAAGCTTCATGACGGAGCCGCTCTCAGTTTTGCTAGGATTGATCAGGAGGGCTAAGCTGGGGCTGTTCTATAACACAAGGGGATCCAAATAGACCTCGACTTGTAGGTCGCAGTGGAATGAGGCTCGCCTCCTCCGCTTCTACTCTATTCTATATTAAACGATTTTATCTTCTTCTTCTTCTTGACTGACTCCACAATCCTTGTGTGATCTTGACATCCTCAATAATATCTGCCCTCTCAACCCGGTCTTGGGCTAGCCTAAATCATCTCCTGAGTACCATACTCTCAACTCCTTCTCCGTACATCCAACCAACACATCCTCGGAGATTCTTTCAACATTCATCCTCTCCGTGTGTCCTAGTGTAGTGGAAGAAAGAAATGCAAAAAATAATAGTTTAGTGAATTTTGACAATATTTAAGTGAAGCAGTTTTGGAAAATAAATAGTGAATTTACCTTCAAAAAGAGTGTATTTAGAGTCAGGTACCGAAATATATGGTCATTGCAATTAAAGAAACAAAGGCACAAGAACCCGTTAGGCCAACTCTTTTGTAAAAGAAAATCCCCCGCTAGAGAGGGCATTCCTTCATGGCCAGTCTGCATTCTGCTTTCAAAGCCAGGAATCGCTCTCTAAACTCAGTGCCAGTGATAGAGATCTGCCTTTATTCTAAATCATTTGTAGTGGAAAAACGAAATGAAAAATAATAGTTTTTAAAAATAATTTAGAATATTTTATAATGTGAATTTAACTTCAAAAAGAATGTATTTTACTGTCAGGTACTGTAAATTAGGATCATAGCAAATAGGAAAACAAAGGCACAAAATCCCGTTAGGAGAAACCATTTGTAAAAGTAAATTCCCCCGCTAGAGAGAGAGAGAGCAATTCCAAAGAATAGAGTCCAGTATTAACTTTAAAAGAGTAAAGAGTAGATAGTCTAAACTCAGCCTTCAAACAGGACGCTTCAGGAATCGCCCTCTTAGTATCAGTGCCAGTTATAAGTTAAAACATAAGAGCTTTGCCTTAATCTTGATAAATACTTAATTTCTTAAACATAATAGTGTGATATTGTAAAATACTTAAATTTACTAAGAGATAATATAATTATTTATAGAACAGTGGTGCTTTCTTAATTATTCTTAATACTTCTATCTCCAACGTACTTACAAGCCCTTTATACAAAATCGCTCGTGCTACTTACTACAAACACACATCACACCATTCCATTACATTGGTGCCAGCTGTTTGGGATATTTTCAACCAGAATCCACAAATTAAAAGTACGTACAATTTTCAGTTTCATAATTAAACAAATTATCCATCAGATAATTTGATTGTTTTTAATTATTTTCTCAGCGGAAATATCTTAAATATTTCCCATAATTGAATTTTCTATTGAATTTCATTTTTAAATTTTTGTATTTGCACCATCCCTTGTGAATTTTGTATTTCCAAAATGTATAAAATTAACTGGCAAAACATGAAAATCGACGCTGCTGTAGAATATTTACTTGCTCAGCAGCAATTAGCAAATCCTCCAATTAATAATCAACCTAGTCCCTTAAGGAATTTGCAATTGATCAATAGTTTACCTACTTTCGATGGCGAAAATTCAGCCAAAGTGTCCGATTTCCTAGACCAAATTAGCCATTGTGCTAGCCTTTCTGGCTGGGACGACGCTGCTAAATTAGAAATATTAGCACTTAGGCTCTCAGGTTCTGCAAAAATATTTTACGACACCCAGAAAGCGGAATTACAACGCCAGGGTACAACTATAACGTATCCTCTAATTTCAGAGCGACTTCTAGCCCGATTTCGTAAGGAGAAAACACCCCTAGTCCTCTTACAACAGATGACTAATATTCAGTCCCTGCCCACTGAGTCTCATGAAACCTTCGCGGATAGGATTAGACATATCCAATCCGCCATTCATTTAAAAGCTCAAGCTAACCCACTCGAGGCCTTACAAACAATTTTAGACAAACTAGCCACTGATGCATTCTTGAAGTCACTTCCTCAACCGCTTCGTAATGAGGTACGAACTAAGCTTCCTCAAAAATTAGATGAAGCACTTTCCTATGCCAATGCCATAAAAGAAGTTCAGGCTTCTGAAACTAACCCTACAGTTTTCGCAGTCACTTCGAAAACTTCTAGCATACCCCCATCTCCTTGTCGTTACTGTGGACAAATGCATTTCCACAGAGAATGCCCACATAGTAATAAAAGTCAAAAGCCACAATTAAAACCAACTACCACTTGCAGAGTATTTAATGTAATAAAGAACAGACCTTGTCGCCATTGTTCCGGTCCACATTTTGACGTGGACTGCAACAACAAATTCAGACCAAAACCTCGTACTAACTTTGGCAAAATGCCTAAGAAATTTAATATTCCTCAAGACCTTAATCACAGAGCAAATAGTAATAATCGCTATAATAATAATAATAATAATAATAATCAATATTATAGTAATAATCATAGTCTTCGAATTAATTCAAACAATTCGCGACTTAACCCTTATTCAGATAGACCCCAGTATAGTCATAATAATAATAATGGTAGCAATAACCTCCAAAATAGGCCCACTTGCCAATTTTGTTCTAAATTTGGACATACGGCTCGAACATGTTTCCAGATACAGCCAAAAAACGGTTAAGCCCACCGCCGCTCTCACGAACGGCTGATGTTATGACCTTGGCTCTCATACCTGCTTTCCCCAATTCTGATAATTTGTTAGTAAATTTAAGAATTGGCAAAAAATTTATTCGTACCCTTGTAGACACTGGAGCTAGTCACAGCCTGGTGGATTCCAGTTTTTGTAGAAATAAGAACCTTCAGCATTCCAACATTATTTTAAAATCTCTGACTAACCAAGTAATACCTAATTATGGCATCACGTCCCTTCGTTTGCATGCGGACAATGTCGAAAATTCCAATTTTTCTGGCGAATTCATAGTTTCGCAATTAAAAGGCAATTTTCAATTAATACTTGGTAGAGATGTCCTTACATTAAATAGGGCAATTATTAATTTGCGCACACGTACACTAACGCTCAATAAATTCAACATTCCATTTTCAAATAGTGCTCAAACGCACCAAATCAATTCGATTCAACAGCTACCTTTACCCAAAACCCTGCAGCTACGCCACAAAATTGTAGTGCCACCTCGCGCACACATAATACAAGCTCATACACTATATACAAAAATTCCTCTCGACACACAAATTCTGCTTACACAACACAATTCCTTACCTACGGGTCTCTACATGCCCAATTCTATCGTACATATTGCTAACAACACATGCACCATCAACCTTATAAACACTACCTCACACGAAATTGCTATTCAAAAACACTTTCCAATCGCTCATATCGAATACGATTTTGAAACAGACTTACAGACTCACACCATAAACGCAGTACAATCTGCCACTCAAACTAACACAAACGAAATCGCTCTATTTCAACAAGAACTTCTCAACAAATTAACGCATCTCTCTTCTCAACAACAACAACAAGTTCTACATGCCCTCACTCCTTTTTATGACGCTTTCACACACGACAACAATTTTCAAACAAAATTTTCTGGAGTCACTCACCACATTGACACAAAAAATCATGCCCCTGTGTCCAGCCGCCCCTATAAGATAGCACACTCCTAGGCTCCCATCCTCAAGGCCCTCATACAAGACAATCTTGATAGAGGTATAATAGAGGAAAGCAAATCCAACTGGGCTCACCCCAGTCCTTAAGAAAAAACACGCTGACCACACTAAAGTTGATGTTACAGACATTACACAGCTCCGAAAACAATACAGGTATGTGGTTGATCTTCGCAAACTAAATGCCATCACCACTTCCGAAATTTACTCGCTCCCGGATATACAGCATGTCCTATCCACACTGAATGCCACCCGTTTCTATACCACCTTAGACATCAGTGGTGCCTCCACGGCATCCTCCTTGACGAAGCATCTAAAGAAAAGACTTCCTTCGTCACTAATTTCGGAACCTATCAATTCAAGGGTCTTCCCTTCGGTTTAAAGAACGCCAGCAGCGCTTATCACCGTTTAATGGACAAAATTATGTCCGGATATACTGGTGACATCTGCCACACCTTCATAGACGATATACTAGTCTTCCATGGGAAAACCTTCGACGAACACCTCCATGCATTATTAAAAGTAATGAAGCGTCTCCAGGCCGGTAACTTGTGTATAGACTTGGGTAAATGTCAATTTTTTAAAGACAGCTGTAAATATCTGGGTTATGTAATTAGTTCTAACGGAATAAGGCCCGACGAAGAAAAATTAAAATCGGTTAAGAACTACCCAGTACCTCGTAAATTAAAAGACGTCAGAGCATTTTTGGGTTTCATAGGTTTCTATAGGAAATTTATTCCCAAATTTCCTGAGCTTGCCAAGCCACTCACAGACCTTTCAAAGAAAGGTGTAAATTTTCAGTGGACACAAGAGCGTCAAGACGCTTTTCAAGCTCTCAAATCCTCCTTAATATCTCCACCTGTCCTAGCCTATCCAAATTACGACCATGAATTCATCCTTACTACGGATGCAAGTAATATAGGTATTTCCGCAATTCTAAGCCAAAATATTAATGGCGATGAAAGGACCATAGCGTTTGCTTCACGTGTACTTAATGAAGCAGAATCCAAATACTGTAGTACCGAACGTGAATTGTTAGCCATCGTCTTTGGCTGTAAAACCTATAGATATATCTTGTATGGCTACAGTTTTAAGGTAGTTACAGACCACGCAGCCCTCCAATGGCTCAAAAACATCAAAGATAGCCACAATAAGCTCTTCCGCTGGAGCATGAAACTGGCAGAATTTGATTTTTATATTGAGCATCGTTCCGGAAAGAATATTGCACATGCGGACGCACTTAGTCGATACATAGGCTGCATTCAAGCCGAAACCGACGAATACTATCCAACGATAGACTTCCTGGAAGTCCTAGAACTTCAAAGTAATGACGCTGAATGTCAGAAGTTACTTCAAACACCCCACTATTCCTTAGACCAACAGGGTTTATAGTGCATACTGTTGACAATTGCACGCTAGTGCCTAACTCTATGCGTGATACCATCATGAGATTATTTCATGACAATCCTCTCTCGGGACACTATGGTATTCATAAGACATATGACAGAATAAAAATGTTCTTCACTTGGCCAAATATTTCTACTGATGGCAGTAGAAATATTTCTACTGAAGGCACAAAATCCCGTTAGGAGAAACCATTTGTAAAAGTAAATTCCCCCGCTAGAGAGAGAGAGAGCAATTCCAAAGAATAGAATCCAGTATTAACTTTAAAAGAGTAAAGAGTAGATAGTCTAAACTCAGCCTTCAAACAGGACGCTTCAGGAATCGCCCTCTTAGTATCAGTGCCAGTTATAAGTTAAAACATAAGAGCTTTGCCTTAATCTTGATAAATACTTAATTTCTTAAACATAATAGTGTGATATTGTAAAATACTTAAATTTACTAAGAGATAATATAATTATTTATAAAACAGTAGTGTGTTCTTAATTATTCTTAATTCTTTTTCTCTATCTCAAACAAACACAAGCCCTTTTCACTAAAACGCCCACGCCACAACCAACCTACACACATCCACACCATTACATTACACATTTATTAAGATACAGTTTTGTTGTAGACACCGAAGCAGAACACTTGTTTTTCTCTCTCATAGCATCAGTGCATATTAATAAGTTAATAATTTATTTGCAAATAACTTGTAGTTATTATTTTAATAGAATATATTTATTGTTAGCAGTGGTGACTACTTTCTTATTACTAATACTTCACTATCTTAAATATATATACTTACAAGCCCTTTTACTAAACCGCTCGTGCTACTACAAACATACACGCATCACCAACTACATTTCACTAGCCATTTGAACCTACCTTTCTTTAACATTCTAAACAGATCTTGGCCCTTAAATAAGTACCCTAATTTTTTGGTTGATCTTTATCCTCCAATCATCACCATTTTTTTTAATAATCCGAATATTCTTTACAAAATGTTTCTTCCTAAATTCGCTTCAGCATGTTACAAAGATCTCATAATATTGTTATAAAAAATTAGCTTCACCTCTCTGAAGGTAGAACTTTTTTTGGCAACCAAAAACATCGTTTGCTAGCTGACGATTCTGAGCTTTAATTTACTCCGATATTTTTTTTGTTTCTGTGAGGGTTGCTTCCAAATACTTTTAAAATGGCTCAATACCTGAAAACTGTGAGACCCTAGAGCAACATTTTTTTTTTTTGGCATTTCTTCCTCTTCTTGTGGTTATCGTATATTTGGTTTTTGCTTCATTTATAGGCATGCCGAACTTGTCCACGCTTTAATAAAATTAGTCTAAAAACTCCGGCTAATGCTGCAAAAGTTCTTGGTCATATGAGCACATCATCTAAATAAGCTAAGTGCTGGCGTATCTACTGTAAATTTAGACGGCTCTTAGTGGTTCTCACAGCTTTTTCTTATGGTAAATCAACTTTAAATACTTTTTTTGGGAACGCTAACTCCTGCATCCAGTAAATCATTTTTAATGACCATAAATGTTGAAGCGCCTTAAATTACAAAAAAAAATAAAAAATTTAATGATTTAATGATTTTTTTTATTGTAATCTTGTATTGAATTAATGTTTCAGCTATTTCAAAGATTACCATAAAAAAATCATTGGGATGTCATTTATCATTTATGGTATCATTTATAAGTAGTAAATCTAGATTCATAATATACCAATGTTTGAACAATAGTAAATATTGCCCTAGAATGAATGATAAATAAGGCTTGTGTAGCTTGGTAGCGGATTTCTTTCTATTAATCTATGGTCATTCATGAACATGAGTGGATTATAGTATTTAATATAGGAATGTGTAATGGATCAATGGTTACAATTCTTTTTGAAGGTCAGTTTATTACGATTTCAATAGTTGGTGTTAATCTTTCATGGGAGAATCTTCAGAAAAATGAAAGAAAGAATAATATTTCTAACTTAATAAATGAAATTATCATCAACAAAATCTGTACCTCGACTACTGTCCACACTGCATCCGAGGCCTTGCACAGTTTTGTCCATTTTTCTCTATCTCTGGGCTCCATCCTCTAGTCTACTTCAATTTCTAGAGTACAGATTTTCCCTCAAGTCTTGTTTCCACACTTTTTGGTGCCATCCTCATCGCTTCCTTCCTGTCATTCTGGTTTCATGAACTACCCCGCCGATCTGGCTCGCGGACACTCTGGAGTCACATGATCGAGCATGATCAATGGAGTTGACTTTGTTGAATCCTCTCAATGGCATGCTTTAACACTAGGTCTCTTCTTATTATCTTGTTCCTAAATCTATTCTTTCCATCTTGCATATTTAACCTTTTCTAGATACCGCATTTCCATCACTTGTAACTTAATTTACAATTTGGCAGTTATGGTCAAAGACTCCGAAGAATATATGTGTGGCAAACTTCTTTTATTCCTACAAAATCTTACTTAAGTGAGGATTTCTTCCTCATTTCAGTGGATATGCCCAGATATTTAAAATTTTTGTCTTATCGCTGTTGCCGACCAACCACCGTAGTCTTTGATTTTTCAATGTTTGTACTCAACCAATTCTTAGCCAACTCATCCAGTAGAACATTAATGTTGAACTGGAAGCTCATTTCAGAATAAGCTGCCGCTGCTACCAAAAGATCATTTACATATTCCATAACCTCTAGAGCTCTCTGAACCCAATGTGTATAGTTTTTTCATTCACCTTTCAAAATTCTCAATGATTTCCAAATTTCATAATTGGAACCAAATTATTCCAACTTTAAGCCAATTTGTTATGGCTAAGATATCTTCTCCTTGGTTTGATCCTACTCCTAAAATTATAACTTGTCATCATTCTAGAATCATAGCTAAAGACTCCTAATAGGAAAAAGTAATTCTACTGAACTTTTCTCCGCTTTCGATTTTCATAATGAAGTAGACTGTGGTAGGGGATTGTGGCTTTGCGACCTAAAAGATCTATTGTGCCCCCCTCCGGAGCTTGCTCAGTGCACTGCCGGCCTCCAAGCAGGGGTTCTCTAGCTACAGATCACACAGCCCATCACCGGACAGTGAGATGTAGAGGCTCCTAGGAAGAGAAAATCTAAGGGCAGCATGCTGCATTCGAACCCAGGATCTCTGCGTTGCTAGTCCAGCGCGGGACCACTGAGCTAATCCCTTCCTTCTCCCTTGGCTTACGCCAATTAACTAGGGACGGAAATCCTAGTTTTTGTACTGTGTTTGTCCTTGTCTGTAAAGAGTAGTATAAGAGCATTGTGTACTATTGTGGCGAAGTGCGTGGAGTACTCGACCGTGGTAACCCGTTGGGATCGCTGGTCTCCAAGTAACTGCATGCAACAAATATCCCTTGCGGGCAATGATGAAGTAAAGGATAGGCAATATGATAAACTGCATGCCTGGAAATCCCTTCATAAATAAATTATCAAAAGAATTCCTTAAGATTGTTTATTTGATTAGCATTAATAAGTCTAAAAAAACAAAGGAGTTCTACATCCAGTTGGTATACATATTAAATTTAAATGATCATACCACAACTATAACCACATCGCAAATAACATGAACAATAACTACAACAAACACAACTCACTAACCTCAGAATGTTTAGATTACATGACACACGCAGAATGAATGGGGAGGTTTCGATGTTGTTTGTTGAGAATTGTTGTTGAAATGATGGTTGTATTACCAGCATCAAAACGGTAGTTCTCTGTATATGTGTGTGTGTGTGTGTGTGTGTGTGTGTGGGTGAATGTGTTCGCGTGTGAGTTCTCTCTGGCTCCAATTCTATATCAACACTGTGTACAACTACAGAGAGAAGAGAGAGAGAGAGAGAGAGAGAATTGTGTCGTACTGGAAGACCGAATGACACGCTGTATATATATATATATATAAAAGGTGAGACGAACAGTTGATTTGATTTTCCCACCAAACAACCATAGTCTACTCTATAGTACCCGCTACTCACCATCTCTCGAATTAGAAAGAGAGAGAATGCGTGGGAAAGAGAGTGATTTTATCTGCAACTCACGTTGACACATCTATTCAAAACCATTCTGTGACCCATTTCTAACCCAACATCCCCCCCCCCCCCGCCACTATAGTACACTCTCTGTTGCTTTCTCATATACTATAACCATTGCTACCTTACCTACATAGATATACACGAGTTAAATAACCTTTTTTTTGTTATGAAAAATTGCACTTTTCAACTTGGAGATATTGTATAGTATAAACTAGAAATTGCTTGCAATTCATTTTAGTTCATTAATTTTTTTTTTTTTTTTTTTTTATTCTCGCTTCTTGCTAGAAAAGGAAGTATTGCGATCGTTTTATATTTCACGAAATTGAATCTTCACCGGAAATACTGTTTTGAGATGCTGTGAATAAAAAAAAATAATAATAAAATCTGGTGAAACACTCACATAACTTTCTCTTAATGTAAATTACATAGTTGTTATAATAATAATAATAATAATAATAATAATAATAATAATAAGCCTTTATTTCCAAAATATACATATATGTAATTAAAGCCGTAAATTAAATTAAATTTCTATATAAATGTTTGAAATAAAACAAAATATTAATTATATGTAAGTACATAAACTAAACAACAAATTAATTAATTAATAATAAATCATTAATAAAATAATAAAAATGCTATTACCTATAAACTATAATATATATTTGTAAATACATTATAGGGCCTCATTTAAGGGCACTTTTGGGGGAGAGGTGGAGTTAGATTTTCCTCTAAAGTGCTATTTCAGTTTATTATACAATTCTGTCATCTAAATAATGTTAATTAGAATTAAATGTGTTGTTGAAATTCGGAGTTTGAAAAAACATATGACCGGAAGTGCGTTTACTTTAACACTTTACTAAATGATTTTTTTTCACTTTTTCACGATTTTCTCAATAAATGGCTCTGATGATTTTCTTGAAACTTCCTATATAAACTACACATACAAAGATCTACAACTTTTATTTAAAACATTTCTCTGGGAAAATTCATTTAAGGGCACTTTTAATGGAGTTGGTGGGGATGTTTATCTCTAAAGCGCTGAGTTGGTGGGGATGTTTATCTCTAAAGCGCTATCATAGTTGGATTATACATTTCTTCCATCCAAACAAAATTAATTAGAAATAAATAGATGGCCAAAATTCCGAGTTTCTAGAAAATTAGTAAACCGGAAGTGCGCTTTTACTGAACAGTTTTTTTCAGTTTTTTCGACGAATTTCATTAAATTTTTTACAATAACTATGTTTTTTACAAGTTTTTTTTAATCTTTGGAAACTAGGCCCATTTCAAGGGCAAAGGCTTCTCCCAGCTTCTTCCAACCATTCTCTATCTTGTGCTATTCTTCTCCAATTAGTGCCAACTTCTGTCTCGAATTCAGTCAGTCCATCTTAGATATATTGTCGTCCTCTTTTTCGTTTGTTATTTATTGGTGTCCAATCTGCCACTCATGCTGTCTATCTACCACTGCATTATTTATTTGTTGGTTTGCAAAGATGACAGACAATGTGACGGTTAGCGCCTAAATCAAACTCCAATAACACTTGAAACATCATGTCCCCCTAAAACCCCCAAAATCTCATAAAATTAATTTTTACAAAAAAAGAAAATTGTTTCAAATAAAAGTGACCAAGTTTAGAATCTGTTTCAAGTCGTGCTTCCGGTTCAAAACCGATTCATTGTACTAAAGTGGCTATTTTTTTTAATTTTTTTTACGAATGCTTAATCTTTCAGCCCCCTCCTCCAACCTGTCACACAAAAATAAAACTTTTAAATAAAAGTGATAGACATTTTTTTGTATCTGGTGCTGCCACTTCTGGTTGATGCATTTTGATTGAAACCCTCATGTCAGATATGATGTGGTATCTAAATACCGACGAAATATCAAGTTTCGACCTGGAAACACCTTAATATGTTTATTTCCAAGGAAAAAAGAATTGAAAAAAAATGAACAAGAAACGCTATACTTCCTTTTTAAAACACTAAAAAAAATATTTGGCAAAATTTTTGCCTACCTATTTTTATGATTAAAACGATATTAAACTATGCAGTACAGTTCCAGCCAATCGCAAATCTCTGCCTTGTCCCGGGAATCCTACTTCTTTCCTTATTCGATGCGCAATCCAAAAAAAAAAAAAAAAAGGATTCAAGTTGAGGAAAGCTACTGTATTTTCCTACATTTCCCTTTACCTAGAGCTTATTATCCTCTTTCAAAGAAATACATTTTTCATTCCATGAAATATTTTATTCTTATCTGAACTTGTCACATGATTTAGTGTTGTAGCTCGATCTGAGTGGTATATAGTGAGGATAAGTGCATGATTCCACACACATGGATCATACATCATCACGTGTCTACAAATCTGTAGAAGCGGGTGGATTTATTTATTTTATTTTTTTTTACAACTTCTTATATATCCAAAGGCAATTCCTATATGTAAAATTTGAAATTCTAATAGTTCAGATAAATTCTTGAAAAAAAAAAAAAGATTATGAAAAAACAGTTCGGCACAAAAAATTTGACAAGAAATCAACACCAGGTTGTTATACAAAACTGTAATAGTGATTTTTTGCCATTCACTGAGTAGACATTTTATTCTCATATTTTTTGGTGACAACAATAACAAACAGAAGATGATTCCTTACCCTTGTTTTTTTTTTTTCAGTATTAAATAAATAACACAATAATGTACAGAGAAGGGATTGGTTAAGTGGTTAGCGTACTGGACTCCCACGCGGAGGATCCGGGTTCGAGTTCAGCTGTGTTGCCCTTAGATTTTTTTTCTTCCTAGGAGACACTACAGCTCACTGTCCGATGATGGACAGTGTTGCCTCTAACGAGAGAACACTGTCCGGATGCCGGCAGTGCACTGAGAAGGCTCCGAGCGCCAATGACCATAGATGTTGATGCGCTTTAAATTAATAAAAGAAAAATCGTTTTCCTTCAATCTCTGAATTTTTTGTACAGGATAAATTCTTAATAATACTATTGTAGTGGAAGAAAGAAATGGAAAAATAATAGTTTAGTAAAATAATTTTGTGAATTTTAGCTAGTTCAAATAATTATTTTAGTGAAAGGGAAATAGCCAGGTACTATAATTTAAGTCAATACTTCTGAAGAGACAAAGGGGGCAAGAAACAGTTAGGATAAGAGCATACACTCCCTCCAGACATACCAGCATTATTTGAAAGGATTTGAACAGTCTAAATTCTACACCCAACCCAATCAGACGAGTCTGCATTCTGCTTTCAAACAAGAATAGTCTACATTCTGCTTTCAAACAAGACAGTCTGAAGCAGACACCGAGCCAGAACACTTCAGGAATTGTTCTCTTAAATTCAGTGCCAGTTGTAGAGTTTAGCATTTATTCTAGATAAACAACTGATTTATTAAGATATAGTTGTGATATTGTAAAGTACAGAATGTATCTATTTTAGAAACAGTGTGATCTCTTGATTATTTCTAATACTTCTCTCTTAAACATAATATATACTCACAAGCCCTTTACAAAACCACTGACGCCACAAACTACTACCGCTCACAACAAACTACAACATCACAACACACCAATAACATTTCAACTATGCAGATTATAGGTACGTATATTATATGAAAATAGCACTATAGAAGAAACCCTAATCTCATCACTCCTCAAAAAAAGTTAAATAAAAAATAAAAAAATTTTGAGTCAATTTTAGAAAAACGCAAAAAACTAAAAAAAGTCCAAATTACAATTTTAATTTAAAAAAAAATAACTAAATTTAAAATTATGAATTTATTTTATAATAAATTTTGGTAATAAAAAAAAAAATTATAAAAATTATGTAATAAAGAAGGTTAATTTTGTAATAAAATGGAAATTAAATATAAAAAAAAAAGTAGGAGAGAACAATCTATTAATTAGAGATAAATTTAAAATATTGTTAATATACTACAAGTTAATTAGGTATATAGTTGTACTGAGCATAATTTAATGGAATTAATAAAAAGATTGAACAAATAGTGTCTATAAAAAAGGTAAACTAGTATTCAAAATTTATAGACAAAAATCTGGTGGAAAAATCACCAGATACCAGAAACAAAACGATTGAAAAAGAAAATTTAAGATAGTATGAGGCCTTAATATATTGTGGAAAATCAAGAAAAAAAAAAAAATGGGGGAGAATTTGTTCAAACTGCTTTTCTTTGTTGTATATTGTTTCCCTCACCATTACAATTACTTCATATAATATTAGAAAATTGATTTTATACATTTACCAGGAAAATGTGTAACTCTCTGCCCCTGCCTAATTGTGGCGGTCAAAACCATCCCCTAGTTCATTCTACGTATCATCAATGAAAAGGCTTCGCCCACTTGTTTCCAGTAATCATAAAATTAAAAATATTAACGAAAAAAAAATCTGGTGTGAAACACTCACACAACTTTCTCTTACTCCAGTTCTCAAAATTATAATTGACAAATTTTATAGTTTGTATACCAAATTTAATGAAATTCATTGAAAACGTAAAAAAACTGTTCAGTAAAAGCGCACTTCCGGTTTACTAATTTTCTTGAAACTTGGAATTTTGGCCATCTATTTATTTCTAAATAATTTTGTTTGGATGGTAGAATTGTATAATTAACTATGATAGCACTTTAGAGAAAAATATAACACCATCCCCTCTTCCAAAAGTGCCCTTAAATGAATTTTTCCAGAGAAATGTTTTAAATAAAAGTTTTAGATCTTTGTGTGTTTAGTTTATATAGGAAGTTTCTAGAAAATCGTCAAAAACATTTTTGAAAAACTCGCGAAAAAGTGAAAAAAAAAATCATTTAGTAAAGTGGTAAAACTAAACGCATTTCCGTTATCCGATTTTTTGAAACTCGGAATTTCAACGACATATTCAATTCTATTTAACATTAGATGATTTAGATGATAGAATTGGTTAATAAACTGAAATAGCACTTTAAATGAAAACCTAACCCCACCTCTCCCACATAACTGCCCTTAAATGAATTTTCCTACAGAAACTTTACAAATAAAAGTTGCAGCTCTTTGTATATGTAGTTGATATACCAAGTTTGAGGAAATTCGTCAGAGCCATTTTTGAGAAAAACGCAAAAAAAGTAAAAGACCCAACAAGTAAAGTGGTACTTCCGGCTGATTAATTTTGACAGATGACCCACAGTCAGATGCCATGGTGATACCTAAACGGAATATCAAGTTTAAACTTTCTTGGTTTTTCGTTTTTGAGCTATGCTGTTCACATATAAAAAACACGCACATACACACGGACCATTAGCTAAAAACCACTTTTTTGGACGCAGGGGACCTCAAAAGGGATATTTCCGGTGAAACCTCGATATCGAAAATTTGACACGATTACAATACTTCCTCTTACGGGGATAGTAAAAATAGTGTTTAAAACTTATTTATTAGAAACAATGTTTTTAATTCCTCTTTCACGTTGAATTCGGATGCCTCTCTGGTACTATTAGCCAGAAATTGTCATTTTTTCAAGAAAACAATAGTTTCTCCTTTTCTATTTCTCAAACTATAGAGTCTTGTAACAACCATGTTAGAAGGCAAGGGATTAAATCAGTCTTAGCGCGCTGTACTACCACGCTCAGATTCCAAGTTCGGTCCTCTATAGGTCACTGTATAGTGATGGACAGTGTTGCCAAAGAATACAGCCCAGTGGCTGGCAGTGCAATAACCCTTAAAATACCAATATTTTAAGATCCAACAATATTTTTCCTATCTGATTAGTATTATAAATTTAAAATAAATAAATAAATAAATAAATAATGAACATACATACCACGATGTCTTGTATTTAATGATCCAACCATTATCGTTTGATAAATTTTATTCTCTTTTAAATCCACTTCTGCTTGCTCTTTGTAAAAGCCTTTAATAACAGCCGTACACAATATGTGCAATCTTCCTTTTGGAAAGTGGCTCGGTTTAAGATCTAACGTAAGATATGATGCGCTCCAATGTACAGTAGGACTTAAAGGTACTACACGTCTTTCACAGTAACCCTCTTTAGAACACTGAAAAAGAAATTGCAAACAAAAGAAATAAGAGAATGTGAAGAAATCATTTTTAGTAAATGATTTTAATAATGAGAAGGGGGGAAATGATAACAATTAAGAAAATAATTGTTTAACATGATTTCTGAAGAAGTATATATATACCACAAAGCGATGTCTAAAAAATTGAAGAACGCTATAACGAAAGAAAATCATTTAACTTATTTTCATCATATTAAGCAAATATATAATTTTAACCATCAATTTTTAATCAGAATTCATGTTTTTGTTCGTTTGTTATTCATTGCGTTTGATTATAAACAAAAGTTACGATTCTCCGAAGAGGCAATGTTTGAACGTTCAATTGACATTACAATATTGTCCAGTTAAAAATTTTATGTTGTAAAAATACACTGGTAAATTAAATTTTGTTTTTGTTGAAGTGTTTATAGAACAAATGAAATATTTGTCGAAAATTTATTTGAAGCAAATGTTTCCCGAGTGGATGGGTGGTGGGTAGATAAAAGAGAAAAATTTAGGTTGAGATAAGTTAGACGTACTGAACACTGTTTACATAGAATGAGAATATTAAGCACTGCAAGGACTTAACAAAATAATTTATTTGAAATGAAAGTATGGTTGTGAGAAGAGAGTGACAGATGACAGAATGACTGGCAGAGTGATGGTATGAGGATGATGTCGAAGAGCGTTGGTGGTTGTTCGAATGGCGTTTGATGAGAGTAAATTTGTGGTCAGGCATCCTTTTTAAGCTGGCGGCTGGACTAGTCGCTAGTCTCTTTAATTTTTCTTTCCGATGCCCAGATATAATTTTTAGCTTGCCCCCTCTCTGTGAGCTTGTAGTCGGGAGACATATAGATCCATTACATATTTTTAAAAAGTTACACTTCAGTCAATGATTTTCAAGAGAATTAGGGAAGTAAATTTCCACGATGCCATGAATTTTTAGAATATAGTGTCATGTATGGTTTAAAATAACCGTGAAATAATTTGCAAGGATATAGAGAACTTCGGTTGATACTGTTCTGGTAAGCATATCCTCGCCTTTGGTGGAAGAATTCATGGTACGATTCCCGTTGGGGGGGGTTTGAACATTGTTGCCCAACATCGCGAGGTAATTTGGGAGAATATAGTAGTTTAGAATTTTATTTTATGATACGGGGCACCACTTTGGACCAAATAACCAAACAGTCTCCTCGTTTCCCAAACATATATCTTCCCTCCGGTATTTTATCCATCGTAGAATGCATATTAGTTTTGTTCCTGACCGGTTTCGGATTTTCATCCATCGTCAGAGCAAATTCACCAAGTTCGTGTAAAGAGTTCACTTCAACGAAATATTTCTGTAGACTCACACTTGTTGGTTGTATATATGTGGGGAGGTTATAAGGTTATAAGGCTATATGTGTGTGTTTCACGACAAAGTGGAATTATTATAAATCGTGATTAGACTTTAGAAAATAGTGTATAATAAATAGCATGTTTTGAAGGATACTTTATAACTAAATTTTTTTTTTTTTTTAATATTGTTGTTAAGCGTGCTCAGTGTTTTATCGTCATTTTTGTTATGGGGATGTTGGGGGTTTATGAACTTTGGGAAGTGCGTTTAGTTTTGGTCATCCCTATTAGACTCAACATCCCCATTAGACCCGTCATCAACTACACCACAGCACCCGCTTACAAACTCTCTCAACTATTTGCAACAGTAAATGAACAAAATCAAACTACAAGGCACTTTTACCACAAAGTATACACAGCACCTAATTCACTTAATGAAGACACAATAATAACACCCTCACGACTGATCACCATCACGACTGATTTCCCTTGGTATATCTAACTTGTACACATCTTTTCCTATCAATGACACCTTAGACATTGTAAAACAGAAACTAAAAGAACAGAACCCACAACAATACATACATCAACTAACAACCATAACCGAAACTACAGTTAAACAAAACTACTTTAGATTCAATAACAATTTCTACCTAGCTACAGACGAATTAGGAATGGTACACCCGACATCTGCTATTCTATCCGAAATTTTCATGCACCATTTAGAACACATTTACGTCCCGTACTTAAAAGAACATTTCAACATAACATTTTATGCACTTTACGTTGATGACTCAATACTTATACTCGAACATGACATTGACATAGATACACTCAAACTATTTAAACAACCTCCATCCCAATATAAAATTCATAAATGAGTATGAGAACGATGGCACTCTCAAATTTCTAGACATAAAACTTACCAGAAATAATGACAAAATAGACTACCCACTTAAATAGAAAACCCACATCTACCAACACCATAATACCTTCCAGTTCCCATCATCCTACTCAACACAAACTAGCAGCCCTCAGACGCCTAATTAACAGGCTAGAAACCATACCACTCGCAGCGACGAACTACAAACAAGAACTCAACACCATATACACCATAGCCACAAAAATCGGATACCCTGTTAGCGTTGTCAACAAACTATTCAGAAAAAACAGACTAAACCGCAAACAAGACGAAAATCCCACAACACCCAACATATTCGCCACTTTCAAAACAAAGGGAACGAGGTTTACAAACTGACAAACTTTTTCAAAAAACTAGGCTTGAGAACAGCATTCAGAGCAAACAATAAACTTATAAACAAAATATGCACACATACTGAAATAACCAACCTATATGGCAAAAGTGGCATTTATAAACTCTCTTGCTCCGAATGCAATTTCACGTATGTAGGCCAGACCGGAAGACGTCTCAAAGTCAGGTTTAAAGAACACCTACGCTCATACAAATACAACAAAACCGACTCCACTTATGGTAACTACCTTATAAAGAACAACCACGAACCACAGAGTATAGAAAAAACAATGGTCCTATTACACTAGCGCACAAAACGAATATAAAGTAAATAATTATCCTGAAAAATGCCACTTACGGAAATCGTACAACGCTTTCCCCATCTCGGCCATATGTTTGCCACGACTCATTTGAATTTAAAAATTCTAAAATTCAAAAGAAAAACTAATTTTGTGTCACCAGTAAATCAAAAATGTTAGACAAACAGAAAATTACTTACTTTTAAAAACGTAACGCGACCACTAGCGCGTGAGAGATTCACTCACGGTTTAGAATATTTCTGTTTAACTTCTTCTTCTGAAGCTAACATAAGACTGAGAGGGAAAATATTTCATGAGGAAGTAAACAAAAGATAAAAACTCAGCTAGACGAATCTTAGGACCCCCCCCACTACTCTCACTTCCGGATTATGAGTGTTTTTCTTCAAGCGTGAGAGAAAATCTCACGGTGCGAGTTCTCCCGGGTTAAAATTTATCTAATCTTATTAGTACAGTTTACTCCTGAAATAACTTATCTCCTCCTCCCCCAAATAAAAATGACTTGATAAAAAACTGAACATGCTTAACAACCGTCTTAAAATTTAGTTATATTCTTCAAAACATGCAATTTATTATACACTGTTTTCTAATGCCTAATCACAATTTATAATAATTTCACTTTGTCATGAAACACACACATTTAGTAACATAACCTTATGACCTTCCCACATACATACAACCAACAAGTGTGAGTCTACAGAAACATTTCGTTGAAGTGAACTCTCTACACGAACTTGGTAAATTTGCTCTGACGATGGAAGAAAATCCGAATCCGGTCAGGAACAAAACAAATATGCATGCTACGATGGATAAAATACCGGATGTTATCCAGCATTGCGGACCCAACCACATTTTCAATATATCTACCACTTTTTTCATTTCTATGGGCCTGGTATTTAATTTTATAAATATGATCTAAAAATTTGCATAAATACAGTACAGGCAATGACCAGAACTAAACGTTGATGAGAGGTATATAGCATGCTCAACACAAGTCCAGCCTTATGAAACGTATATGACTTATGGAATTTTTATGTACGAATATCTTTAGTGATTTCCCTTTGATCATAAAAATTCAAGAATATCCCAAATTTCAGTAATGTACAATTTTATTGCATGAACTGCAACAAAAACATTTTAGCTGGAAGGGCAGTACTAAAGGGATAAGCATAGAAGAAATAACCTCCTCGTTTTTCAAATGTATATACCCTCTTTTCTTTTTCTCTCTCTGTCTGGTATTTAATGCTGTAAATATGCTTTAAAAATTTACATAAATAAACAATTAAAAAAAATTAAATAAAATAAAAACCTCTTGAATTAAAACTCATTTGTAATTAATGTACATTATATTTAAGCGAAGAAAAAACAAAATTAATATATTTTTATTTTATTTTATTTGTGTTTTTTACAGTTGTACAGTTGAAATTTTTCATGCACTAAAAAATCTTTCCTCCTTTATGAAGTGTCAGTAAATTATTAATTATTAAAGGAATCGGTAGCTAGATGATAAAGCCTCTTGAAAAAATAAGCTTAGGCGCAACAATCTTAGTTTGGTTTGCCAGATGGTGTCTTTATTGGGAAGCTTGTGGTAAGCATACCGCGATTCCAGCACTGTTAATTTTGGCTTTTGCTAACAAGATTTGTCATCTACCGTAGAACCCCACTTTTTCTTTTTCTCAGTGCTGGGTCAAGACAATTAGAACCCTCACGGGAATCAGCAATGATTCTTGCACTAAAAGCGAGTATTTTAGCCACCAGACTTATACGTGAGGGTTTACTTTATGTTATTAAATTCTTTTTTATTTTTTCTTCCTCTTGGTTTGAATATTTTATTAGAAACTCCCTATGTTGCCAGGTATTGCCTCAGTCTTATTATCGTTTATATTGATATTAATACTTATTAATAATAATTAGCTAAATTTCTATACAATAACAACAATTATATAATATAGATAATAACTTAATGGTTCTTTAAAAATAATTATTGAAATAATAAATATCTAGTAGGGAAGGGAATAGCTAAATGGTTAGCGTACTGGACTCCCACGCGGAGGACCCGGGTTCGAGCCCAGCTGTGCTACCCTTAGATTTCTTTCTTCGTAGGAGCCTCTATAGCTCACTATCCGGTGATGGACAATGTTGTCTGTAACGAGAGAACACTGTCCGGAGGCCGGCAGTGCACTGAGAAGACTCCGGACGCCAATGACCATAATGTTGTCGCGCCTTAAATTAAAAAAATAAAATAAATAAATATCTAACAATAACAAAATAGAACAATAATACTTATTATAATATTATCTTTATATTTATATACGTTACAGTAAACACTTGATAAAGTTTGAAACATGCTTTACGAATAGACATAAACAAATGTCTTATTACCAACTACTTGTTTACTGTATAAAATGTGCAAGCACTTTCATGGGACCATGTTTAAATAACAAAACTGGTAATTTGATTCTTTTTCAAAATTTTGTCAGTTAATGAACCTTTTTTTAAATTTTTTTTTTATTTATGTAAATTTTTTAAAAGAGATTTACATCATAAAAACGAAAGCTAAAAAAAAGGTGTATTGTTTGTTGAAATTAGTTAAGGAATAAGGTAGGAGGGTTTGACCAGTACAAAAAAAAAATCCCTATGGCGCAACAGCCTTTGAAGGGTCAAGGTTTGCCAGACGGCGATTGAATAGGGGGGGCGTGTGGTAAGCACGCAGCAGTTCCCACGGCGTTTAGTTCCGGCCTTCGCTACCTAGGGCGCTACTAACTGTAGCTTTCCACTTTTTATCACGATGCTGGGCCAAGACCGGACTTTGCCCTCAAGGGAATCGAACCCTGAATTCTCGCACGAAAGGCGAGTGCGTTAGCCACTAGACTAACGCGCGAGGACGACCAGTACAAAGTTGTAACAAAGTACATTCTACGAAGTGTATAAGCAGTTCGTTACTTTAACAGATACAACAGAGGAGTGTTATACTGTAAAAAGTCTCAATGTAAAACCGAGGTTTACTTGCAATGTTGACTATCCATAAACTTCTTTCCCACGGCTAAAACATTCTTTAGTCACAAATCATCAAGTCCATATTTGTATTTTGTAAAATTTGTATAGATATTTGTATTTAAGAAAAAACTTATTAAAAATGTTATATTTACTAACAGGGTTGCCATTAATGAAGAATGTTAATATTGGTGCAGGTTTTGAAGGTGGTGAACTGCAATTAGCCTTCAAAGTTTCACCAACTGAATAAGAATCAGCAGCCCTTTCTAATTGCAGCACTGGACCGCTCTCTGGTAAATCTGTAATCAATACATAAATAGCCGATTTAAAAAAAATGCTTGCAAATTAATGAAAAAAATTTTAGAACAATAATAAAAAAAACATCAGACATCTGTCACTCTGGTTCTTATAAATTTTTATCAGATTTGTATATTAACTGAGCTTTTACTAATCCTTAACAATTTACTGACAGGCGTAATTGACGTACTGTGCATGATATAGAAATACCACTTTAAAGAGAAGTCTGAAGTGTAAACTCCCCCCACTAGGACCATTAAAATCAATTTGCCGGGGAAAATGTTACAAATAAAAATTGAGAGTATATAGTATCCAAAGAGAGGATCCATAGCGGAGAAAAAGAGACAAAATGACAGGACCACTCTCTCGGGCTAGAGTGGGAGAAACTGCATAAATACAGCGACGGGAGATAGATATACAACAGAGTACACTCGCCAGTCACAACGTGTCTTTTTAGGATCCAAAAAGAGAATCCATAGCAGAAAAAGAGAGACAAAATGACAGGACCATTCTCTCAGACTAGAGTGGGAGAAACTGCATAAATACAGCGACGGGAGATAGATATACAACAGAGTTCACTCGCCAATCACAACGTGTCATTTACCTTACCCTTTACCACTCTACCATACTCTAACATTTTAGTGTAAAGTCCAGGATGTCAGTGTCACCTTTTACATTATACAGTGTTCAGCCAGAGAGTAAAGTAAAAAAGTAAAGTAATGCCTATTTTTTCAGGCGGGCTTAACGGCCAACTACCAAATTAGGTGTCGTGGACGGGGGCGGAAGGACCTAATTTACTATTAACATTTTTTAAACAAATATAAAATTTAGCAGTTATACGCTGGACTCGAACTGGGGTCCTCCCACTTACAAGTCCATACTCATAACCACTACACCAACACCCGCCTCCAGTGTTCAGCTAGAGAGATACACTTTATTTAAAAAACTAAGTGGGGCTGCTCAACTAGGTTGAGTTGCAGAGAACACAGCGTACCAATCAATCAACAAGGACAAGTCATATAAAAATAAAGTAAAATAAAAAAACACTCACATATACACATTTTGAGCGAATAAAAAAGAACCAAACACTTAACAACTTAAGCCTAATAAAAAATCATTTGTCACTATTAATAAATATGGTTCTTTATAATCGCTAGTGAGTCTATAAAAATGAGCTCACTGAGCGACATCAGTTTGCTCTGGTCGATACCGACCGTGTCAGAAAACTTAGTTTGTTCATTCAAACCTAACCATTTTCTCTCCTTCATCTACCCATTATAAGAGGCCTGTATAAGTATAGTTAATAAAAAAACAATTATTTAATAAGAAACATTACAAAACTATTTTGAGAAAGAAGTGATAAATTTCGAGAAGAAAATAACTCGAAGTGAAGTGGAATTTTGTGACGCCAGATTTTGGAACCTAATTGTCGGATCCCGATATTGATATATTTACGCAGATATATTAAGTTTGAGATTCTAGAACGGATAATTACTATAGAAGACCAATGGATGTAAATAGCTTAGTATGGTCAATATGTAAACATTTTATTAGATCTGGTTTAGTAATAGAAAATAAAAAGAAATTATTTAATACATATATGTAACTGAAAGAAATCTGATGTGAAACACTCACACACAATTTTCTCTTTCTCCAGTTTCAAAATTGTATTTGACCATTTTTTTTTATAGTTAGCATAACAAATTTAATGAAATTCGTCGGTGTTTTTATAGAGAAAATCGCGAAAACTGAAAAAAAAAAAAAAATTATTCAGTTAAAATGTACTTCCGGTTCATCTGATATTTTTCCTTCCAACAACTTATATAATTCTAATAATATTATTTACATGAAAGAATTGTGAAATAAACTGAACTAGCACTTTAGAGGCCAGTAAAAATCGCAAAAAAAAAGAAAAGAAAGTAAAGTGGTACTTCTGGTTGAAGAATTTTGACAGATAACGTGCTGTCAGATCCCATGATGATATCTAAACGGAATATCAAGTTAAAAGTTTCTACGGTTTTTCATTTCTAAGCTATGCTGTTCACATACATACATACATACATACGTACACACACACACCCACACCATTTTCTATAAACCACTTTTTTGGACTCAGGGGACCTCAAAAAGGATATTTCCGGTGAAAACTCAATTTCGAAAATTTTTGTCACCATCACAATAATTCCTAGGAGTAAGAGAAAGTAAACAGTAAGATAAATTTATATATAAAATATAAATAAATAAAATAAATAAAGATAATAAATAAATAAAATAATTAAAATAATAATACGAGCAAATCAGAAACTCTAAGCTTAAACTGACTGATTAAATTTGTAATTTATTTACCCAACAAACAGAGGTGGTTTTTTTTTTTTTTTTTAATTACGCAAAAAAAACTTGATTAAGGGTGGCGCCTATGCTGGAGCGGTTATAACACTAAACTTTTAACAATCTCATTAACCTCAGGGTTATGAGTTCTATTCCAAACTGAAATGAATGAGGTTTTGTAATAATGAACATATGAAATTAGGCTTTAATGAAAATTATATCCAGAGGGACTTTATTTCATAAAAATTAAATATTAAACAATTTAATTTAATAAGCTGAAAGAAAAAATATTATCAGGGCAATTTTTAAAGCTTTTAATTCCTTCTTTTTTATTTTTGATTCGTCAAAATCAGTTCTAAACTGTTCAACGTCACAAAATTCTAGGGCGGGTTTTGTGGACTATGCAAAAGTAATCGATATTGTAAAATCTCAAATTGTTATGGAGGATGGCACTTATTGTAGAAGATCGGCATAAGAGATTTTAGAAAAATAAAGTAATAGTAGTACTAATTTAGAAAAGGAATAATAAGATAAAAAAAATCTGGTGTGAAACACTCATACAACTTTCTCTTACTCCAATTCTCAAAATTATAATTGACAAATTTTATAGTATGTGTACCAAATTTAATGAAATTCGTCGAGAATCGAAAAAAACTGTTTAATAAAAGCGCACTTCCGCTTTACTTATTTTCTTGAAACTCAGAATTTTGGCCATCTATTTATTTCGAATTAAGTTTGTTGGAATGTGTGATGTGATGGCAAAAAGAAAGAAGATATAATTTTTAAATAATAAATAAGTTTAAAAATTATAACTAGTGGTTTCAGCCAGCCGCTATCTGCAGGTCAAGAACCGCGACAAAACCCTTTCAAACAGGGGTCATTATACAGTCAAAAGAACCGCCGCAACACCTGGCTTGTATTTCCTTCATACAAGGGTAAATGTACACTCAAGAGGCCACCTGGCTACCATCTGTTAACAAACAACCCTTGTTAACTACCGAGGTCAATATACTACGAGAGATGTCTTAGTGTGGCACGTACTTACACATCAGCCGATGTGTGAGTGATGCAAATATAAACGTCACCCCACTGGAGGAGGGGATCAGTCACAAATTAGTCATTCAGCAGTTACACATCAGTTATCAAACAGTTAAGTTTCACACATCGCGAGCGCGTCCCTATTCAAGGTTTTAAACACTATTTCTTTAATATTTATTAATCATTTCAAAATTCTTATATTCATTTACAGTTGTGCATCTTAGTTCTTCTATTTGAAAACACTTTAAATTATTTGTTAAAATATAGTTTATTTTCATAAATCAGTAGTACATATTTCGAATAACAATTCTCTAAAACTCTCTAACTAACAACACTTATTCCTCACTTCAACTCCCGATACCAAGACATCTGGTTCCAATACAGATGATAGAATTGTACAATACATTTTCCCAGAGAAATGTTTCAAATTAAAGTTGTAGCTCTTTCTGTGTGTAGTTGATATACCAAGTTTGAAGAAAATCGTCGGAGCCATTTTTGAGAAAATCGCAAACACGTAAAAAAAAAAAAAAAAAAACTAGTACAGTGGTAATTTGCTGGTTGAGGAATTTTGACAAATAACGTATTGTCAGTTCCCATGGTGATACTAAACGTAATATCAAGTTACAACGTTCTACGGTTTCTCGTTTTTGAGCTATGCTGTTCATATACACATCCACACACACACACACAGACCATTTGCTAAAAACCACTTTTTTGGACACAGGGGACCTCAAAACGGATATTTCCTGTGAAAACTCGATATCGAAAATTTGACACGATTACAACTTCCTTTTACTAGGAGTAAGAGAAGGTAAAAAGGGATGGGATAGCAAGCCAGTTTTTCATGCTGAGGTACCGACTTCGTGTCTGCCAGTGTCTTAGATTTTGTTTTTCGTTGTCTGTAACAAGAAAACTCTGCCGGTGGCCGGCAGTGTACTGAGAAGACTGGAGGCACATGTTCATTTAGCAAAATGCAAAAATGAAGGCACATCGCTTTGGTAGCAGAAAATTTAAAACCGTTCCTTGCAGCCTCATCATCTAATTAATCTATTGCCTGCTGTTGGTTTTGTCCGAGCTCACCGAGATCAGTTCCAGATAAGTAAACGTCGAGGTGATACTTTTAGGGTTCTCCTACAACATCTGCTAAGCAAATGACCGCCATTGGTCAATAGAAGCATAGACCGAAATTGGTCTAATTGGAGCGATCACTGGGATCCTTACCTTTTTTAGGGATCGGAACAATATCAGTTGCTTCCCACAAATCATCAGGGTATTGGCCGGTTATATGCGATTGTATAAAGGATGGACGCAGTCATTAATCCAACTGCAATCATATCATACCAGGGATTCCGTTAATTCCTGCAGCAGAAACTTTAGATTTTTTTTCAAAGCAATTTCTAATTTTCGTATGGCCACCGATTCGTTATAAGCTTCGTTGATGGCGAACTCAAAATCAAGTGGATGTTGCTGCACAACACTTTTCGCCGGAGACTTAACTAAAGTGTCTGGCAAAAGCTTCAGCTATGTTTCTCGGCTCAGTGACAACGACATACTAATTTTTAAAACTGGTATCGACGGTATTTTGCGTCCATCAGAGAGAGAGAGCTCTTACCTTATACCTTATCTCCTTTAGCAAAGATGATGTATAAATCTTAACAAGTAGGAGGAGGTAAGGTTGCCTTTTTTTTGCTACTTTGATTATACGCCTCTCCCTGGCACTTAGTCTTTTAAAGTTAATTATATTTTCCACCGTTGGCTACCTTTTAGGCCTGTTTAGTGCCCGCTTTTTAGCTTTCTTGCACTCCGGGGTGCACCAAGGGGCGGGAGGTCTTTCGATCCTCCCCTTAGTATAATTATTTGAATTTATTGCTCTTTAATTTAACATTCAATTTAAGACCTTCAATTTATGATCTCGAGAGCAAATCGGCAAGAAAAAATATTCTGATTAACTAGAAATTGGCTTTCTTATCGTATAATCGTAGAAAGTTTACGATAGCTTTATTTATTGTGTATGCTAGTAAAATTTGGCATAGTCAAAAAATTCAGACGGTCCAAGCAATAGGATTAAAGCCTTTATATTTCTGACAATATAGGCTTAATAAATATAGGCTTAATGGGCAGAATGGAAACTAAAAGGGTTTTGAATTATTTCGTTTTTAAACGTTCTATTTTGTTATAACAAACGCCCTAATAAACGGTTTTAAATCTATCCTATTTTCTAATTCTCTATTTTGTTTACAGTTAAGTAACGATTACATTTATATAAAGATAAAACAAAATTATTATTAAGTATAATAATAGAGGGGTTTCTAACTTAATAAATAAATAAATACTTGTTTAAAAGGAAATCATTAAGTATAGAGATTTTGTTACTTACTGTTAAAGGGTACACTTTGATATTCAAGTTTCTGGAATGGTTGAAATATTTTACTTTATTAACAATCGGAATATTCTATCTAAGTCATGGCACTGGTAACAATATTTCCGGATTATATTTCTGTTCAAAATAAGAACCTTAGTCTTAACATTTCTAATTAACAGTATCTACCTCATTATCGTTCTACTTCTATTTGTTATTATTTAACTAGCTAAACCCGGCCACGCTTCGCTGTGGCTCTTCTGATTTTAATTATTAGGAGTAAATAAAAGTATTTATACTTAACATAGATTCAGCAGAAAAACAAATCATTCAGCTTAATACCTACTTAGCGTTACTTTAACTGAAACGAAAGAAAGAACCAATGTTTTTAACCAAAAGTCTTTTTTTATTGTAAAGCTAGTGAATGGACTACATTTTTTTGTTTGTCCGTTTTTTGCATAAACATAAAGTCAGATGGTTTACTGACTCCGGAGGATGCCCATGAGAGAAGCATTAGTTTTCTAAATTCAAACCGCACACTTGCAAAGATCGTCCTTGCTCTTTATTGATAGTCATAGCGAACGCAAGGCATATTGGAAATTGAAGTCGTTTGAACTCGAACGCCATATCTGTCGGTATGAGTGGTATTCGTAGAAGTATGTCTTTATCTTAATGAAGTCCAATGATAATTGTTGCTTCAATTAGATTATTCATCAATTTTTAACTACTAATCGTGTACTAGTGTTTAACTTTGTCTGATTGATGTTTCGGATAAGTCTTTGAGTGTGTGGTCTAATACTTCTTGTGAGCCGTACACTTATCCCATACAATGATTTTGCATTCCCGAAAAACCTTTCCCATTCCTGATGTTTTAGAAATGTTATATATTGGGTTTTCTGAGAAGTGCATGTTTAGGGACAGTTTAAGAGCTGAACGCGCTGTTCTTCCTCCTTCCATCAACGTAGCAGCAATACCTAAAAAAGCAAGTGCTAATGCAATATGACTGTTTGAATGGATTTTAGCCAGGATTAAGGAAATTAAGAACGTTTTTCCAGTTCCACCTGAAGCGGCCAAAAAGTACAATCCAGCGGATTGATTGGCCACCGCTTGTATGATGGTATCAGATGTATCTTTTGTTCTTGAAGGAGTTTCAGTGTATTTTCTTGGACGAACAGCTGTAAGTCATTTCTGGTCTATGATTGCTCTCTGAGCAGTTCTCTTTCAAATGTTGCATTGATCGACCTATTCGATGCTAGTATTCCCAATTGTGCTAACTACTTGCCACACATTGCAAGGCAAAGATCCTCAATGAAGATTAGCGGTTCATTGTATATTTCTTCCGTGAAATCCAAGCCATGATTATGTGTTTATTGACGCATTCTGTGCAGAATATCTTCGGCCATGTAGTCTTTGCATTTCTCCCACAATTGTAGTGGTTCTGACGGGAAACATGTAGTTAAAATAATTGCGAACAGCGTACGTATTTGAAATGGATTAGAAGTAGCCGATGAATGGATTGAAGTAGCCTTCAATTGACTTATCCCAATGATTGTCTTTTTCCGGCAAATTAACTGCCTCGTGCGCACTCCGATACGTAATATATACTATTCCAAGTGTTCGCAAGTGTATAAATGATATTGGACCCCGAACGGTAATCAGAAGCAAACTTAAATAAAAGCATTCTGCGTGGTTCGGATGTATAGTATATATTCTTCCTAAAGCATTAGATGAACATATTCCAGGTTGTACAACTATTGCTTTGCCCCTCTTTCGTCTTTCGAAATTCTTTCGTGTTGCGTTCCAAGTGTAATAAGTCGTAATGTCTGCATATATCGAAGTTCTTGCAAAATCATCTGCCATAATTGAAAAAAACGCTGTTATGTGTGCTCCCATATAGCAATAAACAAAAAATAATGGTAATAATAAAATAATAAAAAGTATTATTATATTAAACAACACCATCACTCACTCGGCCAGCTCGGTAAACTGCGCGAGACTGGTGTGAGGTCTTCGAGACTGGTGTCGGTGAGAGGTACATATAAGTGGTTGAGAAAGAGGTTCTGAGAGCGCGCCACGATCGCAACGCGTCTTCGTCAGTCTATTTCTGCCAACCTCGCGAAACGCTCGGAATTTCCTGATTCCGTGGGAAGTTCAGAATAGAGATACTTATAAGTAGTTGAGAAAGAGATTCAGAGAGCGCACCTCCATCGCAACGCGTCTGCGTCTCTCTATTTCTGCCAACTTTGCGTAACGCTCGGATTTTCCCATTTCCGCGGGACCTTCGGAATAAAAAGTATATATAAACACTCTTATATAGAAATCCAGCGTTGTGTAAAAATTTCAAGTCAATCCATCGACTACTTTTCGAGTTTTGCGGCCACAAACATACGGATGCTGAATTTTTATATATATAGATAATGGTTATTCCCCGTACAAATGGAAACAAGCAAATTATAGATTTAATTATAAAATTATTGATTAAATTTGTAAATGGAAATATTGAGGTTCAGTGGATTCAAATAAAAAAGAACTATAAGTTTAGTTTGGACATGAGGTTCTTGTTCTTTACAAGGTCTAGAAGTAGTATTTATTTTTTTATTTATTTATTTGTTCCAACTAAATGATCCAGTAACAAAGGAGTTGTTACAAAGATTTAATAATTATATAAAATAAAATGAATACATTAATTGACTTAGTCGTGTCATAAATTCCCATAATCCAGAAGTACGACTTAACTGATCGTTTTTTTTTTCCAGTTTTGCAATTTTCTAAAAAAATGGCTGAAACGATTTTCATCAAACTTTGTATACTGTCTACAGAACACAAATAACTATAATTTTTATTTGAAACATTTTTTCGGAAACTATGAATCTGGGGAGGGGGGGGGTTGAGGGAATAGTAACGTTATGCTTTCCTCTAAAGTACCACTTCAGAACAATGTAAGGATGTAGTACCACCTACATAATACTTAATATACATCACTAGCATTGATAGTATAGTTTGAAACAAATCGGTTAACCTAAAGTGCTATTTTATAGAATAGCACCGCGGTCCATGCGAAATGGACAAATCTACAAATAACTAGAAATACAAAAATCAAGAACTTTATAGATAGGACAGTATATATAGTCAGCAATTACAGTCAGACAGCAATTAATATTTATTAAACAAAAAAAAATCTGGCGTGAAATATTCACAAAACTTTCTCAAAATTATAATTGACAAATTTTATAGTTTGTGTACCAAATTTAATGAAATTCGTCTAAAACTGAAAAAACTGTCCGGTAAAAGCGCACTTCCGGTTTACTAATTTTCTTGACACTCGGAATTTTGGCCATCTATTTAATTCTAATTAATTTTTTGGATGATAGAATTGTATAATCAACTACGATAGCACTTTAGAGAAAAACAACCCCACCCTCTACTCCAAAAGTGCCCTTAAATAAATTTCCCCAGAGAAATGTTTTAAATAAAAGTTGTAGATCTTTGTATGTTTAGTATATATACGAAGTTTCAAGGAAATCGTCGGAGACATTTTTGACAAAATTGCGAAAAGTGAAAAAATCATTTACTATAGTGGTAATGTAAAAGCACCTCCGGTTATCCGATTTTTTTGAAACTCGGTATTTCAACAACATATTCAATTCTAATTAACACTATTTAGGTGATAATATTGTTTGATAAACTGAAATAGCACTTTAGATGAAAACCTAACCCATAACTGCCTTAAATAAATTTTCCCAGAGAAACATTTCAAATAAAAATTGTAGATCTTTGTATGTGTAGTTGATGCACTATGTTTGAAGAAAATCGACAGAGCCTTTTTTTTAGAAAACGCAAAAAAAAATAAAACAACAAGTAAAGTGGTACTTCCGGTTGAGGAATTTTGACAGTTGACCCACTCACTGTCAGATGCCCTCGTGATATCTAAGCGGAATAACAAGTTTCAACTTTCTACTGTTTTTCGTTTTTGAGTTATGCTGTTCACATACACACATACACACACACAGATCATTTGCTAAAAACCACTTTTTTGGACCTCAAAACGGATATTTCCGGTGAAAACTCGATATCGAAAGTTTGACGCGATTACAATACTTTCTCTTACTAGGAGTAAGATAAAGTAAAAAATACATAATTGTATTGTTTGCTTTGTAAGATAGAATTAAGCTGCTGTAATAGGATCCGAAGAGAGGGATCTAAACCAGAGAGAGAGAGACACAAAAATTGAGAGTTTCACTCACTACTTAGGCCACACTAGAGGGGGAGATTCTGTTCAAATTAAGCTGCGTTAGCCTGGACAATCATTCAACAGTTTATAAAGCAGATACAACGCGTCAACAACCTTTCTCTTAATATAGTGTGTATGTGAAGTAGTGATTTGGGCTTATGGATAAATAAACTGAACTCTGTATAATAGAAAAGTAACACAAACTGCCTGGACTTTACAGGTAATATATAAAATGGTAGTGAGAGATTTAGAGTGATTAAAGAGAAAAGTTGTTTACGCGTTGTACCTACTGTATAAACTATTGAAAGACTGTTTCCTGTATGGCTAACGCCGGTGTATTTAAACAGATTCTCCCACTCTAGTCTGGCCTAAGTATCGAGTGAGATTCTCAATTTTTGTGTCTCTCTCTCTCTCTCTGCTTTAGATCCCTCTCTTCGGATCCTATTACAGCTGCCGAAGAAATAATGATAATTTACTTCTTCTTTTTTCTAGATAAATGATTTTTTGTCTTCGCGGCCATTGTTATTCAAAACACAAGAGTATTCGAGTTGAAGCCGTGACTATTCGTTTGTTATAACCCGAACTTTTACTTTTATTGCAAACAGCTGTTTCAGAGTAGTAGTTATTGGTTTCAGTACTAGAGCAATATTCGAACAATTACCCTGAAGAAGTGTAATGCAATTCGAGCAAAATGTAGTTTATACCAAACCATGATATATCTCAGCACGAAAATTCTAGTTTATTCTTATTGATGCTAGCCCACCAGCGTATTCCTCAGCTAGCAAGGGCCGAGGAACTAAACAAGTTCTAGAATATGAAGAATAGCACTTGAATGAATGAATGAATGAATGACGCAGGGGGGAGGCTTCAACGCAGAGACTGCAGCCTATCCATTGAGGCTTATTGTGCCAACCCCCTTATATCTAGTCGAGAAATCCTCTCCTCTTCATGAGGTCCAGGACCTTCCCCACCTGTCCTTCTTGCAGTACAATATCCTCCAGTCTCAGCGTGCCAAAGATCTCGTGCCGTAATTTGCTGATTGCGATACAATCAGACAACAGGTGAGAGGCCGCATCCTCCTCATTCTGACATAGTCTGCACAAGGGCTCCGACTCAATTAACCCCACCTTGTGTAGATTTTTCTTCTTGAACCTACCTTGCCCTGTAGACAGGTCCGCTATCAGACAAATCTGATATCTGCTTAAATCCACGGTTTCTCTGATTCTTCTCTTACAAAGACCTGGCATAACCAGTTTGCCGTGTCTTGCCCCAGTGCTTAGCCTCCATTGGCGACTATGTTCTCTCCGAGTCCAGTCCCTCTGAGATGCCCTCGCCATACATTTGGTTATCCCCAGAACAGGTCCGGCCCGTAGAATGGAGTGTTCGCTCCATTCCTGGCCAGTTGGTCGGCTAGCTCATTACCTTTTATTACCTTGTGTCCCGGCACCCATACCACCGCACTTTATTGAGCCGGGAGACAACTCCAGAGAGTCTGTATACTCCCTGACTAGGGAAGAAGTGATGGCTGTCCGAGAAGCTGTATATCTCCCTATTCCTAGGGTCCATACGTAAATTCTTCTCAGCACAGACTTTTATCGCATAGATTTCAGCCTGGAATACCGTGGAGTACCCGCTGCGAGGCCTTCCAAAGAATAGCACTTAAATCAACATTTATCTTATATTGCTTCTAACGTATTTTTTTTGTTGTAAATGAATGTAATATTTTTTTTTTTCTGAACAGAATATAAACAAAATGAATGATATTTAAATAAAAATTGAAATGTAAAATTGAAAACACAGAGGTCCCACATTTTGTTTGTTTGACTATTTGTAATAAAAAAAAATTATTTAAAACAATTCGGTTCATTGATGTACATACAAAATGATGAACAAACAAGTGAACTGATACGTCAACTGTAACAAAAGGCAAAAGAATAATACATTTTGGAAATATTTCCACTTTCCATTTCTTTGCCGTATTTATAACCCTTTAAACGAGACCTCATATTTCACGGTGGTAGTAGTGTTATTGTTTTTTCTGTGTATATATATATATATATTCTCTTGTTTTTAGAGCAAAAATAACGAGAAAAATAATAAGAAATAACAGGGCCAATACAATGGTTTAGATTACTAAATATAATATATTTTATATATATATATATATTCATATGAGGCGACAATTTGTCTTTTTGTCCTGGGCGACGTAACCGCTAGAGCGGGCACTGCGAGTTCTGTTATAAATAATTCCCCAATCAACTTGAATAACCAGCGAAATTCAGAGTGGTTCAAGTTTCAGACAAGCGGGATAATAATCTCGATGATACAAAAATGTAAACCCTATTATAGCGAGTAAAGTTCACAGAGACTGTTTGTACGGCAAATGACTTAGTAAAATGACATTTTTGTGGAAGTTCCAAAAGCTGTCTGGGCCAAATTAGGAAGATTTATTCTAAAAAAACTTTGAAAATCAAACTGGCAGTGCCCCATAAGCATGGACTAGTGTTCTTATTACAAATACATATATACTAAATCTCTATAAACAGTGGTGATTTAATTTATTGATTTAAACATTTCAAAATAAACTTATAGATTTTTAAACTCTTCATTTTACATTTGAATTGCACAAAAATAAAATTGATTTATGATCGGTAGGCAAGTTGCTAAAAAAGAACTTACGAACTAACAAAAAATTCTTCAATCTAAACCATTGTATTGGCCCTGTTATTTCTTATTATTTTTCTAGTTATTTTTGCTCTAAAAACAAGAGAATATATATATATATATATACAGAAAAAACAATAACACTACTACCACCGTGAAATATGAGGTCTCGTTTAAAGGGTTATAAATATGGCAAAGAAATGGAAAGAGAAAACACATTTCCAAAATTTATTATTCTTTTGCCTTTTGTTACAGTTGACGTAATCAGTTCACTTGTTTGTTCATCATTTTGTATGTACATTAATGAAGCGAATTGTTTTTAAATAATTTTTTTTTTTATTACAAATAGTCAAACAAAAAAATATGTGGGACCTCTGTGTTTTCAATTTTACATTTCAATTTTTATTTAAATATCAATCATTTTGTTTATATTCTGTTCAAAAAAAAAAAAAAATATTACATTTATTTACAAAAAAAAAAAAATACGTTAGAAGCAATAGAAGATAAATGTTGATTTAAGTGCTATTCTTTGAAAGGCCTCTCAGCGGGTACTACACGGTATTCCAGGCTGAAATCTATGCGATAAAGGTCTGTGCTGAGAAGAATTTACGTATGGACCCTAGGAATAGGGAGATATGCAGCTTCTCGGACAGCCATCACTTCTTCCTTAGTCAGGGAGTATGCAGACTCTCTGGAGTTGTTTCCCGGCACAATAAAGTGCGGCTGGTATGGTGCCGGGACACAAGGTAATAAAAGGTAATGAGCTAGCCGACCAAATGGCCAGGAATGGAGCGAACACTCCATTCTAAGGCCGGACATGTTCTGGGGATAACCAAAAGTATGGCGAGGGCATCTCTGAGGGACTGGACTCGGAGAGAACATAGACGCCAATGGACGCTAAGACACGGCAAACTGGTTATGCCAGGTCTGAAAAATCAGAGAAACCCTGGATTTGTCTGATAGTGGACCGGTCTACAGGGCATGGTAGGTTCAAGAAGTAACATCTACACAAGGTGGGGTTAATTGAGTCGGAGCCCTTGTGCAGACTATGTCAGAATGAGGAGGATACGGCCTCTCACCTGTTGTATGATTGTATCGCAATCAGCAGATTACGGCACGAGATCTTTGGCACGTTGTGACAGGAGGATATCGTACTGCAAGAAGGACTGGTGGGGAAGGTCCTGGACCTCATGAAGAGGAGAGGATTCCCCTATTAGATATAAGGGGATTGGCACAATAAGCCCTAATGGATAGGCTGAAGTGTCTGGGTTGGAGCCTCCCTCCTGCGTCATTCATTCATTCAAGTGCTATTCTTCATATTCTAGAACTTGTTTAGTTCCTCGGCCCTTGCCAGCTGAGGAATACGCTGGTGGGCTAGCATCAATAAGCAATAAACTAGAATTTTCGTGCTGAGATATATCATCGTTCGGTATAAACTACATTTGCTCGAATTGCATTATACTTCTTCGTATGTGAAGTAGAGATTTGGGCTTATGGATAAATAAACTGAACACTGTATAATAGAAAAGTAGCACAAACTGCCTGGACTTTACAGCTAATATAAAATGGTAGTGAGAGATTTAGAGTGAATAAAGAGAAAAGTTGTTGACGCGTTGTATCTACTGTATAAACTATTGAAAGACTGTTTCCTGTATGGCTAACGCCGGTGTATTTAAACAGATTCTCCCACTCTAGTCTGGCCTAAGTAGCGAGTGAAATTCTCAATTTTTGTGACTCTCTCTCTCTCTGCTTTAGATCCCTCTCTTCGGATCCTATTACAGCTACCGAAGAAATAATGATATTTTACTTCTTCTTTTTTCTAGATAAATGATTTTTTGTCTTCGCGGCCATTGTTATTCAAAACACAAGAGTATTCGAGTTGAAGCCGTGACTATTCCATTGCTATAACCCGAACTTTCACTTTTATTACAAACAGCTGTTTCAGACTAGTAGTTATTGGTTCTAGGGTAATTGTTCGAATATTGCTCTACTACTGAAACCAGTAACTACTACTCTGAATCAGCTGTTTGTAATAAAAGTAAAAATTCGGGTTATACCAAACGAATAGTCACGGCTTCAACTCGAATACTCATGTGTTTTGAATAACAATGGCCGCGAAGACAAAAAATCATTTATCTAGGAAAAAGATCAGTAAATTATCATTATTTCTTCGGCAGCTGTAATAGGATCCGAAGAGAGGGATCTAAAGCAGAGAGAGAGACACAAAAATTGAGAATCTCATTCAGTACTTAGGCCAGACTAGAGTGGGAGAATCTGTTTAAATACACCGGCGTTAGCCATACAGGAAACAGTCTTTCAATAGTTTATACGGTAGATACAACATGTCAACAACTTTTCTCTTTATTCACTCTAAATCTCTCATTACCATTTTATATATTACCTGTAAAGTCCAGGCAGTTTGTGTTACTTGTCTATTATACAGTGTTTAGTTTATTTATCCATAAGCCCAAATCCCTACTTCACATACACATTATATTTTTATTTGTTTAGATTTTTCTATTTTTCTATTTTTAGATTTTTTTTTGTTTAATACATATTAATTGCTGTCTGATTGTAATTGCTGATTATATATATTGTCCTATCTATAAAGTCCTTGATTTTTGTATTTCTAGTTATTTGTAGATTTGTCCATTTTGCATGGACCGCGGTGCTATTCTATAAAATAGCCACATCAGGTTAACCTATTTGTTTCAAATTATACTATCAATGCTAGTGATGTATGTATATTAAGTATTATGTAGGTAGTACTACATCCAAGTCCGGACCAGTAATGGAAAGGACGCTTTTATTAGATCAAAACCGTTCGCCCGGCTTGCCCGGGCGTTGTTTTGGTGAATCTAGATAACACTTGTGATCGTACAGTCACCGTACTGACGACACCTCTTTCAAACGCCTGACTTATCAGTTGCCGATGGTAGACTCTGTGTCTACCATGGCCCTCACTGGTAACGGGGAATCAGGATTCGATTCCAGAGTGGGAGCCTGAGAAACGGCTACCACATCCAAGGAAGGCAGCAGGCACGCAAATTACCCACTTCCGGCACGGGGAGGTAGTGACAAAAAGTAACGATACGGGAGTCTATTGAGGCCCCGTAATCGGAATGAGTACACATTAAATCCTTTAACAAGGTTCTGCGTGCCGCCTGTCGGTGTAACTGGCATGTCGCGGCATGTCCTGTCGGTGGTGAACGGAGTCCACGACGCTACATGGGCTTTATAGTCGATGTTAGCATCGTGTGTACTTCCGTTGGCCGATCTCTCCTACTTCGGTGCTCTTAAACGAGTGTCGAGGAAGCCCGACACGTACACTTTGAACAAATTAGAGTGCTTAAAGCAGGCTGAAATATCTGCCTGAATAGTGGTGCATGGAATGATAAAACAGGACCTCGGTTCCATACATTGTTCTGAAGTAGTACTCTAGAGGAAAGAGTAACGTTACTATTCCCTCAACCCCCCACCTCCACAATTCATAGTTTCCGAAAAACTGTTTCAAATAAAAATTATAGTTATTTGTGTTCTTTAGACAGTATACAAAGTTTGATGAAAATCGTTTCAGTCATTTTTTAGAAAATTGCAAAGCTGGAAAAAAAACGTTCAGTAAAGTCGCACTTCTGGATTATGGAAATTTATATGACACTATCGACTAAGTCAATTAATGTATTCATTTTATTTTATATAATTATTAAATCTTTGTAACAACTCCTTTGTTACTGGATCTTTTAGTTGGAACAAATAAATAAATAATAAAAAAATAAATACTACTTCTAGACCTTGGGTTGGCCTCGAGCCGTGATAGTGTACGGACGTCTCTGTATTTGTCTCGTGTTTTATTAATTTTTGTCGGTTTATTATTAGTTTTGTATAGTGGTTTTTATATCAATTGTTTCAGAAAATTCCGCTAAATACAGCGGTATAACTTTTATTTTTTGCTTTCTGCTGTTTGAAACAATGATTTATTCAAAAGCTTGTGATTAGTTGATTATTTTGTAGTGCCATTGTATTTACTTTGTGCTAAGTGTTAAAGTCCAAACTTGGCAGTGATTATGAGTAATACGGCTAGCTGTAGTCTTGCTAGTGTAGGGGATGCGCTCACTGTCATTCTATCCAAGCTTGAAACAATTAATAACGATCTAAATACTATTCAAAAAGATTTATCTACACTAAAAGTGGACAATCAAGGTACTTCGTCTGCTATAATCGATATTAAAAATGAAATTAATAAATTATCTGTGAATTTGGATAAAAGAATTAAAAATACAAATAAAAACATTGAGTATTTACTAACTGAAAATAAAAATTTAAATTCTAAAATTGAAGAATTAAATCGTGCTTTTGCTGAGTTTTCCAGTTTTCCTTTTCAAAATGTAATTAAGGTAGATAATATTCCTGTGAGGGAAAATGAAGATTTACTTCTACTTATTAACGGCGTTGGCGAATGAAATTGACTTTTCATTTAATGCCGATTTAATTGATAGTATTTACCGCGGTCGTATTACCAAAAATAATCTACCTCCATCTGTATTCATTAAATTTATGAAACACTCAGAACTTTAATAATTAACTTTCTTATTAAAGCAAAAAATAATAAAAGTAAACTAAATACTGAATTTATGGGTGTTGTTCGTTCGCCAATTTTTATTAATGAATACTTATCACCCATTAATTATGGGTTATTAAAGCAATCAAGAAACTTTGTAAAGGAAGGAAAACTGTATCGGACTTGGACTAGGAATGGAAAAGTGATGGTTAGAAAAGCTGAAAACGCTACACCCGTTTATATTCGGTCTTGTGGTGACCTCTTGGGACTAGTTAAAAATGAGGTTGATTTTTACGAAGCTGATTCTGTTGGTGATGAAACGGATACCTCCATCAGATCATCTATTTCCATTATTTCTAGGAAAAGGAAAATTAAGTCTGCTAAGAACCTAGATGCGGGATCGCTGAAACCTTTTTTGAGGAAAAAGTCTACCGCGATAGAGGCGCCGAAATAGGGGATGCGGAGAAGTTGACAACTGTCTCAGAGGAGAATAACGTAAATATTGTTAATTATAAGGTAAACAGTGAATTTTCTTTTGACTTTGATTTAAACAGAATTTGTTTTTGGAATGTTAGAGGGTTCAATACGCTATTTCATTTGGAAACGAAAGACATTAATGATCTTCTACTTAATGATATTATTTGTTTATCAGAGACATGGATTTGTAAAGAAAAATTTAATACACCCTCTTTTTTATCGAATTATTTCTATTTTTGTAGTTTAGCTGTAAGGAGTAGTTTGAGAGGAAGAAATAGTGGGGGAATGTTAGTTTTTTGCAGTAATAAGTTAGTGGGTAAAGTCTCTGTTTTACACATCTGCCATTTCTGGATTATATTGTTAATTGATATTCAACCAACCCCTTTAATTCTATGGGCTAATTACTGGAACCCAAGCATAGCCGACCAGACAATAACTGATTTATTTCAAGACCAGATGGATGTCCTTATTTCTAATTACAGTTCCTATCATTTAGTGGTGGGAGGTGATTTTAACGCCAGAATCGCTGAACTTAATTGCTTAGATGTTACTCAGTTCCATGGTACTCCTTTTAAACATGAGAGAATCTCTTTGGATAAGAAGCTAGACAAAAGAGGCCAATTACTTGTAACTGTTATGCAATCTTATGGTCTGTTTGTAGTTAATGGCAGATCGAAATGCGATTATCCTGGTCAGCACATCTTTCTCAGTCCTAATGGATGCAGTGTGATAGATTTGGTCTGGATTAATCAGGTTACTCTGTACTCCTGTGATGATTTTGCGGTTTCCCCATTATTTGGCTCATCAGACCACGCGCTTTGCTATTTGTCATTAAAATGTCCTCTTATTAATAATCATGTTTGTAAACGAACAATTATTTTCAGCAATGACACACAGAAATGGATAAAATATAGAGCAGAACTTGAATGTTCTCAAAATATTTATTATTGTAGTGAAGATGTGGAGGATTTATATGATAATTTTTTGAATACGATTTCTCTAGCATTATCTGAAGCGGGGATTATTACAACCTGGTATAGTCATGGCAGGGGGAATTTCAATGTGCATTTTTCTAATAGTTGGTACTCTAAAGAATGTAAATTATCTAAGAATAAATTAAACCGTTTATATAGACAGTATAGAAAACGTAAGACTCAAGACTGCTTAACTAGTTTTATCAATGCCAAAAAGGAGCATACTTTACTCATTAGGCAAACAAAGAAGGCTTATTATAATTTTATTAAAGAGAAACTTGGGGAAGCCAGAGACACAAAAGAGTTCTGGGGTGTTATCTGGTTATTTCAAAAATCGTCTTTTTATTATAGCAATATTGATGTGGAAAATTGGGAGATATTTTTTAGGACAGTCTACCCGCAACGTATATTAACAGATATTTCCTTTTTTGGGGTGCATGATCCTATTCTGGATACCAGCTTTACTTTAGAGGAAATCATAAATGCTATTAGGTTTAGCAAAAATGGAAAAGCCCCTGGTTTAGATTGTATTCTAAACGAAGGTATGAAATTATTACCAGACTCTTGGCTCCACTATCTGTTGAACCTATTCAATAAGATCTGGCACGATGAATCTATCCCACGTTCCTGGTCCAAAGTGAAAATGAAAATGCTTTACAAGAAAGGTGACCCAATGGATCAACATAATTACCGGGGTATTGCCTTGCTTAGCATTGTCACTAAATTGTTCACACAAATGCTTAGTGTGAGACTAACAAATTGGTCGGAATGCAACAATATCATTCCCGAAGAACAGTTCGGCTTCAGGAAAAATAAAAGTTGCACGGATGCTATTTTTACTTTATCGTCAGCAATTAATTATCAGTTACGTCTAACAAAAAGAAATATTTTTGTAATTTTTGTTGACTTTAGCCGAGCTTTTGATTCTATACCGCATAACCATTTATGGGAAAAGTTATTTAATATTGGGGTTAGCCCGAAATTTATCCGGGTAATTAAACAGATTTATGATAAAGCCACATTGTTAATAGAGGAAGACTACAGTCTTTCTAATGAAATAGAAGTGTCGCAGGGGGTTCTGCAGGGGGAAAAGCTCAGTCCGCTGCTTTTAATTTTTACCTGAGTGATTTTGCAGGTTTTTTTAGGGAAAGAGATGCGGAGGGTATTCACCTTAAGGGTGGTAAGGATGTCACGATCTTAATGTATGCAGATGATGTGGCAATAACTTCTTATTCTTGGTATGATGCACAAAATAAATTGAAATTGCTGTCGGATTTCTGTGAAATTAATCAAATTAAAGTTAACCCACAAAAAACGGTAGTGCTACACTGTCACAAAGGAGGTAAAGAACGAAGAAAGTAAGCGATTTTTTATATGAAGAAAGTAAGCTAAGTTTAGTAAACAGCGCTTCGTACTTAGGGGTCCCTTTTTCCGCCTCCGCCAAGTTTATCTTAGCGGCCAAGCACTTTGTAAAAAAAGGTTCTGTCGCTATGGCTTCCGTGCTGAATCTCATAGCCAGATCCGGGTGCAACTCTTGGAGGGATTAGATGTACATATTTGACAGTATGGTTTCGAGTGTTTTACTCTATGCTTCGGAAATTTGGAGCCCTAATTATTTCGACCTTCTTGAAAGAGTGCATTTAAAATTCCTAAAATCGTTACTTCATCTGTCTCGCAATACGCCTGACGCTTTTGTCCGTTTGGAAAGCAATCGGCTGCATATTAAAGCTCTAATTTTTAAACGAATGTTGGGATTCTGGTCAAAAATCTTAAATCTACCTCATGATAGTCTACCAAGAGTCTGCTATAATAGTTTGTTTGAACAGTCAGATACTATTCAATTGCCTTATAACTGGGTAATGGAATTTAGAAGACTCTTATATTCTATAGGTGGCGATGATGTGTGGCTAGCGCAAAGTTCGGAGAAATTAAGAAAAAGGAAGAACTCCTTGATAGAAAGTTTTAATAATAATTTGTTGAGTAAGGATGTACTTTCTGTGACTCATGCTTCCTTTAATAACTATTTCAGAAGCATAAGCCTTCTTGGTTTGCCTGAACCATACATCTACTTCAGATGTGATCCTAAATTTATTCGGACTTTGTCACAAATCCGCCTAATGAGCAAAATTAAGCCTAGAATTTATCTAAATGGAACTGTTCATAACTTCAATCCTGACAATGTTTGTTTTTTATGTAAATGTTCTAAAGATGAATTTGCACATTTTTTGTTAGAGTGTACTGTATTATCTATATTTAGGGATACTTATTTAAGAAGTTATGTGCGCTCGAATGTAAATTTTCAAGACCAAATAGAAGATCTCCTTTTTGTTGATAACTTGAATAAATTAAAAAGTATATATTTCTATGTTTGTAATGCATTAAGGCTAAGAGCTATACTAGTGGGTTGATATTTCTTATTTGTTTGTTGTTTTTTTTAACGCAGATTTGTTTACTTTTTCTTTCTTTTTATTTGTCTACTCTCTCTCATAATTATTTAATTGTGTATAATTATTAGCAAATATATTATAAGATTGTATATATATATTTATATAAATTTGTAACCGAGACCAACTCTTGCTATGAATTGTACAAAATTTAAAAGCAATAAATAAATAATAATAATAATAATAATACTTCTAGACCTTGTAAAGAATAAGACCTCATGTCTAAACTAAACTTATAGTTTTTTTTTATTTGAATCCACTGAACCTCAATATTTCCATTTACAAATTTAATCAATAATTTTATAATTAAATCTATAATTTGCTTGTTTCCAAATTATACGGGAGTAACCATTATCTATATAAATAAAAATTCAGCATCCGTATGTTTGTGGCCGCAAAACTCGAAAAGTAGTCGATGGATTGACTTGAAATTTTTAAACAACATTGGATTTCTATATACGAGTGCTTATATAGACTTTTTATTCCGAAGGTCCCGCGGAAATGGGAAATTCCGAGCGTTACGCAAAGTTGGCAGAAATAGACAGACGCAGACGCGTTGCGATGGAGATGCGCTCTCTGAACCTCTTTCTCAACTACTTATAAGTATCTCTATTCCGAACTTCCCACGGAATCCGGAAATTCTGAGCGTTTCACGAGGTTGGCAGAAATAGACTGACGAAGACGCGTGGCGATCGTGGCGCGCTCTCTGAACATCTTTCTCAACCACTTATATGTACTTGTCACCGCCACAGGTCTCGACGTACCTCACACCAGTCTCGCGCAGTTTACCGAGCTGGCCGAGTTAGTGATGGTGTTGTTTTATTTTTATTATTGGTGTAATAATAATTTTTATTATTTTATTATTACCTTTATTTTTTGTTTATTGCTATATGGGAGCACACATAACAGCGTTTTTTCAATTATGTCAGATGATTTTGCAAGAACTTCGATGTATGCAGACATTACGACTTATTACACTTGGAACGCAACACGAAAGAATTTCGAAAGAAGAAAGAGGGGCAAAGCAATAGTTGTACAACCTGGAATATGTTCATCTAATGCTTTAAGAAGAATATACACTATACATACGAACCACGCAGAATGCTTTTATTTAAGTTTGCTTCTGAGTACCGTTCGTGGTCCAATATCATTTATACACTTGCGAACACATGGAATAGTATATATTACGTATCGGAGTGGGTACGAGGCAGTTAATTTGCTGGAAAAAGACAATCATTGGGATAAGTCAATTGAAGGCTACTTTAATCCATTCATCGGCTACTTCTAATCCATTTCAAATACGTACGCTGTTCGCAATTATTTTAACTACATGTTTCCCGTCAGAACCACTACAATTGTGGGAGAAATGCAAAGACTACATGGCCGAAGATTTCTGCACAGAATGCGTCAATAAACACATAATCATGGCTTGGATTTCACGGAAGAAATATACAATGAAGCGCTAACTTTCATTGAGGATCTTTGCCTTGCAATGTGTGGCAAGCAGTTAGCACAATTGGGAATACTAGCATCGAATAGGTCGATCAATGCAACATTTGAAAGAGAACTGCTCAGAGAGCAATCATAGACCAGAAATGACTTACAGCTGTTCGTCCAAGAAAATACACTGATACATTTGATACCATCATACAAGCGGTATCAAGAACAAAAGATCATACTCCTTCAAGAACAAAAGATACATTTGATACCATCATACAAGCGGTGGCCAATCAATCCGCTGGATTGTACTTTTTGGCCGCTCCAGGTGGAACTGGAAAAACGTTCTTAATTTCCTTAATCCTGGCTAAAATCCATTCAAACAGTCATATTGCATTAGCACTTGCTTCTTTAGGTATTGCTGCTACGTTGATGGAAGGAGGAAGAACAGCGCGTTCAGCTCTTAAACTGTCCCTAAACATGCACTTCTCAGAAAACCCAATATATAACATTTCTAAAACATCAGGAATGGGAAAGGTTTTTCGGGCGTGCAAAATCATTGTATGGGATAAGTATACGGCTCACAAGAAGTCATTGGAAGCATTAGACCACACACTCAAAGACTTATCCGAAACATCAATCAGACAAAGTTATACACTAGTACACGTTTTGTAGTTGAAAAATTGATAAATAATCTAATTGAAGCAACAATTCTCATTGGACTTCATAAAGATAAAGACATACTTCTATGAAACCACTCATACCGGCAGATATGGCGTTCGAGTTCAAACGACTTCAATTTCCAATAGCCTTTCGTTCGCTATGACTATCAATAAAGAGCAAGGACAATCTTTGCAAGTGTTCGGTTTGAATTTAGAAAAAGAATGCTTCTCTCATGGGCAATTATATGTCGCATGCTCTAGAGTCGGCAAACTATCTGATCTTTATGTTTATGCAAAAACCGGACAAACAACTACAATACTTAATAATTTTGTTTTATCTTTATATAAATGTAATCGTTACTTAACTGTAAACAAAATAGAGAATTAGAAAATAGGATAGATTTAAAATCGTTCATTAGGGCGTTTGTTATAACAAAATAGAACGTGTAAAAACGAAATATTTCAATTTCAAACTCTTTTAGTTTCCATTCTGCCCATTAAGCCTATATTTATTAAGCCTATATTGTCGGAAACATAAAGGCTTTAATCCTATTGCTTGGACCGCCTCAATTTTTTGACTATGCCAAATTTTACTAGCATACACAATAAACAATGCTATCGTAAACTTCTACGATTATACGATAAGAAAGCCAATTTCTAGTTAATCAGAATGTTTTTTTTTGCCGATTTGCTCTCGATATCATAAATTGAAGAGCTTAAATTGAATGTTAAATTAAAGAACAATAAATTCAAATAATTATACTAAGGGGAGGATTGAAGGTCCTCCCGCCCCTTGGAGCACTCCGGAGTGCAAGGAACCTAACGAGGCCAAAAAGCGGGCACTAAATAGGCCCAAAAGGTAGCCAACGGTGGAAAATATAATCAACTTTAAAAGACTAAGTGCCAGGGAGAGACGTATAATCAAAGTAGCAAAAAAAAAAGGGAACCCTTACCTCCTCCTACTTGTTAAGATTTATACATCATCTTTGCTAAAGGAGATAAGGTATAAGGTAAGAGCTCTCTCTGGTGGACGCAAAATACCGTCGCTACAGTTTTAAAAATTAGTATGTTGTTGTCACTGAGCCGAGAAACATAGCTGAAGCTTTTGCCAGACACTTTAGTTAAGTCTCCGGCGAAAAGTTGTTGTGCAGCAACAGCCACTTGATTTTGAGTTCGCCATCAACGAAACTTATAACGAACCGGTGGCCATACGAAAATTAGAAATTGCTTTGAAAATAAAATCTAAAGTTTCTAGTCCAGCAATTAACCGAATCCCTGGTATGATATGATTGCAGTTGGATTAAAGACTGCGTCCATCGTTTATACAATCGCATATAACCGGCCAATACCCTGATGATTTGTGGGAAGCAACTGATATTGTTCCGATCCCTAAAAAAGGTAAAGATCCCAGTGATCGCTCCAAGTAGACCAATTTCGGTCTATGCTTCTATTGACCAATGGCGGTCAATTGCTTAGCAGAAGTTGTAGGAGAACCCTAAAAGTATCACCTCGCCGTTTACTTATCTGGAACTGATCTCGGTGAGGTCGGACAAAACCAACAGCAGGCAATAGATTAAATAGATGATGAGGCTGCAAGGAACGGTTTTAAATTTTCTGCTACCAAAGCGATGTGCCTTCATTTTTGCATATCACTAAATGAACATGTGCCTTCATTTTTGCATATCACTAAATGAACATGTGCCTCCAGTCTTCTCAGTACACTGCCGGCCACCGGCAGAGTTTTCTTCTTACAGACAACGAAAAACAAAATCTAAGACACTGGCAAACACGAAGTCGGTACCTCAGCATGAAAATCTGGGGTATCCCATCCGTTTTTACCTTCTCTTACTCCTAGTAAAAGGAAGTATTGTAATCGGTCAAATTTTCGATTTCAAATTTTCACCGGAAATAACCGTTTTGGGGTTCCCTGAGTCGAAACAAGTGGTTTTTACCAAATGGTCTGTGTGTGTATGTATATGAACAGCATAGATCAAAAACGAGAAACGTAGAACGTTATAACTTGATATTCCGGTTAGGTATCACCAGGGGAACTGACAGTGCGTTATTCGTCAAAATTCCTCAACCAGCAAAGTACCACTGTACTAGTTTTTTTTTTTTTACGTTTTGCGATTTTGTCAAAAATAGCTCCGACGATTTTCTTCAAACTTGGTATATCAACTACATACACAAAGTGCTACAACTTTGATTTGAAACATTTCTCTGGGAAAATTTATTATACAATTCTATCATCCCAACACACTTAATTAATTCGAAATAAATAGATGGCCAAAATTCAGAACTCACAGTGTCCGCTCTAGCGGTTACGTCGCCCAGGACAAAAAGACAAATTGCCGCCTCTTAAGAAAATATATATATATTTTTTTAAGCAAGTCTCAGCATGTTCAAACACAAGCTGAAGCCGCTCTGCTCACTTGCTAATGCTATTCTGTTCAGAGAAGTATATATATGTTCAAACAAGTTCAAGCATCGTCCTTTACAAATTCTGCGTTCATTTTTCAGTGATAATGTAAATATTTTTAGCTTTTAGACATAAACAATATAAATACGCTACGCACTGTAAATTTTTAGCGAACGAAAT